>JALAZF010000077.1:16850000-17382500 GCA_022829125.1 Lathyrus tuberosus | reverse complement strand
ATGAGACAGATTCAATTCGAAAAAAATTGATGTGTTAAAGTTGGTTTTCAAGAATAGATTAATTTTTAGATTATATATTTCTTTGCCAATTTGAATGGTTGTATTTCTTTAAATAGGTGTATGGTAAACCAAGCAATATACATTTTTATATAATAAACTATGTGTACTTTCCACGACGGTTGTCTAGATTAACCGTCATCTAATTAATTAACTACGTTATCTATCACAACGGTTGTTAAGCATAACCGTTGTGATATAACGCGCGCTTTCCAGAATACCACAACGGTCTCAAGGCCGTGATTATAAGTAGCACATTTACCACAACACTCTACATAACAACACCTTGATCCGCATTATTATATATATTTTTCAACCGTTGTTAAAGGGGTTTTACGTAGTAGTGCACATTTAATCCAACGGTCTCCCACTTGACATATGTGGCAACTTGATGTTTCAATCTTATACCATAATCATGCACCATTCACTTAAAACACCAAGTTATTATCTACAATGAACTGGAATGATCGGATCATGACGGTCACAAATTATTCATCAACTTGATTCCTTCCATGTATCACTAATCAATTCAATTGAAATAACATTAAGAGATACAATAATGTATCTATCATGCCTTTTCAAAGACACCATAGCCATCGCATAATACCAGTTATATATATATATATATATATATATATATATATATATATATATATATATATATAGAGAGAGAGAGAGAGAGAGAGAGAGAGAGAGAGAGAGGATCAACTTACTCCAAGAGTAAGCTTTTTTAACTTACTCCAAATCATAGTCTTTGAATTGAATCTAATCTAATGGTAAATTAAGTAAAAAGTTAATTTAGCCATTAGATTAGATTCATTTTAAAGGCTATGATTTTGAGTAAGTTAAAAAAATTTACTCTTGGAGTAAGTTGATCCTCACCTATATATATATATATATATATATATATATATATATATATATATATATATATATATATATATATATATATATATAAGCTGTGAATTCAATTAAAGTTATGTTTTTGCTTTAGTTTAATTGAATTCACAAGTGTCATATAACATGAACATTAAACAATATATATATATATATATATATATATATATATATATATGTGTGTGTGTGTGTGTGTGTGTGTGTGTGTGTGTGTGTATGTGTGTTAACAAGGACTTTTACATAATGCTCATCCTTTACACATGGCCAACAAATATCTTGAGCGCTAAATTTTTAGTTAACGGATCCGCTATCATAAAATATGTACCAATATGTTCAAATGACACCTTTTGTTTATGTACTTCTTCTTTCAATGATAAGTACTTCAATCCATATGTTTAGCACCTTTGGAATATTAAACATTTTTAGAGAAGAATAGAACTGCAGAATTATCACAAGAAATTCTTAGCGGCCTGGCTATATTATTGATAATACCAAGCCCTATGATGAAGTTCCGCAACCACAATAATTGAATTGTGGCCTTAAAGCATGCCACAAATTATGCCTCCATAGTAGAGGTAGCAATTATGATGGAATTCATTCCACTCTTCCATGGTATTGTTCATCTATCCAGAAGAAAAACATACTCAAATGTGGATTTTCTTGAGTCCACACATCCTGTAAAGTCTCAATCTAAGTAGCCAACGACTTCAAGTTAATCTCATCTTTTATATGTGAGAATGTAATCTTTAGTTCCTTGTAAGTACTTAAGAACTTTCTTTGCAACTTTTCAATGATCCATTCTGAGATTACTTTGATATCGACCCAACATACCAACAACAAAAGTGATATCTGGTCGGGTACATGTTTGGGCATACATTAAGCTCTAAAACACTTATGCATAGGGACTATACTCTATTTATTTTCGTTCTATTTCAATTTTGGGGCATTTCATTTGACTAAACTTGTCCCCTTTTTGAAGAGGAACTATCCCTGCAAAGCATTTATCCATTTTGAATCTCAATAATATTTTATTTATATAGCCTTTATGAGACAATCCTAACAGTCCTAGTGATCTATTACAAAATATTTATATTCATATCACATATGATGCCTCACCCATATCATTCATTTCAAATTTATTAGAGAGAAACTTCTTTTCATCATGTAACAAAGCAAAATCATTGGCAGCAAGTAAACTATCATCAATATATAAGACCAAAATTATGAATTTTCTCCCACTGACCTTCATATAGATACACCGATCTACGGTGTTTTCTACAAAACCATATGACAAATTATTATTGTTAAATTTAAGACACCATTGTCTGAAAGCTTGCTTTAGTCCATATATTGACTTCTTTAATTTACACACTAAACTTTCTTTTCCTGTAGTAACAAACCATTTAGGTGGATCCATATACACTTTTTCCTGTAAGTCACCATTTAGAAAGGTGGTCTTCACATCCATTTGGTGAAGCTCTAAGTCGTAATGAGCCACCAAAGCCAAAACATTTCTCGAAGATTCCTTCTTTGAAATAGGAGAAAATGTTTCTTTGTAGTCAACACCATCCTTTTGAGTGAAACCTTTGGCAACGAGTCTAGCTTTATATCTTTCAATATTTCCTTTCGAGTATCGTTTGGTCTTAAAGACCCATTTACAAACAAATTATTCCGTACCTTTAGGAAACTCAATTAGATCTCATACATTATTGCCATCCATTGATTTTAACTTTTCTTTCATAGAATTGATCCAATTTTCAGAATTGTCACTTTCCATGACTTGTGTGAATGAGATCGGATCCTCATCAATGCTCAAGTCACATTCATGTTCAAGTTAATAAATAACATAATCTTTCGAAATAGTTGGTCTTTTTTTGCCTTTCATACCTCTTACTGCTATTTCTTGTGTTTCTTAAATCACTTGTTCTTGCTCATTTGTGTCTTGCACATTGTCAACAGGTTCATCAACTATATGGTTATTTTTTTGGTTTTGAATATTAATTTGTTGTCTATGTTTGTTGTATGGCAGTACCACGACCAGAGGGACAACAATATGAGAAGATTATTGAGGTGGATAAGATTCTCCATGAGTCTCCATAATATTCACTTTACATGATTTCTCACTCCCACTGAACTGACCATTTTAAATAACCGAGCATTACCAGACAAAATTATTCTCATACTATGATCAGGACAATAAAACCTATACACTTTTAATTTTTCAGGATACCTAATGAAAAAACCACTAATGGTTCTTGCATCAAGCTTCTTTTAATGCGTATTATACACCCTTACTTCAGCTTGGCATCCCAAAACATAAAGATGCCTTAAACTAGGTTTCCTTCCTATCCATAGCTCATAAGGAGTCTTAGGAACTGCTTTGCTTGGAATCCTATTAATCAAATACGCAAAGGTCCTTAATGTGTAGGTCCACAATGATAATGGTACATTACTATAATTTAACATTGACCTAACCATATTCATGAGAGTTCAATTCCGCCTCTCAACCACACCATTTTGTTGTGGTGTGCCAGGCATTGTATATTGTGCACATATACCACGAATTTCGAGAAAATTTGCAAATGGACATGGACATTGTCCTTTCTCATTATATTTCCATGATATTCACAACCTCTATCAGACCTCACTATCTTTATTTTTTCTATCCAGTTGCCTTTCTACCTCATCAATGAATACTTTTAGCATGTTCACAGATTGAGATTTTTCATGCAATAAATACAAGTAACAATAATGTGAGAAGTCATTAATAAAAGTGATAAAATAATTTTTGAAGGTGAGTAGTCCACAAAGATTTATACCGCTTCCTATCAAAAGAGAGTAGTCTAGTCCCCTTGCATCACAAGATATTTTCACTATAACCAAAACATGATTACAATCACTTATGCACTTAAGCATAAGACTTTTCTTTGCTCAGACTCTTAGCCCAAGACTTCCTGCTTAAACCCCTCAGGTACATGACTTCTGCTTAGGTTCCACGAACCCAAGACTTCCTTTCTTAAGCCCCTCAGGCTCAAGACTTTTGCTCAGACCCTTGGTCCAAGACTTCCCTGCTCAGACCCTTGGTCCAAGACTTCCCTACTTAGATTCCACGAATCCAAGACTTCTGCTCAAGCCCCTCAGGCCCAAGACTTCCTTGCTTAAGTTCCATGAACTCAAGACTTCTGCTCAAGCCCAAGACTTCATTGCTTAAGTTCTATGAACTCAATACTTCCTTGCTCAGGTTCCACGAACCCGAGGAAGCCAAGGAAGCCGGAGAGGTTTGGAATAACATCACAATTGTTGAACCGTCTGGTGGAATAAGCACTAGGTGAAGGACATAATGAATCAAGAACCTGAACCCTGAAAGTATAAGGAGGATAAAGGCTATTGTAAATGACCTAATGAATCGGGATGCAAGTGATTCTAAATTAGGTGAAGACTTTGAGAACTGCATGGATTCACTTAGGCATACAGATTGAAGACTGATTTTTAGGGAACTTCTAATCCTGTTGGATCAGATATGTTGTCCTTGTATTTTGGACAAGTTATTTTGTTTTGGGTCTGTAAATGCTTCTTAGCCTATAAATGACAATGTCTAATAAAACAGATCTTATACTTGTGGATCTTTGGATATTGTTCTGGTTATTTTCTCATATTTTTGCCTGTGTATGTGCTAACATACTCACCTATGCATGTCTGACATGTAGGTTCTATTTAATGCTAACCATTTGCCAAATTAGGTTGTTGAGTGTTGAGGTAACACATGTTTTATTTAACATTAACCATCTCTGGGAAGTGCTAATGATGTGCTCCATTTTGGAGCATCGGGCAAGACATTTGTCCCTTGTATATGTGAAAATAAATCTATGTTAGTAGTATCACTATCATATTCTGATATTAAATCTAATTGATTATGTGTCCGTGACTAAGTATGTGAATGATTGCATGATGATATATGTTAGTTAGTAGGATTGTATGCTATTAACTATGAGCTAACTAGATTCATGCATGACTAAGTTTGTGAATGAGTGCATGATTGTCTATTTGGTTTGGATAAGCTAAATGGATTATGTGTAAGCATCTGAATGTTGATGTTTATGAATTCTAATGATGCTGCTAGTGCATAACTCTGATAATTTGGAAGATAGTCCAGTAGTTCTATCGGTTGTCACTTGTTTTGATGGAGGAAGTTATATTTATCTTGAAGATTTAATTTGCCACAATTTTCCAAAGGGGGGATTGTATTTCCTGTTGGATTGGCTCTTTCAATTGGCTGCATTTAGCAAAACAAAAACATGGAGAAGTATCCAAGTATTCAATATTAGTCTAGCTTGCTTAAGCTGTAAATAGGGAAAATTCAGGGCGCCATGCTCTAGCATGTTGGTACGACATCTGGGCCTTGTTTAACTGGTGCTAGAATGTTGCATTTTGGATTAATCTTTTGAGAAGATTCAATTCTATTTTATTGCTAATTGACTTAGCAATATGATTAGGAGATTTGTTTGACTGCTGGATGAAGATTAATTCAGATTTAAATGAAGATTTAAATTTGAATTTAAATTGAAACAAATCATATCTTTTTGGAGATATTGAAGGAATAAATCAAATATCCAACATATTCTGCAATAATTCTGGACAAAATCAAATCTCAAATCCGTGAAGAAAAGCCCTAAATTATTATGTTATATAAGAAGCTTAAAACATTCATTGGAAGCCAGGCATTCCCATTGAAGATTTTAAAGTGTCAGGTTTTGTGTATTGTATTCCAAACTAATGCCTTAATAGGATTAGTATAGAATATTTGTGTACACATCTATGTTTCAGTAACTTGGCATAGAAGGTTTGTCTAGTTGATTATCATTGATTAAAGTTTGTCACTAGGGTTTAGTGATTGTTATCCCCTATCACGGGTTGTGTGATAGAGAAGTAAGTGAGTATGTTTTCATATTTAGTGGAGACTCTAAATAGAAAGTCATTGGACAGTGTTATGAAGAGGCATTGAATAACATGGGCTTGTTCTTGATTGTAAGACTAATTGTACTAATAGTGAATTTCATTTCTTGGGTTGTGGACTCAATCCTATAGACGTAAGTGTGGTTTCACTGAACTGGGTTACCAATTATTTGTTTTTATTGTTTTCAGCTCCATCAACTTGTTCAACTCATACTGTGATAACTATGTTGGTTCTGGTATATCTTATCGAACATGTTGTCGAAGCATCCCATTCGACGCCTTTCCCCTGAGGAACAAAATTTCAAATTCAATTCATCCAACTTAGCAATAGAAACTAAATTCCTAGCACATCCATGTACATAAAGACAAAATTTCAGATCTATATGATATCCACTATCCAAGATCAATTTATACATCTTAATTCCCTCTATATATGCCTTCATTTTGTTTCCTATATAAAGAAAATTTTCACTTCCTTTTATGGTTTTGATCGAAAGAAATCCCTGCATAATATGTGATGCATGAGTAATCACACCTGAATCAAGACACCAAGTATTATTTTGTACTTCAATAAGATTTGATTCAAAATTTTTGGAAACATAAAACATACCTTTGTTTTCGAACTACGTCTTTCTTTTAGGACAATCCTTTTTGAAGTGTTCATTCTCCTTATAGAAATAACATTTCTTTTCCTTTTGGACTTCATCCTCATTATCCTTTAAAGGAGATTTTCCCTTCTTCTTGTCCTTCTTGTCGAGCTTGACATTACTGCAATTAGCTCCATCACGAGTCATGAGATGAACAAGATGATGTTTCACCTTCTTTAGCATTTTTTCTTCTTGAACCAACATGGCCTTAATTTCTTGAAAGTTCCATTTTTCTTTGATGGTGATGTAATTCACATAGAACTATCCAAACTCAAGATTAAACAGGTTAATGATAAACTATAGAAGAAAAGATTCATTCACATTCATACCTAAGGACTTCATTTTTACTTCCAGATTTTCCATTTAAGTCACACGATCATGAATGAGTTGAGACTATTCAAACTTTTTTGTCGTTAACTCACCAACGAATTCCCCATAACATATTTGTTAGTAATTTTATAATTTGAATATTGTTTCACATTTTTCATAAATTCCCTTGCATTTTCAGTGTTTGGTATAAATGCCTTAACATTTTCAGCCATTGTTATTGTCATCAAGTTCAAAGACAACATGTTGGACCTTTCCCAAGCCTCAATAAGAGACCTTTCATCCTTCGTAATGGCTACATGCTTCTCATCCATTATCAATTCCATGTCCAAGTCCATAACACCCAGTAGAAACAAAATCTTTTTAGACCAATCAACATAGTTTAGCCCGTTGAACTTTGTTAGTGCATTGCCTAGAACAAACATATTAGTGGTGATTGCAAACATTTAAAACACGCTCATACGTTAATGCTTTGAATAAATTTTATAGATTCAAACACATTTAACTCTAGTAATGTATCTAAATTCACCTTTGGGAGATACATAAATACATTTCAATAAAATAAACTGATGCTAGATGAACATACTTTAATGAAGAATTAATCATACTCAAAATAAAATGCATGTCTATCTTTGGATATACAAGCAACAAGTGTGTTAATAAACACTTGAATTTCATTAATTATAAGTAGGGACGTTCGCGGTGCGGTTTACACGATTTTGAAGCGCAAAATCATCTTAATCACAAGAGAAAAAGGCATGTGGTTTGGTTTGGTTCTGTTAGTTTTTAGCAATAAAACAAAACCAAACCAATGCGATTTAGTACAATTCGATTCTTACAAAATTTTTATTGAGCCCTATATACATATATAGGACAACATAACTTTGTGTTTAGTCATTCATAGATTTCCAAATAACAACAAAATTCATTATATTTGGTCAACAACTTCCCATTTAATATATAAAAATTAAATTAGACAAAAATGGAATAATAAACATAAAATAATAGCATAAAATAATATATGAAACAAAAAAAAAGAGGAGGTGAGAGATTAGTTAAGATGAAAAAGAAAAAACATAAGAGATGCGAGTTTAGAGAAGAAGATGTGTGATGAAAATGAAATTAGAAGGGAGAATAGTAACATAAAAATGAGAAGATGAAAAAGAAAGAATATAATATAGTAGTGATTAGTGAAAAAGAGGTGAGATGTACCTAGCAAAGAAGGCACGAAACTACAAGGAGAGATTTGATAAGGATGAAACAGAAATCCTAAGTGTGAAAAAGAGAAAACCGTTTGTAATCGTAAGACTAAGGAATAATAGGTTTGGGTCTGGGTTAGATGTGGGTTAAGCGAAGTTTGAGTTGTAACATAATGCGGTTTGATTCGATTTGGTTCAGTTATCAAAATACAAACCGCAAACTGAACCAAACCACACGGTTTGGTTAAAAATGGCCCAAACACATCTGAACCAAATGTGCTTTTTTACAGTTTCAATTTGGTTCGGTTCGGTTTGCGGTTTTCTATTGGGTTAATTCACTTTTGAACACCCCTAATTATAAGTAATTATCAATTTTTGGATGATCTATATATGACTTATAATAATAAATATAATTTAACATAAACATGTTAGCCATATAACTGTTGGCTTTCAATTTTGACGCCTGGTTTGATTCATGTAACAAATGAAGAAAAAATATTTTGCCAAGTTATGATGCACTTCGACTAGGCAAGTTCGATGAAGGATGCTCAGTCGAAGTCATTCCTTACGAAAGGAAGGATGACCAGGTGGAATTTGGAAAATTTTCTATGTATTGAATTGTGGTTTCGACGAAACGTTACAGATGGTGTTTTCGACTTGAGTTTTGAATTTGAATCAAGGAGGGAATATTGTCCTTATCCAGTTTTCAAACAAAGACACATGGAGTATGCTGGAGAATCGAAGATATGACGAGCGCCACTTGTATTGATTTAAGAGAAAGGCCGTTAGAAGCAGTTATTTCAATTCATTATAAATAGGCAATCTTAGTGATAGGATTGTGTGTGTTCAAAGTTGTACAAAGTCTCTAAATTACTCAAAGTACCCGTGTGCAGAGAAAAGAGTGTGTTGAGAAAATGTACGTTTGATGTAAACACCATAATTTTACATTTTAATTCAAGCTTATCTTCTTTATTGCCCAAGTTATTTTTAATGCATTTACTTACTTTTTGATTAAGTTCTGCAATTTACTTTCTTTGGAATTCTTAAAAGTTGTTAACTTTTAAATCATAAATGTTGTCGAAGTATTCGTCATTTTCCAAACTTTATTTTAATTACTAGCACATGTCCTAGGATTTAGTATGGTCGATCCTGCAAGTAACCCAATCTCTTATTGATTTGGAAGACCAGCGGTTGTTTACTAATTTTCACAGTAAACAAATTGGCACGCCCAGTGGGACAGTGCTAAGTGATTTTCTTTACAAAAATTTCGTTTTGGTCATTGTTCTCTTTGAAAACTTCGTTGTATGTTATTGAGAAGTGGCAAAATAGACACCACTAACGAAGATAGACCAAGAAGAAGATATACGAGGAGAATGGCAAATTCAAATCAGTCAAATGTTTTGATTCCTCAAAGTAACAATGGAGAACCGCCCCAAGTATCTTCAACCGGGGGAACCACGGTTCCAGCGACTCTGTCAGAACCAATTCCATCCATGGAAAGTTCGATGCTCACACAATCGATTACCCATAGTGAGCCCATTCTAACTTATATTGGGCCAAGGGGTCCTCCAGTAACCCCTCCACCAATAGGGAATGCTTCGAGTAGGCCCTTCACGCCTCCAGGTTTCTCTATGCCCTTAGGCGGTCGAGAGCAACTCTATGGAATGCCAACATCTATGATGGAGAACTTGCATAACGCCATATAAACATTCTCAGAACCAGTAACGAATGTTACTTCACCATTACAAGAATCACGATCTGGGATAAACATGGGTCGAAGTAGCCAACCCTTAGGAACGGGTTATTCCACCCAAATACCAAACTTGACTAATAATTCTAAGTGGTTATTAGGCAACAAATGGATGAGAGTAATCACGAAATGGTCCAAATGTTGGCCCAAACAATGGGGACGATTTTTAATCCCCTAATACAAAGTACTACTCAATCCAACCAACAAATGACAGCGCAGATGACACGCCTTGCAGATTTTTTTGGAGTACCACAGACTCCTCGACATCCACAAAGAGAATACAAATTGGAGAATCAGGGAGTATCTGTGAGAACAAGATTTGGTTATGCAATATTATCTCTAAGTTTTGATGATAACAAATGAGTATTGGCATGAACAATTTTGCACAACTAATGTTGTTACTTGTGAGAACCTAGCAAACAGGTTATGCTCCTGAGAATCAGCGCAATGTTTAAAGAAAGACAATTCGTCTATGAACTTAAAAGAGCTGAACGAAGATAACACAAAAGACTTTAATTCTAAAGGAAAAGAGTATGAGTTCTGAAGATCTGAAGACGAGGGTTCTGATGGAACGAAGTCCAGATGCTGAAGCCTCACGCTCTCTGATCAAGGTTCTGAAGACCTACCCAAAGTCAACTCTCATGCTTCAATCAAATATTATCAAAAGCCTCTGAAGATATAAAGAAAATGGATTAAGAGAACAAGGTTCTGAAGACAAGTTCTGAAGATTCTTGAAGCGTAGAGCTGATGATTCGAAGACTTATAATCTCATGAATCGAGCAATGTTTTCCCTTCTTACTCATGCTCACAAAAAGCCTCTGAAGTTGAGAAGCCAAGAAAACTTGTCACACTGTATAGCTATACCACATTACAACGTTAAAATTCTTGAAGACTGTGCGAAATACAAACAAGGCAATTTGACACGGACAGGACGCGCATCATTCAGAAGACTTTGTACCTGTCCTAATGCTTCTAGCCGTAATCCTACTTAGCTATCATGATTCCATCTCAATGGCTCTTTTTACTCTGCTATAAAAGGAAGCTCAAAGACTTGAAGAAATACACACACGCGAACTGCTACAATACTTTCTAACTCTGTTCTTTCTTAAGTCATTCTTGGTCTAAAAACTTGTTTACAATTATCAACTTGATAAGAAGCAATTTTCTGTAAACCCATTGTATTTGAACTTAAAGTTGTATTCCTTAAGAGAGTCTTAGTGATTAGATTTCTTGAGAAGTCTAGGACGTGTGTCTTAGAGATTGTGCCTTAAGTAAGACCTGCGTGGTTGGATTACTTGAGAAGTCTAGAACGTGTGAGTTCTAGAGGTTGTTGTTAGTCACCAGTTGTGTTAGCTCGTGCAGTGTACTATTTTGTTAAATAGTGGATTAAGACCTCGTTGAGAGAGGCGAAATCACCTTGGCGGGTGGACTAGATTAACTTGAGAGGTTCTCAAGTGAACTAGTATAAAAATAACGTGTTTACATCTCTATGTTTAACCAAGTTGTTTTTCTTTAGAAAAAGGGTAAAGTTTTAAAGAGAAAGTTATTTTAAAGAAACGATTTATTTTGAAAAACCAATTCAAACCCCCCTTTCTTGCGTTTTTTACACCTTCAGTATCCCTCGAAGAAGATCCTACCATTAATCAAGTCTAGTAAAACCAAAGAAACCCGCCCCAAGCAAATTTAGTCAATCCAGGAGTAGCGGTCGAACAGCCTAGGGTCGAACCCCCCGGAGCCCAACCTCAAATTCCAATTGAGGAGAGACCAAGGGTAGTAATGGTAAATATGAATCAAAATGCTGATAACATTGTGCAGCAGATTCGGCGTGATGATATGGCCGCAGATAATAACCTAGCATCCATGGTCGAAAGGATAATGGCGCGAAATGGGGTAAACTTTGGTCTTCAAACACCAAACTATACTTCGTCATTGTCAGAGTATATTTTACAATCAGATCTACCCCCCAGATTGAAAGTTCCTAAATTCACTAAATTTTCTGGGGATACCACCAAATCCACTGTTGAACATGTGGCTAGATACTTGATAGAGGCTGGAGAGATTTTGAATAATGAAAACCTTATATTTCCCAAGCTCTCTCACCAAAAACGCTTTTACATGGTTTACAACCTTGCCACCAAATTCTATCCATAATTGGACTCAGTTAGAAAGATTATTCCATGAACAATTTTATATGGGACAAACCAAGATTAGCCTGAAGAATTGGCTAGTATCTGTAGCACCCCAAAATTTGCCCTAACTTTTCTCAACCTTTTTCTGACTTACACTTCGCATTCCTCTGCATATCCCTTAGGTCATAACTCATAATCATATCATTGCATGGGTCTTCTAAGACATGGGATCAAAGGATTTTCTTGTTGGCCTTATTCATAAGTGATTCAGTCGGTTCTATTCCAGGTTAAGTTGGAGCAAGAGGTTGAATTCTCCTCGTTGTAATCTTCCTGATCTGAGGTTCTCTTATTCAGAGGATTCATCAGAAGTATTGGGTTAGGGTTTCATTGGCGTGAATCAGGGTGCGACTCCTTCTTAGTTCAAGTCATCTTCTTCAGGTCATTTCTTCATCATTGTGCACCTAAGGCAAGTTGGTTCAGTTTCTTATCTTAGGTGTGGGTTTGCTGATATTCATCAATTGAAGGTGGTGGTTAGGGTTTCGTGGTGAAGGAATTTTGGGTTATGGTGCAAGAGACCCAGTTGTGGATTCATATTGTGGTCAAGGCACTGTTGTCCGCTCAGTTGCTTATCACTAATTGTTGGGGATTCATTGAGAATACAAGTTTGGTTTGAATGAGAAGTTTGATTGGTTATGTGGATTTCTTGGAATTCATTCTTCATTATCCATCTTTTCTAATGCTATATTTAGATGTCCATTTTCTTTCCATTTTTTAGCAATTTCCATAATATCCATTCATTAACTAATCTCCCATTACAAATATCCATATCCATTTTTATTCAAAATCCATTCTTGCTAACCCATGACCATTTTGATATATATTTTAATCCAATTTTTCTTAGTCCAATTCAAAATCCATTTCAAACCATTTTATCCAATTCAAACCATTCTTGATCCATGTTCATTTATTACTTTAGCCCAAACCATAAATCACTTTGCACTTCTCAACTAAGGTTTTTAATTAAAAAGGACAGAAAGAGGGCATGTTAATTGTAATTGTCAACGTCGCAAGAAAGGAGTTTTGTTGGGTGATCTTACTAACATTATTGATATTTACTTGGAGTTTTGTTATGCTTAAACAAGCCTAGAGCGGTACTCCAGTTTCACTACCTGCTGATTTTGTTGTCTGTTTTCTTTGGAATTAATGACTAATCCAGTGATTGTGGCCTCCAAGAAAATCTATGAGCAAGCTTTTATCAATTAAGTGGCTTAATTAACGGGCATAAGTTTAGCCATCCCAACAAAAGCCGCATAACATAAGGGCAATAGAAAAATAGCAGCAGGATTATAAGTGTAGTACATGATAGAAAAAGAGGTACATAGCAGCAGGTGCATCACATAAATCATAACAGAAAATAGTTACATAATGGCATTTCCATATAAGTCCATAATAAAAATCATCAGGAAGAAAAAGCACATGGTGTCACGAAGAAACTGATGCACACAAAGTACATATCATAAATTAAATGACAGCAGTGAAAAGAGGAAAAATACTCACAAGTGAACGGTGAAGGGGGCGTGATCATTTTACAATTCTCTAATAGAATTCAGAGCCCACAAAAAACCACTAATCTCTAACACTTCTCCTAACCTCCATTTTCCAAGAAAAAATCACATAACAGATTTTCTAACTACCATAACTAACTGAAAATACTCTGACTCTAAGAGAAAACGATAACAGAGCTTGAACCGATTTTCCAACCGAATTCACAATCGGCTCTAACAGAAAGAGGAAAACGATTATCTCTCCACTAGGAACTCATCATCATCGCTTCTTCTCCATTCACCTCCAACCATCTCCAATTACCTTCATACATCATCTTCATCAATCCACCAATAACCTGCACTGCAAAAACCAACACCATCAACAGCATCAATTCACAACTCAGCCACAAATTCAATCCAAGAACTCAGTTGTAAAAGTCATTCACCACGGCGGTTTCGCAAAGAGGATGACATAGAAGAGGAAGAGAGTGGAATCTACGGTGATAGCCAGAGCAGAACAAGCATCATACCTGAAGCGTTGTCGAGTTTCTCGTTACACGATTATGGTTCATCATCTCCAATCCTTCATCAACAAAACTTCAGAACGCAATTCGCACCAGAAACGGACAAAGAATCAAGAACAAACAAGAGAAATTCAGAGGTAGAGGGAGAATTTGCGAACGAAAGTAAGAAGAGAGAAATCGAGTTTACCGAGCTTACCGTCAGCGTCGTCATCGTCAAGGTACGAAACTTCTGCCTCTGTCTCGTAGCTGTGGCTTTGAACTTAGAAGTTCATCGTGGTTTATCTTGCCTTGTGTCATCGGATTCCTCTCTGTTTGTGCTTCGATCCCGTGATTTGAGTGAGCTTTGGTGAAAAGGAGCTCCGGATTCGTAAGGAGGATAAAATTTGAGTAGGGGTTCGTGTTAGAAGGTTGAAAGCTTGAGGCTATTTCACCGGTGATGGTGGCGGCCGCCACCGTGTAGTGCATCTTCTCCGGCGATGATGTTAGGGTTTGGCCGTGTTGGTTTTGTGATGGAAAGAAAGAGCTACGAGAAAGAGAGAGGGACATTTGAAGAGGTATTGAGATTCTTATGAAGATAAATGGAAGGAGATAAGGTTGATGGTGGCGGTCCACACCAGCGGTGACACTTGTCACCGTATGGCAGGTTCTTACTTTTAATCCCATGCGCGCATCCCTACCAGGCTTACCATGCACCCTCCAAGATATCCCTTGAATTATCCTTAGATTTGATGCCTTGAAATCCAATGGTTCAAATTAACTGCTGGATCATGATGACTACCATGCGCCACCAGTCTTTGGGTGCATCCTTGGGCCTAATTCATTTTACTAATTACACCCCATGCGTGTGGCTCAATGCTTTTCTTCAACTAGAATCTTGCTATGTGCACACCCCCTCCCTTTTCCTTGTGTTTTCAATTTGCCTTTTTGTTATATGTTTCAAAAAAAGGGATTTTAAAAATAATAAAAAATGTGGTAAAATTTCAAGAAAATTCATGCTGATATTATAGTATGTTGGTTAATTTTTGGATATTTTTAATTCCATTTTGGGGTCTGTTTGATATTTCTTCTGGAATTTTAGAAAGGGTTGTGTTCTTAATGGTGTATCTTGTGATGCAAGTTCTAAAATGTGATCTTCCCTCGACCATTTGAAGCTAATTTTTGTTGTGAATTTAGACCTTTGATTATATGACCTAATGATGTTTGATTGATACCTTGGCCATGATTATTGAATTGCTTTTGAGCATCATCTTTGTGCCTTGTCTTGTAAGAGCATCATTGATAAATTGATCCGTGTTTGCGATTGATTGAGTATGTTTGGTCCATGATGTGAACCCTATCTTTTGTATATGATTACCTACTGGACTTGGAATGACTTGATTTATTACCCATAATTTTCAAGGGCATTTTCCTATTTTTCACCCATTTTCCAATGTGAACATATTATGTGTAAGCATGCATAGCGATAGGATAGGTTTAGGACTTGTATGAGGGCACTTTGAGCCAACTTTGAATATTAGTCTTAGCACATTATTAAGTATATTTTGATGCATAATTGAGACATGCTTGAGTATTGCATTTGATCATTTCACATGCCTTAAATGATACCTACTTTGTGTGTATGTGAATTTGAATTTGTGTTTCACTTTGGCCACTTCTTTTGATGCCACTTGTATGCCATGTTCATGATTGTTTTTGGGATTCAATTAGGAAATTTTATAGTTCATTTGCCTCTGGTGTGTGAGCTTTAACATTGCCTTACCATGTCATTTCATTTGCCTTACTTGAGTGACAATTTTACATACTCGTATGAGAAGTTTAAATGTGATTTTGCTCATGGAATGAATTGACTTTGGAGAGAGAGTTTAATGCAAACCTTTGTGACACTTTAAGATTGGTTTTAAGCATGCGTATAAGTTGTTTCACTTCTGACCTTGGTCCATTTTCACATTTTAATTCAATTCATCTAACTTGTAATGGCTTTCTTTTGTTAGTTTACCTTGAACTTCAAAGTAGATTAGTCTTGTAGCATAGTTGTAACTTGACTTGTAATTTCATAATCGTTTTAGGTCTTTCACTTTGACTAGTGTGACTCAAATGTACATAGTCATTAGACTTAGGTTTTCATGTTGTACATACACTCTCTTGTTATTACTAATGTCTTTGGTTCACATGTGCACGGTGCATAAAGGAGACATTCCAAAGGTGGTTTGACCATTTCAGTTTGTAAATAAAAACTTGTTTCTAACTTGGTTTGCTGTTTGTTTCTAGGTGCTTTCGTGACTTGCTTTCGTTGCTTTGCTACGGATTCATATCCGTTTGGTAGGACTTCTTATCTCTTCACTTCTCTTTAATGCTTTCAAATGCCATGAGAAGTAGGAATAGTCGATGCCATGATAAGTAGGATTGTATGGAAAGCCCTCAAGTGAGGCCATGATTGTGCTTGTTTAATATTGTGCCTAAAGACCTCCAAAGAGGCATCCCATTCCCGTATCCCCTTGTAAGACCTCCAAGAAGGCAATTGACGGAAGTTAGGGTTCGCAACCGACCCCCGTTATTCTAGTTGAGTCGTTCTTAGCTCTCATTACATGATTGAAGCTTTGAACATCACCTAATCTTGTTATCAAGTTGGTCAAGTGGAATGAGGGTTTAACAATCAAACCCCCACGCCTTGTCTATAGCTCGCATTGACCAATGCTGATGCTTATGTGATCTGATTCACATCTTCCCCTTTCTTACTCTGCTCTCCATGGTTCTTGATACCGTTGGGTGAGCACCCCTACTTCTCACACCTAGCTTGTTTGCCTCGGTTGATATGACCCCTTGGCTAAAGCTCCCCCTTTTCTTATTTTGATTATGTGACATTATTGTTGACTGACACTGTTTATTCTTTCGCTGCTTTTAGTTCATTTGGTGATTGATTCATCCTGTGTCTACTTGTCCGATGACATGATCCCGTAGGATTCCTAGCTCCACTTAATTTTTGATTAAGTCGGAGGTAGGAGAGACATTAGGATAGCAATCCAAGCATGACAACATTAGGTAGACTTCCCTTCTAAACCTTGATCTTAGGGCCACTTTTGCATGATAACATTAGGAACAATCTAGTTTCCCTTTAGTGTTTTCTTTTCAATTTGAGTCTTCTCTTCTCATCTCATAATCTTTATAAAACACTTAATAAAGGATTAACATGTATTGCGCACGAGCCTTATATGTGGGGAATGAGATAGTGGGGGATCTTCCTTCACTTTCTTAAGATGTTTAGCATGCGTCCCGTCTTAGGTCGATACGCGAGACATTCGATCCTATGTTGTAGACTTGGGTCCAATGCAAGTTATGAATTAACTTCAACCCGCTTCTGTCTAAAAGACATAAAACAAATTCAAACTTTTTTATCCTTCGGGATCGTTAAGTTCCAAACCTCATTTTTAGAAAAGGGTACGTTACTTCCGTCTCGTCGCAAACAGGCATCGACCCTAATTGTCGGACGCGAATCTGACGTCGCTCATAAAAAACACCGACTTTGTTAAGTCGAACTACGACTGGTCTGACTTCCTCTTTCTGGTTAGATTGAGGATACGTAGGCACGAGACGACGATGTCTTGGCGAGCAACCTCCCCTCATAGTTCGTGTCCGAACTACGTTGACTCTGATTTTCCCATTCCCGAGGGAATACGTAGGCCTAGGACTCCGAGGACGTCCTATCGAGTCACTTCTTTTTCTTTTCTTCTTCGTTTCTTCTTTATTTTCCGTTCTCGTTCCTTCTCCTTTCCAGTAGCAGTGGAGCTCCAGATGACGACACCCTTTGATTGAGACAACAAGCGTGGATCCCATCGAGTATGATGGACGCGTGGGGTGCTAACACCTTCCCTTCGTGTAACAACTCCCTTACCTGTTTCTCTTGGTCGTGAGACCATGCTTTTCCTTCCCTCAGGTTTATGCAGTGTTTCCTTTCCCTCTCTTGGGATAAATACACATTGCTGGTGACTCTGTTTCTGCGCCACTTTCGCGTTTGTACTTGGATGAAAATCCCAGGAGCGACAGTTGGTGACTCTGCTGGGGACACCATTGGACTTAACCCGCTGTTGGGGGAATGACTTCGCCCTTATCCTACTGTTGCTGGTGAAAACACGTTTCTTAACTGGCCGAGGGGAGTAGACACCAATACTCAGGCTTGAGCATACACATAGGTATTAGTGTGGGTGGGCGTGTCGGTCCCGTGGTGTTTTGCCACGTGTGGGTGTTCACGAGACCTACAACCAGACGAGGTTCTATCTGGAGCTATCTGCTACTGTATGCTCTATACATGCCAGTAGATATTCTCGGGAGGAATTGTCGACTCTGGTGACCATTCCCGAGAACTCAGTAACGACACTCCTCCCGAGTTGTGATAATGGCAGACCAGAAATGGCAAACCCATTACACATTCTTAGTACCCACATGTGAGAGGAGCAGGTTGTTTACAGGTTTGCAGGTAACCTTGACTTTCAACATACCCGGTACATTGGATTTCTTATCAGTATGGTTTATCTATGTGGTTACTCTGTTGTTCTGGAATTCTGGGGAATTTGAGCCTTGAAATTATTCAACTATTTCAGTTCAGCACAGACACGTGGCACTTTGATCCCATGCTTTGCATTGCATCATTCTTTTTCTAACATTCATATTTTTCATTTCCAGGTAGTATCCGACATTTTGATTCCAGTCAACGGGCAGTGATAGGGATGGACAATAAAAGGGGCAAGAAGAACACCATTGTGTACAAGTTCCCGAAGCTCATTCTGGGTCAGATTTGTAGCTTACAAGAGATGGCCGGTCCGGAAGTGTTAGGAATGTTCGGAGAGAAGTACGGTTAGATTCTACCTTTTGCCCGTAACCTCAGTGAACATGAATCTGATGGCTTGCGCACCTTGATGCAGTTCTATGATCCTTCCTTGAGGTGCTTTGTATTGACAAATTATGTTTTGGTTCCTACTCTGTAAGAATATTCTAATATCCTGGGAATTTCCATTAAAGAAGGTGCTCCTTTCTGTGGGTCCAAGACAGATCTTGATTTCCAAGCTGTGGCTGGTGCTCTTTATTTGAGCAAATCAACTTTGGAAGCTGATATTTCTGGTAAGGGAAAGGTTTGTGGTTATCACCTGGCATACTTGATAAATAAGGCTCAAGAAGCGGCTAAAGAGAAGAAGTGGACTGGCTTCAATGCAGTGTTGGCTCTCTGCGTATATGGTATTGTCCTGTTCCCGAGTGAGCCTGATTTTGTTGAAACAGATGCTATCAAGATATTTGTAGCTCAGAACCCGGTGCCGACCTTGTTAGGAGATCTTCATTACGCCTTATACAACAGGAATGAGAAGAGACGAGGTGGGATAGTTCATTGTTGTGCACCTCTTTTCTAAAAGTGGTTTATCAATCGTCTACCTCAGTCAGGTGCTTTCAAGGATACTAAGAATTCTTTGAAGTGGAGTCAACGTCTGATGGGTCTAGATGCTAAAGATATTGTTTGGGTGAATCATGGAGTGCTGGGTAAAGACATTTTGCACAGCTGTGGGGAATACCCTAATGTACCTTTGATAGGGAGAAAATGAGGTATTAATTACAATCCTTCTTTGGCTATCCGGCAGTTTGGATATGCCCTGAAAGGTCCCCCGACTGAAAAGGAGTTGGAAGAGTCTTTGTATTTTCACATGGTCGACGATGGGTTAGATATGGCGCAGAAAGCTTCCAAAGCATGGCTCAGTAAACAGAAGAGAGGAAAAACCGTGTGGGGTTTGCCTAACAATCAAACCTTCCCTCCGTATGAGCACTGGACAAAGAAGAGGGTCGAAGAGTACTATTTTCCTTTTGATTGGGTGCCTCCCTTATATCCTAAAGTGATAGAAGAGAAAATCACCGTACCAATTGAAGAATTCGATAAGCAGCAAAAATTGGTGCATGATTTGAGGGAGGAAAATGCCGGTATGAGTAGTAGGCTTCAGGGTGCTTTACATGACAACTTGGAGTTGAAATGGAAGGTCCAAGATTTGACAGAGCGTCTGGAAAAAAGAGAGAAGGATCTTGATGACAGAGCCCAGCACTGTAGAAAAATCAGTATGGCTGCTGAATCTTCTGGCAAGGCCTGTAGGAAAACCAAGAAGACATTGACTGAGACTGAAGCCAAGCTTGCCACGTATCAGGAGATGTGGAAAGGAGCTCAGAAAGAAATTGAGGAGCTCGAGTTGCAAGCGGAAATCAAGAAGTCAAGGCGAGAAGCTAATGATGTTGAGGAGCAGATTGCTAGGCTGAATCAAGATGTCGAGAAGAGAAACAGACTGATTAAAGGGCTGATAGAGCGACCTAATCATCCAGACACTGTGAACCTTCTTGAAGAGATTGAAGCCAGTTTGTTTGGAATTAATTTGTAGTGATTTTGTTGTTTGTATTTTGCTATGATTACCATCAGGATTGTTGATGGAATCATTTTTTATTGTATCAGACCCGTCTGTATGATTTCTTATGATATGATATTAAAATATTTGGTTCAGCCGTATATGTCTCAACAGCCCTCAGTTTTTGAAAGGAGTCTTTCTTTGTCTGATTCTGCAATATTTCTGGATTCGGATTTATTTTCTGATGTTGGGTCCAATCCCTTGCCTGGTTTCCAAGACTGGAATCAAAGAGGATACGTCCTGGGAATGTTTAAATATGATTGTTTGCATTTTGCATTTGCATCCTCATAATCATAAGCATTTTTGCATAACAGGTACTCGTTCTGGTTTTGTCTCTAACCTTTATTTGGTTTCAGGCAGGATAACTGACCAACCAATTCACCAATATTCTACTCGACTCAACCAGAAAAGAGTAATGGAGCAAATGCATGCAGAAATGGCCGCCATGCAAGCCCGTATCACCCAATTCATGGAAATGATGCAAGGAGTCGTACAGGGACAGGAGCAACTCAGAACTCTCGTTCAACCTCTTGTGGCAAGAGTATATGACAATGGTGTACTTCATGGTGGTTTCCAGAACAATGTTATTCCTCCTGGCGGAGGCGTCAATGGAAATGGTATTCAGAATGGACCTCCGGGCGGAGTTCCAGTTCACTCTGTTGTTATCCCTCCGGGCGGAGGAGAAAATGTGGTAATTCCTTCTGTGGTTGGAGGAGGAAACAGTATTCATGCAGTTCGTGGCCATCACTTTGATGACCAATAAGACGATGTTTTCTTTGTGCCGGGTGGAGATGCTGGCCTCCCGGTTGTTGATGATCAAAGGATTAGAATGATTGAAGAACAACTGAGAGGGGTGGTAAATCAAAATTCTGTGGGAATGGATCTGGAGGACCTAGGGCTGGTTCCTGATGTGAGAATTTTGCATAAGTTTCAAGTCCCCACTTTTGAGAAGTACAACGACACTACTTGCCCCAGGACACATGTTCAGGCGTACGCAAGAAAGATGGTTGCGTACTCCCGTGATGAAAAATTGTTGATGCACTTCTTCTAGGACAGCTTGTCTGGGGCATCCCTGGAATGGTATATGCAACTTGAGAGGAGCCATGTACGCAACTGGAGAGAGATGGTTGAAGCATTTGTGAAACACTATCAGTATAATACTGATTTGGCTCCCAATCGTACACAACTACAGAAAATGTCCCAAAAGGGCAGTGAAAGCTTTAAGGAGTATGCGCAGAGATGGCGCGAGTTGGCGGCAAGGGTACAACCACCTATGTTGGAGAAGGAGATGTTGAATCTGTTTATGGATACTTTGCCGGGGCATTATTATGAAAAATTGTTACCTTGCATGTCGGGCAAGTTTGCTGATTTGATCATGGTTGGGGAGATGTTAGAGGGTGGAATCAAAGCTGGGAAAGTTTTGGGTAATGACGGATCGTCTTCTGGTCAGGGGAAGAAGCCTTATGGGAATTATAAAAAGAATGAGGAAACTAATTCTGTCTCTTCTTATCGAGGTAAAGGGAAGCAACGCCAGAACTATAACCAACAAGTAGCTTCAGTGACAATTCCTGCAGCGCCTCCACAGCAGCAACAGAATCAGGCCCCTCACCAATATCAGCCAAGGCTTAAACAAAACCGACATTTTGACACTCCACCTCTACCGTATTCACAGTTATTCCAACACTTACTTCAGTTGTAGCTAATTCAAAAGAGGACTCTAGCTCCTATCACTGGTAATCCACCTCCGGGTTATAATCCTAACGCCCATTGCGACTTTCATTCTGGGGCACCCGGACATCATATCGAGGACTGCAAAGCTTTTAAGCACGTAGTTCAAGACTTGGTGGATTCTATTGCCATAAACTTTTCAAATGACGTGCCGAATGTTATCCAGAACCCAATGCCTGATCATGGTGGGCCGAGGGTTAATGTTGTGTTAGCGGAGAATGAACTTTTGAATCTGGTTATGGACGTGAACGAACTAAGGACTCCTTTGATGGTGGTAAAGGAGAAATTATTGATGGGTGGAGTATACCCCGGCTGTGACAAGAATTGTTCAGAATGTATGTTACAGATGAATGATTGTGGGTTGTTGAAATCAGGAGTTCAAAAGTTGATCGATGAAGGAAGGTTGCAGTTTGACAGGTGTGACCAACAAAAAGAGGTTATTGGCAGCGATGTGGCTACTATCACTATTCCATTCAAGACAATCACAATTTCAGCGGCGGCAAGACCAGCGCCGGTTATAATTACAGGTCCTGGACCCATTCCTTATGAAAGCAAAAAGGCCATTCCTTGGAACTATGGTGCAGAAGTTTTCGTCAATGGGTAGAAACACGAGTTAGTGGGAACCTCCAAAGCAAATTCCAGTCTTGAGAATAACGAGGAAGCATGGGCTATTACCCAAAGTGGCAGAATCTTCACTCCTTTCGATGAACAGGCTGGTAATCCCAGACAGGACAAGGGTAAACGGGCCGTAGATAATTCTGTACAGACTCCGGCAGTGACTGACCCCGTGGTGAAGCCAGCTGATAGTCCTTTCTCCGAGAATGTAGAGGAATTTATGAGGTTGATTCGAAGAAGTGACTATAAAATCGTGGATTATTTGCATCAGACTCCATCCAAGATATCCATATTATCCTTGTTGTTGTGTTCGGAAGCTCATCGAAACGCATTGTTGAAGGTACTGAATGCCGCTTATGTGCCCCAAGAGATTTCAGTCAATCAGATTGAGGGGGTGATAGCTCATGTTAATGCAGGCAACGGTTTGGGGTTCACTGTCGTTGACTTGACTCCAGCTGGGAGAAACCATAACAATGCCTTGCATATTTATGTTGAGTGCCGTGGGTCGTTGATGTCTCATGTGCTTGTGGATACGGGATCATCTCTAAATGTTTTGCCTAAGAAGGCATTGATGACGCTGGACACCCGAGGGTTGATATGCACGCCAAGCGACTTGGTGGTGCGCGCATTTGATGGTTTTAAAAGATCTGTTTTTGGTGAGATTGTGCTGCCAATCAAGGTTGGCCCGGAGGTCTTTGACGCCACATTCTATATAATGGATATTCAGCCCGCTTACAGTTGCCTGCTTGGTCGACCGTGGATTCACAGTGTTGGGGCTGTAACATCTACACTCCATCAAAAGCTAAAGTATATGGTGGATGGATACGTGGTGACGGTCTGCGGAGAGGAGGATATTATGATAAGCCATCTATCTACTTTCAAATATGTGGAGGTAGATGGCGAAATACACGAAACGTTATGTCAGGCTTTTGAAACTGTAAAAGTTCATGAGGAAGCTCCCAAGGAAGTTAGTCCATCTGAAGTGGTTAAGCAGCTTACAGTGATAGATCAGCCGGAGATTTCTATGTCATCCTTCAAAAATGCACGGGTTGTAGTTGAAGCTGGAAGCTCACAAAAATAGGGTCAAGTTATTGAGGTTCAGAAGAAGCAAGATACTTATGGGCTGGGTTACAAGCCACCCAGACGTCCTGAAGAGCCTCCGAAGTTTTACGGCTTGGTTCGTTTTACTAGTGTTGGGGTATTCTTTGATAGAATCAATGCTATTGAAGAGGAGAGGGACATCGATTGCGACACGGATAATTGGATCCGCCCCTGCATGCCTGGTCAAAGCCCATGCAACTGGTCATCAGAGAAGATCATCCAAGTGACTGGCCCAGAGTAATTGTCTCTGTTTTTCTATTATGTTTGATCCTACGTGCTGCCCAAAACGTAGTGATTCTTGTTTGTAGGGCTTGAACATTCTTGTAGGCTTTTATTTTTCAATAATAAAGGACTTTTCGCATTCAAATATTTATGATCCCTGTTTTTCTGTTTTTCTTTATGCATAAAATCACATCAAAATGGCAATGTGTTTTGTTTGTTGCATACATAATAAAACATGAATCATCTATCATGCAGGTTACCTTGTTCAGATTCCATCCCTCATGATTCGGCTATGGCTCAGTATGATTTCGATAATCCCATATATCAGGCTGAAGAGGAGGTTGAGGAAGGCTGTGGACTTCCTGAGGAATTGGCCAGATTGTTAAAATAGGAGGAAAGGGTCATTGTGCCTCATCAGGAGGAGATTGAGATTGTTAATTTGGGAACCGAGGATGCGAAGAAAGAGGTAAAGATTGGGGCAGCTTTGGAAGACAGTGTAAAGGGAAGATTGATTGAAATGCTTCAAAAGTATGTGGATATCTTCGCCTGGTCTTACCAAGACATGCCTGGGCTTGACACTGACATCGTGGTACACCGGTTGCCGCTCAAAGAGGGATGTACTCCGGTTAAGCAGAAGTTGAGAAGAACGAAACCTGAGATGTCTGTCAAGATCAAAGAGGAGGTTCAGAAGCAGATAGATGCTGGATTTCTAGCTGTGACAAGTTATCCTCCATGGGTTGCTAACATTGTGCCTGTACCTAAGAAAGATGGAAAGGTCAGGATGTGCGTTGATTATAGAGATCTTAACAGAGCAAGCTCGAAAGATGATTTCCCGCTCCCTCACATCGACGTGTTAGTGGACAACACTGCTCAATACTCTGTGATTTCCTTCATGGATGGCTTCTCTGGATATAACCAAATCAAAATGGCCCCGGAGGACATGGAGAAAACAACGTTCATAACACCATGGGGGACATTCTGTTACAAAGTAATGCCCTTTGGATTGAAAAATGTTGGGGCAACTTATCAGAGGGCAATGGTGACTCTCTTTCATGATATGATTCACAAAGAGATCGAGGTCTATGTTGATGACATGATCGCGAAGTCACAAATGGAGGAAGGGCATCTGGTAAATCTTCAGAAGTTATTTGAAAGGTTGATAAAGTTCAGACTGAGGTTGAATCCGAACAAGTGCACCTTCGGGGTGAGATCTGGAAAGTTACTGGGTTTTATCGTCAGTGAAAGAGGTATCGAGGTTGATCATGCTAAAGTAAAAGCTATACAAGAAATGCCTGAACCAAGAACAGAGAAAGAGGTTCGTGGTTTCTTAGGGAGGTTGAACTACATTGCTAGATTCATCTCTCATCTTACAGCCACTTGTGAACCAATATTCAAATTGTTAAGAAAAAATCAAGCGGTCAGGTGGAATGAAAATTGTCAAAAGGCGTTTGAAAAAATAAAAGAATAATTGCAGGAACCTCCGGTCCTTATGCCTCCAGTACCAGGAAGGCCATTGATTATGTATCTTACGGTTCTTGAGAACTCAATGGGGTGTGTGCTTGGTCAACACGATGAGTCAGGTAGAAAAGAGCACACAATATACTACCTGAGTAAAAAATTCACTGATTGTGAGTCAAGGTACTCAATACTGGAAAAAACATGTTGTGCACTCGCTTGGGCAGCTAAGTGTTTGAAGCAGTATATGTTAAACCACACAACCCTCTTGATTTTGAAGATGGATCTGATCAAGTATATGTTTGAAAAGCAGGTGCTTTCTGGAAGAATATCCCATTGGCAGATGGTTCTGATAGAGTACGATATTCAATATGTTTCCCAAAAAGCCATTAAGGGAAGTGTTATGTCAGAATATCTTGCTGAGCAACTAATTGAGGATTATCAACCGATGAAGTTTGAATTTCCTGATGAGCATATTATGTATTTGAAGATGAAAGATTGTGAAGAGCCTTGGCATGATGAAGGACCTGAAATTGGATCCCAGTGGAAGCTAGTCTTTGATGGGGCTGTCAACTCGTACGGTAACGAAATCGGGGCAGTCATTACAACTCCACAGGGTTCTCATATACCCTTCACTGCCCGATTAGCATTCATATGCACCAATAATGAGGCGGAGTACGAAGCATGCATCATGGGGTTAGAAGAAGCAATTGATTTGATAATCAAGAACCTCGATGTTTATGGTGATTCCGCGTTGGTGGTCAATCAGATTACAGGAGAATGGGAAGCTCGTCAAGCGAATTTGGTGCCTTATAACAACTATGCCAGAAGGTTGTTACCTTTCTTTGACAGAGTCGATTTCCATCATATACCCCGGTTAGAAAATCAGATGGCCGATGCGTTGGCAACGTTGTCTTCGATGTATCAGGTGAACCATTGGAATGAAACTCCCTCGATCAGAATCATGCATCTGGATAGACCGCTTTTGTGTTTGCAGTTGAAGGGGTGTCAGATGGCAAGCCTTGGTATCATGATATTAAGGTCTTTCTGAAGAGTCAAGAGTATCCGGTTGACGCGTCCACCAAAGATAAGAAAACTCTGAGGAGGCTGGCGGGAAACTTCTTTTTGAACAAAGATGATGTGTTGTGCAAGAGGAACTTTGACATGATCTTGCTACGTTGTGTTGATGAACACGAGGCAAGCCTGTTAATGGAAGAAGTTCATGAAGGTTCTTTCGGTACTCATGCCAATGGGCATGCTATGGCCAGAAAACTATTGAGAGCGGGGTATTATTGGATGACTATGGAGTCTGATTGTTTCAAATACACCTGGAAATGTCATAAGTGCCAGATTTATGCTGATAAGGTGCACGTGCCACCTACTCCTCTGAATGGGTTATCGTCACCTTGGCCTTTTGCTATGTGGGGCATTGATATGATCGGAAAAATCGAGCCGACTGCGTCCAATAAGCATTGTTTCATTTTGGTTGCCATTGACTACTTCACAAAGTGGGTGAAAGCGGCCTCATATGCCAACGTTACCAAACAAGTGGTAGCCCGGTTTATAAAGAAGGACATCATCTGCCGGTATGGAGTCCCGGAGAGAATCATTACTGATAATGGTTCGAATTTGAATAACAAGATGATGAAGGAGTTATGTTAGAGCTTTAAGATTGAACATCACAATTCTTCTCGCTATCATCCGAAGATGAATGGGGCTGTTGAAGCAGCAAATAAGAATATCAAGAAGATTGTCCAGAAGATGGTGGTAACGTATAAGGACTGGCATGAGATGTTGACTTATGCTTTGCACAGTTATCGTACTTCGGTGCGTACATCAACTGGGGCAACTCCTTTCTCACTGGTATATGGTATGGAAGCAGTTCTACCAGTAGAGGTTGAGATTCCTTCTTTAAGAATTATGGCAGATGTGAAGCTTGATGAAGCTGAATGGGTGCGTTCCAGATTGAACCAGTTGAACCTTATCGAGGAAAAGAGATTGGAAGCCATTGCACATGGTCAGTTGTATCAGAGCAGGATGAAGAAAACATTTGATTAGAAAGTGCATCCTCGGTGTTTTCAAGCTGGTGAATTGGTTTTGAAAAGGATCCTTGCTCCTCAAACAGATCACAGGGGCAAATGGACTCCAAATTACGAAGGTCCATATGTAGTAAGACGAGTTTTCTCTGGTGGAGCCTTATTACTCTCAACTATTGATGGCGAAGATTTTACATCCCCTGTAAACGCAGACGTAGTCAAAAAATACTTTGCATAAAAGAGACCTGCTGGACATAAAAAGAAGATCCAGGCAAAAAAGGGGCATCCCGACGAATCATAAAAAGAAAAGGTTCGGGTAAAAGTTAGGGATAAAAATAAAAAAAGAAGAATAAACCCGCAAAGTTGAAAACCTGAAAAGGCAACTTTGGCAAAAATGGGTATCCCGGTGGATTAAAAACCCGAAAAGGGCGATCCATGAAAAAATTAGGGATTTGAAAGCAAGAGGCTACGATCTGTGTTCGATCTGTGAACACTTTTGATACACAGGAATTTCGAAGGAAATGGATCAGCCCAGTCAGCCTCTTCGAAGGTCAAAACATATGCGGATAAGCGAGACATACAGGTCATAGCTGAATTGAATCATGGTGGATATCTGTTCCCCACATTGCCGACATATGTATTTTCTTTTACTTTTCTTGCGCAATTACCTCTTTTCAGGAATTGCCTCCGAATGTAAATGCCTATTTACAGGCCAATTCATTCAATAAAATTTTCATTTTCATTTAAAGAGCTTTCCATGTGTGTTTTTACTTTTTTACTGCTTTGTTTGTGAAAATGTTCGATATTTTTGATAAGGCATTGCATGCGAAAATGTTGAGCTTTGCAAAGCATATCGAAAAACAGTGGAAGTTGTTCATGTAACAGTCATTAGGATGATAGTCTGGATAGCCATTTTGCGTTGTCCGTTGAATTTGTTTGCAGGGTAGCAGGATTTTTCCCCAGTAGAGTTACTCTCCTCAGCATCTGAAAAACCATCATCCTCAGTAGAGCTTACTCTCCCGTGTAAGCATACAGAGGATTGTGTCCCCAACCGAAGTCATGGTTGGTCTATTATTCCCCAGCGAGCAGTCAGAAGTGGATTGCTTCAAGGTAGATATTGTGGTATCTTCAGCAGAGGACATGTTGGTTGTCTCTGCTGTGTGTTCTAATCCCCAGCAGGGTAAGGTGAATCTTTTCCTCAATAGGAATTACCTTCCCCGGGCAGAATATAGAGACTTGCTTCCCCAGCTAGAGTTGGGGTTGAATTACTACTCTCTTAGCAAGTAGCCAGAAGTTGATACTTCTGCATCCCCAGCAAGAGACAGATGGATTATCTTCTTTGGACAAAGATGTTATTTCCCCACAGATTCTGAACACCCATTTTCCTCATCTAGTTAGGAAATGTTTTTCTCATCAGCAACGACGCGGTCTGATCCCCAACAGATGAGTAAGCTTGACGGTATCCCCTAGCAGAGTTGATGCTGTCAATCACCTTTCCTAAGAAGGGTTGCTAATAGTGGCTGATATTCCCCAGCAGGGTGAAGGTACAGATGTCTCCCAATGGCAGGTTAAGTTCAGCAATATCCCCTAAGTAGGTTCGGTATCATTGACTTGTCTCCCCAAGAAGAGTTTGGTGGTGATCTTCGTAGTGGTTTGTTCAACAGCGGTTGATATCCCCAACAGGTCTTAAGTCTAATTGTTATTGGCATCCTTCAGATCCAGGTTTTGAGTTCTATCTTCGGTAGAAGTCATTGGTAGTCCCTAGGAAGAAAATTCTCTTTGGGTTCCACCTTCAATATTCGTTTTTATCCATCCCCCGACAGAGTGGAGTTTCTCTCGGAGTTTTTCGTCTCCAGCAGAGTTTGTGATCAGGAAGTCGTTCTGTGAAATCTTCCTCAGCAGGATATTGTAATTCAGAGGACAATTTAGTTTATCATCCCCGGTGGAGCTGCCTTTGTCTTCAGCATTTATTTTGCTGAGACGTTTCTTTTGCATTGCATAAGCATCTTTGCATGGCATCCTCCCAAACGCGTAGCATTTCCATTTCGTATGGAGCATTACGCCATAGAAAAATTCAAACATATGCATTCGAAGCATAAGCCAGGTTTGATATTTTCTGTGCCAGTTCTCTTTCTCAGCAGAGATGGCATAGTTCAGGAGATTTTCTGTGCCAGTTCTCTTTCTCAGCAGAGATGGCATAATTTAGGAGATTTTCTTTGCTAGTTCTCTTTCTCAGCAGAGATGGCATAATTCAGGAGATTTTCTGTGCCAGTTCTCTTTCTCAGCAGAGATGGCATAATTCAGGAGATTTTCTTTGCCAGTTCTCTTTCTCAGCAGAGATGGCATAATTCAGGAGATTTTCTGTGCAAGTTCTCTTTCTCAGCAGAGATGGCATAATTCAGGAGATTTTCTTTGCCAGTTCTCTTTCTCTCCAGAGATGGCATAACTCAGGAGATTTTGGTTTATCCTCGGGAGATCGCCGAGGAATGTGTTCATCCCACATGTGCTCCCCGACAGAGTCTTTTATTTAGACTTCTCCTTTCCCCTGCAGAGTCATCTTATCTTTGGGTTGTAAGTCCGTTGATTTTACCTCTCACCCTTTCGGTTCACGACCGTGTCTTTGCTAGGAGTTCGCCTTTGATTGGCCAATCTTATTTTGTAAACCCAGTTCTCGTCTGGTAGTCAGTTCTCGTCTGACTTATTTTGTGAAATCCAGTTCTCATCTGGTAGTCAGTTCTCGTCTGACTTATTTCGTGAAATCCAGTTCTCGTCTGGTAGCCAGTTCTCATCTGACTTATTTCGTGAAATCCAGTTCTCGCCTGGTAGTCAGTTCTCGTCTGACTTATTTCGTGAAATCCAGTGCTCGCCTGGTAGTCAGTTCTCGTCTGACTTATTTCGTGAAATCCAGTTCTCGCCTGGTAGTCAGTTCTCGTCTGACTTATTTAGTGAAACCAGTTCTCTTTCTCAGCAGAGATGGCATAACTCAAAAGAGTTTATTTCACTTTATCCCCAGTGAAGTCCACATTCGGCTTGGTCCTCCTTTTCGAGTTCGTCTGCGACCGTCCTCGCATTTTTTTGTTGGGTAGCTCGTCTGTGGCCGGTCTTCCTTTTCGAGTTCGTCTGCGGCCGTTGTAACACCCCATTTTAATTATTTAGACGTCTTGTGTTATTTTATTTGCGTGACCTTGTTTAGGGGAGTGTTTTGAGTGCGTTTAAGGGTTGCCCTTAGTTAGGAAGGTGAGTTGGTGAGATAAAGCCTTTAGATTAATATTAATAGTGGTATAGTTAATAATAATGATAATTTAATTAATAATAGTAATATTATTATTTTAGTATTATTATTGTTATTATTATTATTATTATTATTATTATTGTTAGTAATATTAATATTAGTGTGACAATTTTGTTGAATTAAAATAAAATAAGATAATTCATTATTGGGCTGATGAGGGACAGTTTGGTAATTAAATGGTGATTAGTGAAAATTAAGGGTTTTAGAGTTAATCAGAATTTTGGGAGAGAAAGAGAAAGGCTTAGGAGAAAGGAAGATCAACGGTGTGCTAGACTTGCATTTAATTAGGATTTTCACAGGAATTCTTCAAGATTCGAGGTAAAGGGGGAGAAAAGGGTTCAATATTGGTGTTTTGTTCATGATAGGGTAGTGGGGAGTCCTTAACCCCGTAGGATTTCATATGCAGAATCGTTGTGTTGTGGATTTATTGTATATGCCTGTTATGAATCTGAAATCGTGCATAAATCGATGTGTGTTTTCGTGATTTTCTGTTGATGATGCTCTTGTGTATGAACTTGTACTGATAATGTGTCGATTGGATTCAATTGGGAGAACGATTTGAGATTATAGACCTATAAAACATGTAGTAATTCTAGGTACAAGAGAAAAGATGAAAATTGGACCTAAAATCAATGTAGGAACGATTATAGGACTGGTTGGAACTGAAGAAGTGTGGAAATCGTAGCAGAGTGCAGAATGGTGAGGTCTCTGGTGATTTGCGTAATAGATCTGGCCATACGCGTATCAGGTAAGGCGATACGCGTATGGGAAAGCTGATACGCGGCAATACGCGTATGAAAGTGAGGCAATACGCGTAATAGGAGGGTCGTACGCGTATTGTATTGGGATTTGGAAAATTCAGTGTGAAGAGGTCTCTGTCCGTACGCGTACGACATAAGGCAATACGCGTAAGGACTTGGCCATTGTGAGGAGATACGCGTACGAAAGGAATCAATACGTGTATGGGTTGGAAAAGCGAGCTGGCAATACGCGTATGGCATGGGGCAATACGCGTATGGCCAACGAAGTTGCAGAATTTTACCGTTTCGCGATTTCTTTCCCATTTTCGCGTCCGATTCGGTTTCTTTTGGTTTGAGAGGTTGGGAATAGGTGCCAGGTGCTGAGAAATAAAACGTTGGTGATGAAAATATTAATTTTACTAATTTTAATTGATTAATTAATTAATTAGGTGTTTCGTGTGTATGAAGCAAATTACTTGACGATGGTGTTGATGATATGTATGATGTGATCAGGAGGATCGTGTGCATGTATTTACACTTGTATACATGTTTTATTATGCATAGTTGAGTCTTGCATATTCATGGTGATTGGTGGGATGAATCATTGCTCAGGAGGAGTGTATGTGATTCGTTCGTACTCCTATATAGAGAATGGTGGGGGATAGATCATTACCAAGTAGAGGTGTATGTGATCTATCCGGGGTTCGATTGAATGAACCAATGAGTCGGTACCGCATGCATGGTGTCGTGTTGCATTACATTATTATTTGACATTGTTGATGATATTGGACAGTAGGTCGTGTTGGTGTGTTGTTGACTTATATACGTGAATGCTACCTTGTTATCATGTATTTATTCACCTATAATATTGAATGTGATTTCTCACCCCTTTGTTGTTGTTGTGTCTGTGCTTCTTCGGAAGTACAGATAACCCAGGTACTTAGGTTGCTTGGATGTTCGTGTTGCCAGTTCGAGTCTATAGGAGTGCTCTGATACTTAACACGGGATGTTGGGATATTTTTGTAGTTGTTTTGATTTTATTACATTCTTTGTTACGTATTCCATTTTATTGAATTATTTTATGGAGAACCTTGTTTTAAGGAACTATTGGTGCATATTGGGCAGATGGCCGTGAATTTGAAACTAAATGATTATTTCCGCTGATTCCTTAGTTAATTTAATACAATAAAGAGCTTATATTGGTTTTGATGATGTGACATTCCACTCTTGGTGAAAAACTCTAATTTTAAGGTATTATTTAGTATTTCAATTTAAATTGGGAAAGTGGGGTGTTACAATTGATATTAGAGCAGGTCGATCCGTCTGGCCAGGTGTTATAGTTGAGTATGTCCTTAGAATAGAAGTTGTTTGTGTGTTCTGACCTTGTGGTGATTGTTGTCCAGTATGGCAGGAAGGAATGATGCTACTCTTGCTGCTGCTATGCAAGCCATGGCACAAGCTATAGAGAATGCCAACCAGGGTGGAGGTGCTCAGTTTCGTGACTTAGCACAATTCCAGAGCAACAAGCCGCCTACTTACGAAGGAGGTATCTTAGATCCAGAGGCTGCACAGAAATGGCTGAAGGCTGTGGAGAAGATCTTCAGGACCATGGAATACAGTGATGCTTAGAAGGTACGGTTTGGTACGCATATGCTGGAAGGAGAGGCTGAGGCTTGGTGGGGCAATAGTCGCCAGAGATTGGAAGTTGCAGGTACTGAGATTACTTGGGCTGTGTTTCAAGCTGAGTTTCTGGAAAAGTATTTTTCGAAAGACATCCGTAGTGCAAAGGAGGTTGAATTTTTGGAGCTGAAACAGGGTGATAAGACAGTTGCAGAGTATGCCGCTAAGTTTGAGGAGCTGGTTCAGTATTGTGCTCATTACAATACTGAAGAAGCTATGACTTCGAAGTGTTTGAAGTTTGAGAACAGGCTGCGACCCAAGATCAAATTGGGTATTGCTTGTCAGAAGATAAGAAACTACCCAGAGCTGGTAAGCAGAAGCAAAATTTATGATAATGACAACATAGCCAGAATTGCTCATTACAAAGCTGTGAATGAGAAGAAGAGTAAGCAGAGATTTGGAGGTACTCCTTACAGTGCTCCAACTGATAAGGGAAACAGAAAACTGACGTGGGGAAGAAACTGAAGGAAAAAAGAACAGGTGCTGATACTCTTAAGTGCTTCCGATGTGGTGGCGCAGGTCACCGTGCTAACAACTGTCAGAATGAGGTGAAGAAGTGTTTCAAATATGGCAAGGCAGGTCATGTTATAGCAGATTGCAGAGCCACTATGCCTACTTGTTATAATTATGGAGAAAAGGGTCACATCAGTACTCACTGTGAGAAGCTGAAGAAGTCTCAGGCGTCTCAAACTAGTGGGAAGGTGTTTGCCTTGGTGGGAGCCCAATCCACTGAGGAAGAGTGTTCCGTCAAAGGTACTTGCTTTATTAATGATGTTCCTTTGATTGCTATCATTAACACGGGTGCAACACACTCGTTTATTTCTGTTGATTGTGTGAAGAGATTAGGGATTGTGCCATCCACTCTAGAGCAGAGGATGACGATTGAAACTCCATCTATTGGTTCCGTGGTTACTTCGTTGGTGTGTTTGAAGTGTCCGCTGACCATGTTTGGTAGAGATTTCAGAGTGGACTTGATTTGTCTGCCACTCGGTAATCTTGATGTTATTTTGGGAATGAACTGGTTGGAGTTCAACCGGGTGTATATTGATTGCTTCAGGAAGACGTTACTGTTTCTTACTCCTGAAGAGGAAGCATTAGCAGATTCGCTATCTAGCAAAGAGTTAAGGGCGTTGTTGGAGGACGAAGCGAAGCTGTTTGCGGTGTTTTCCTCGTTATCTGTTGAAAGCAAGACTTCAGTTAATGAATTACCGGTAGTGAATGAATTTCCTGAAGTGTTTCCCGATGACATCATAGAGTTGCCTCTGACAAGGGAAGTTGAATTCACTATTGATCTTGTACCGGGTACCAGACCTGTCTCTATGGCACCGTACAGGATGTCTGCATCAGAATTGGCAGAGTTGAAATCTCAGGTCGGGGAATTGCTCGATAAGAAGTTTATTAGACCAACTGTGTCGCCGTGGGGAGCTCCAGTGTTATTGGTGAAAAAGAAGGATGGTAGTATGCGTCTGTGCATTGATTACCGTCAGTTGAATAAAGTAACCATTAAGAACAAGTATCCACTTCCGAGGATTGATGACTTAATGGATCAGCTGGTAGGAGCTCGAGTCTTCAGCAAAATTGATTTGAGGTTGGGTTACCATCAGATTAGAGTAAAGGAAGGTGATATTCAAAAGACTGCTTTCAGGACTCGCTACGAACATTACGAATATGCAGTGATGCCTTTCGGAGTGTCTAATGCGTCGGGTGTATTTATGGAATATATGAATCGTATTTTCCATTCTTATCTGGATCAGTTTATTGTGGTATTTATTGATGATATACTGATCTATTCTAAGTCTGACGAAGAGCATGCAGGTCACTTGAGAATTGAATTGCAGGTGTTGAAAGATAATAAACTGTTTGCAAAGCTCTCGAAGTGTGAATTTTGGTTGAAGACCATGAGTTTCTTGGGTCATGTGATTTCTGGTGATGGTATAGCGGTGGATCCCTCTAAAGTAAGTGCAGTACTTGAGTGGGAAACTCCGAAGACCGCAACAGAGATTAGGAGCTTTTTGGGTTTGGCAGGTTACTATAGAAGGTTCATTGAAGGGTTTTCTAAATTGGCGTTGCCATTGACTCAGTTAACCAGGAAGAATCAAGCTTTTGTCTGGGATGCTTCCTGTGAGGAAAGTTTTGAGGAACTAAAGAAGAAGTTGACTACAGCACCAGTGTTAATTTTACCAAGTCCAAATGATTCTTTCGTAGTGTATTGTGATGCGTCTAAGATGGGATTAGGCAGTGTGTTGATGCAAGGTGGCAAGATAGTGGCTTATGCTTCAAGACAGTTGAGGGTGCTTGAGAGAAACTATCCTACTCATGATCTGGAATTAGCTGCAGTGGTGTTCGTGTTAAAAATCTGGAGACATTATTTGTATGGATCAAGATTTAAAGTATTCAGTGATCACAAAAGTTTGAAATATTTGTTCGACCAGAAAGAATTGAATATGAGGCAGAGAAGGTGGTTAGAGTTATTAAAGGATTACGATTTCAATTTGAGTTACCATCCAGGAAAAGCTAATGTTGTGGCAGATGCTCTGAGTCGGAAGACAATCCATATGTCTGCGTTAATGGTGAAGGAAATGGAATTGATTGAACAGTTCAGAGATTTGAGTATGGTTTGTGAAACTACACCGGGAAGTATTAGATTGGGTATGCTGAAAGTGAATAATGACTTTTTGGATGTAATTAAGGAAAATCAGAAACTGGATGTGAAATTAGTGGACTTGATGCCTGTAGGAGAAGATGATCCTGATAGTGACTTTAAAGTGGATAATGTTGGTGTGTTGAGATTCCGGGGCAGGATTTGTGTACCGGATAATGAAGAATTGAAGAAGGCAATCTTGGAGGAAAGTCATCGGAGTAGCTTGAGTATTCATCCGGGAGCTACAAAGATGTACCATGATTTGAAGAAGTTGTTTTGGTGGTCCGGTATGAAGAGGGATATAACTCAGTTTGTCTACACTTGTTTGACATGTCAGAAGTCAAAAGTAGAGCACCAGAAGCCTTCAGGATTGATGCAACCGTTAGAGATTCCTGAATGGAAATGGGGCAGTATTGTTATGGATTTTGTGACTGGTTTGCCAAATACGGAGAGAGACTTTGATGCTATTTGGGTAGTGGTGGATTGACTTACGAAGTCCGCACATTTTATACCAATTAAAAACAATTTTCCGTTGTCGAAGCTGGCGGAAATTTATATTAGGATAATTGAAAAGTTACATGGTGTTCCGTCGAGCATAGTGTCGGATAGAGATCCGAGGTTTACTTCAGAATTTTGGAGGAGTCTGCAGGAAACCTTGGGTTCTAACTTGAAGTTGAGCTCGACTTATCATCCACAGACCGATGGTCAGTCAGAGAGGACCATTCAGTCGTTGGAGGATTTGCTGAGGGCATGTGTATTGGAAAAAGGTGGTGCGTGGGATACTCATTTTCCATTGGTTGAGTTCACGTATAATAACAGTCACCATTCTAGCATCGGAATGGCGCCTTTCGAAGCTTTGTATGGTAGGAGGTGTAGGACACCTCTGTGTTGGTATGAAACAGGTGAGAATGTGGTGCTTGGACCTGAAATTGTGCAACAAACTACTGAGACAATTCAAATGATCCGTGAAAAGATGAAAGCATCTCAGAGTAGACAAAAAAGTTACCATGATAATCGGAGGAAGGAATTGGAATTCAGTGAAGGTGATCACGTATTCCTAAGAGTTAACCCAGTGACCGGTGTGGGTCGTGCTTTGAAATCTAAGAAGTTGGATCCTAAGTTTATTGGACCGTATCAGATCTTGCAGAGAGTTGGTGCAGTTGCCTACAGAGTGGCGTTGCCACCGGAACTTTCGAACTTGCATGACGTGTTTCATGTGTTGCAACTTCGAAAGTATGTTTCAGATTCGTCTCATGTGATTCTGAGAGACGAAGTTCAGATCAGGGAGAAACTTACAGTAGAGACGATGCCGTTGAGGATCGAAGATCGTAAGATGAAGCAACTCAGGGGGAAGGAGATACTCCTGGTGAGAGTAGCTTGGGCAGGTGCTGCAGGAGGCAGTGTGACCTGGGAATTGGAAAGCAGAATGCAGGAGTCGTATCCAGATTTGTTTCCATCAGGTAATTTTCGAGGACGAAAATAATTTAAGTGGGGGAGAGTTGTAACACCCCATTTTAATTATTTAGACATCTTGTGTTATTTTATTTACGTGACCTTGTTTGGGGGAGTGTTTTGAGTGCGTTTAAGGGTTGCCCTTAGTTAGGAAGGTGAGTTGGTGAGATAAAGCCTTTAGATTAATATTAATAGTGGTATAGTTAATAATAATGATAAGTTAATTAATAATAGTAATATTATTATTTTAGTATTATTATTGTTATTATTATTATTGTTAGTAATATTAATATTAGTGTGACAATTTTGTTGAATTAAAATAAAATAAGATAATTCATTATTGGGCTGATGAGGGACAATTTGGTAATTAAATGGTGATTAGTGAAAATTAAGGGTTTTAGAGTTAATCAGAATTTTGGGAGAGAAAGAGAAAGGCTTAGGAGAAAGGAAGATCAAGGGTGTGCTAGAGCTTGCATTTGATCAGGATTTTCGCAGGAATTCTTCAAGATTCGAGGTAAGGGGGGGAGAAAAGGGTTCAATATTGGTGTTTTGTTCATGATAGGGTAGAGGGGAGTCCTTAACCCCGTAGGATTTCATATGTAGAATCGTTGTGTTGTTGATTTGTTGTATATGCCTGTTATGAATCTGAAATCGTGCATAAATCGATGTGTGTTTTCGTGATTTTCTGTTGATGATGCTGTTGTGTATGAACTTGTACTGATAATCTGTCGATTAGATTCAATTGGGAGAACGATTTGAGATTATAGACCTATAAAACATGTAGTAATTCTAGGTACAAGAGAAAAGATGAAAATTGGACCTAAAATCAATGTAGGAACGATTATAGGACTGGTTGGAAGTGAAGAAGTGTGGAAATCATAGCAGAGTGCAGAATGGTGAGGTCTCTGGTGATTTGCGTAATAGACCTGGCCATACGTGTATCAGGTAAGGCGATACGCGTATGGGAAAGCTGATACGCGGCAATACGCGTATGAAAGTGAGGCAATACGCGTAATAGGAGGGTCGTACGCGTATTGTATTGGGATTGGGAAAATTCAGTGTGAAGAGGTCTCTGTCCGTACGCGTACGACATAAGGAAATACGCGTAAGGACTTGGGCATTATGAGGAGATTCGCGTACGAAAGGAGTCAATACGCGTATGGGTTGGGCGAGCGAGCTGGCACTACGCATATGGCATGGGGCAATACGCGTATGGCCAGTGAAGTTGCAGAATTTTACCGTTTCGCAATTTCTTTCCCATTTTTGCGTCCGATTCGGTTTCTTTTGGTTTGAGAGGTTGGGAATAGGTGCCAGGTGCTGAGAAATAAAAAGTTGGTGACGAAAATATTAATTTTACTAATTTTAATTGATTAATTAATTAATTAGGTGTTTGGTGTGTATGAAGCAAATTACTTGACGATGGTGTTGATGATATGTATGATGTGATCAGGAGGATCGTGTGCATGTATTTACACTTGTATACATGTTTTATTATGCATAGTTGAGTCTTGCATATTCATGGTGATTGGTGGGATGAATCATTGCTCAGGAGGAGTGTATGTGATTCGTTCGTACTCCTATATGGAGAATGGTGGGGGATAGATCATTACCAAGTAGAGGTGTATGTGATCTATCCGGGGTTCGATTGAATGAACCAATGAGTCGGTACCGCATGCATGGTGTCGTGTTGCATTACATTATTATTTGACATTGTTGATGATATTGGACTGTAGGTCGTGTTGGTGTGTTGTTGACTTATATACGTGAATGCTACCTTGTTATCATGTATTTATTCACCGATAATATTGAATGTGATTTCTCACCCCTTTGTTGTTGTTGTGTCTGTGCTTCTTCGGAAGTACAGATAACCCAGGTACTTAGGTTGCTTGGATGTTCGTGTTGCCAGTTCGAGTCTATAGGAGTGCTCTGATACTTAACACGGGATGTTGGGATATTTTTGTAGTTGTTTTGATTTTATTACATTCTTTGTTACGTATTCCATTTTATTGAATTATTTTATGGAGAACCTTGTATTAAGGAACTATTGGTGCATATTGGGCAGATGGCCGTGAATTTGAAACTAAATGATTATTTCCGCTGATTCCTTAGTTAATTTAATACAATAAAGAGCTTATATTGGTTTTAATGATGTGACATTCCACTCTTGGTGAAAAACTCTAATTTTAAGGTATTATTTAGTATTTCAATTTAAATTGGGAAAGTGGGGTGTTACAATTGATATTAGAGCAGGTCGATCCGTCTGGCCAGGTGTTATAGTTGAGTATGTCCTTAGAATAGAAGTTGTTTGTGTGTTCTGACCTTGTGGTGATTGTTGTCCAGTATGGCAGGAAGGAATGATGCTACTCTTGCTGCTGCTATGCAAGCCATGGCACAAGCTATAGAGAATGCCAACCAGGGTGGAGGTGCTCAGTTTCGTGACTTAGCACAATTCCAGAGCAACAAGCCGCCTACTTACGAAGGAGGTATCTTAGATCCAGAGGCTGCACAGAAATGGCTGAAGGTTGTGGAAAAGATCTTCAGGACCATGGAATGCAGTGATGCTTAGAAGGTACGGTTTGGTACGCATATGCTGGAAGGAGAGGCTGAGGCTTAGTGGGACAATAGTCGCCAGAGATTGGAAGTTGCAGGTACTGAGATTACTTGGGCTGTGTTTCAAGCTGAGTTTCTGGAAAAGTATTTTTCGGAAGACATCCGTAGTGCAAAGGAGGTTGAATTTTTGGAGCTGAAACAGGGTGATGAGACAGTTGCAGAGTATGCCGCTAAGTTTGAGGAGCTGGTTCAGTATTGTGCTCATTACAATACTGAAGAAGCTATGACTTCGAAGTGTTTGAAGTTTGAGAACAGGCTGCGACCCAAGATCAAATTGGGTATTGCTTGTCAGAAGATAAGAAACTACCCAGAGCTGGTAAGCAGAAGCAAAATTTATGATAATGACAACATAGCCAGAATTGCTCATTACAAAGCTGTGAATGAGAAGAAGAGTAAGCAGAGATTTGGAGGTACTCCTTACAGTGCTCCAACTGATAAGGGGAAACAGAAAACTGACGTGGGGAAGAAACCGAAGGAAAAAAGAACAGGTGTTGATACTCTTAAGTGCTTCCGATGTGGTGGCGCAGGTCACCGTGCTAACAACTGTCAGAATGAGGTGAAGAAGTGTTTCAAATATGGCAAGGCAGGTCATGTTATAGCAGATTGCAGAGCCACTATGCCTACTTGTTATAATTGTGGAGAAAAGGGTCACATCAGTACTCACTGTGAGAAGCTGAAGAAGTCTCAGGCGTCTCAAACTAGTGGGAAGGTGTTTGCCTTGGTGGGAGCCCAATCCACTGAGGAAGAGTGTTCCGTCAAAGGTACTTGCTTTATTAATGATGTTCCTTTGATTGCTATCATTAACACGGGTGCAACATACTCGTTTATTTCTGTTGATTGTGTGAAGAGATTAGGGATTGTACCATCCACTCTAGAGCAGAGGATGACGATTGAAACTCCATCTATTGGTTCCGTGGTTACTTCGTTGGTGTGTTTGAAGTGTCCGCTGACCATGTTTGGTAGAGATATCAGAGTGGACTTGATTTGTCTGCCACTCGGTAATCTTGATGTTATTTTGGGAATGAACTGGTTGGAGTTCAACCGGGTGTATATTGATTGCTTCAGGAAGACGTTACTGTTTCTTACTCCTGAAGAGGAAGCATTAGCAGATTCGCTATCTAGGAAAGAGTTAAGGGCGTTGTTGGAGGACGAAGCGAAGCTGTTTGCGGTGTTTTACTCGTTATCTGTTGAAAGCAAGACTTCAGTTAATGAATTACCGGTAGTGAATGAATTTCCTGAAGTGTTTCCCGATGACATCATAGAGTTGCCTCTGACAAGGGAAGTTGAATTCACTATTGATCTTGTACCGGGTACCAGACCTGTCTCTATGGCACCGTACAGGATGTCTGCATCAGAATTGACAGAGTTGAAATCTCAGGTCGGGGAATTGCTCGATAAGAAGTTTATTAGACCAACTGTGTCGCCGTGGGGAGCTCCAGTGTTATTGGTGAAAAAGAAGGATGGTAGTATGCGTCTGTGCATTGATTACCGTCAGTTGAATAAAGTAACCATTAAGAACAAGTATCCACTTCCGAGGATTGATGACTTAATGGATCAGCTGGTAGGAGCTCGAGTCTTCAGCAAAATTAATTTGAGGTTGGGTTACCATCAGATTAGAGTAAAGGAAGGTGATATTCAAAAGACTGCTTTCCGGACTCGCTACGAACATTACGAATATGCAGTGATGCCTTTCGGAGTGTCTAATGCGCCGGGTATATTTATGGAATATATGAATCGTATTTTCCATTCTTATCTGGATCAGTTTATTGTGGTATTTATTGATGATATACTGATCTATTCTAAGTCTGACGAAGAGCATGCAGGTCACTTGAGAATTGCATTGCAGGTGTTGAAAGATAATAAACTGTTTGCAAAGCTCTCGAAGTGTGAATTTTGGTTGAAGACCATGAGTTTCTTGGGTCATGTGATTTCTGGTGATGGTATAGCAGTGGATCCCTCTAAAGTAAGTGCAGTACTTCAGTGGGAAACTCCGAAGACCGCAACGGAGATTAGGAGCTTTTTGGGTTTGGCAGGTTACTATAGAAGGTTCATTGAAGGGTTTTCTAAATTGGCGTTGCCATTGACTCAGTTAACCAGGAAGAATCAAGCTTTTGTCTGGGATGCTTCCTGTGAGGAAAGTTTTGAGGAACTAAAGAAGAAGTTGACTACAGTACCAGTGTTAATTTTACCAAGTCCAAATGATTCTTTCGTAGTGTATTGTGATGCGTCTAAGATGGGATTAGGCGGTGTGTTGATGCAAGGTGGCAAGATAGTGGCTTATGCTTCAAGACAGTTGAGGGTGCTTGAGAGAAACTATCCTACTCATGATCTGGAATTAGCTGCAGTGGTGTTCGTGTTAAAAATCTGGAGACATTATTTGTATGGATCAAGATTTAAAGTATTCAGTGATCACAAAAGTTTGAAATATTTGTTCGACCAGAAAGAATTGAATATGAGGCAGAGAAGGTGGTTAGAGTTCTTAAAGGATTACGATTTCAATTTGAGTTACCATCCAGGAAAAGCTAATGTTGTGGCAGATGCTCTGAGTCGGAAGACAATCCATATGTCTGCGTTAATGGTGAAGGAAATGGAATTGATTGAACAGTTCAGAGATTTGAGTATGGTTTGTGAAACTACACCGGGAAGTATTAGATTGGGTATGCTGAAAGTGAATAATGACTTTTTGGATGTAATTAAGGAAAATCAGAAACTGGATGTGAAATTAGTGGACTTGATGCCTGTAGGAGAAGATGATCCTGATAGTGACTTTAAAGTGGATAATGTTGGTGTGTTGAGATTCCGGGGCAGGATTTGTGTACCAGATAATGAAGAATTGAAGAAGGCAATCTTGGAGGAAAGTCATCGGAGTAGCTTGAGTATTCATCCGGGAGCTACAAAGATGTACCATGATTTGAAGAAGTTGTTTTGGTGGTCCGGTATGAAGAGGGACATAACTCAGTTTGTCTACACTTGTTTGACATGTCAGAAGTCAAAAGTAGAGCACCAGAAGCCTTCGGGATTGATGCAACCGTAAGAGATTCCTGAATGGAAATGGGACAGTATTGTTATGGATTTTGTGACTGGTTTGCCAAATACGGAGAGAGGCTTTGATGCTATTTGGGTAGTGGTGGATTGACTTACGAAGTCCGCACATTTTATACCAATTAACAACAGTTTTCCGTTGTCGAAGCTGGCAGAAATTTATATTAGGATAATTGTAAAGTTACATGGTGTTCCGTCGAGCATAGTGTCGGATAGAGATCCGAGGTTTACTTCAGAATTTTGGAGGAGTCTGCAGGAAGCCTTGGGTTCTAACTTGAAGTTGAGCTCGACTTATCATCCACAGACCGATGGTCAGTCAGAGAGGACCATTCAGTCGATGGAGGATTTGCTGAGGGCATGTGTATTGGAAAAAGGTGGTGCGTGGGATACTCATTTTCCATTGGTTGAGTTCACGTATAATAACAGTCATCATTCTAGCATCGGAATGGCGCCTTTCGAAGCTTTGTATGGTAGGAGGTGTAGGACACCTCTGTGTTGGTATGAAACAGGTGAGAATGTGGTGCTTGGACCTGAAATTGTGCAACAAACTACTGAGACAATTCAAATGATCCGTGAAAAGATGAAAGCATCTTAGAGTAGACAAAAAAGTTACCATGATAATCGGAGGAAGGAATTGGAATTCAGTGAAGGTGATCACGTATTCCTAAGAGTTAACCCAGTGACCGGTGTGGGTCGTGCTTTGAAATCTAAGAAGTTGGATCCTAAGTTTATTGGACCATATCAGATCTTGCAGAGAGTTGGTGCAGTTGCCTACAGAGTGGCGTTGCCACCGGAACTTTCGAACTTGCCTGACGTGTTTCATGTGTTGCAACTTCGAAAGTATGTTTCAGATTCGTCTCATGTGATTCTGAGAGACGAAGTTCAGATCAGGGAGAAACTTACAGTAGAGACGATGCCGTTGAGGATCGAAGATCGTAAGATGAAGCAACTCAGGGGGAAGGAGATACTCCTGGTGAGAGTAGCTTGGGCAGGTGCTGTAGGAGGCAGTGTGACCTGGGAATTGGAAAGCAGAATGCAGGAGTCGTATCCAGATTTGTTTCCATCAGGTAATTTTCGAGGACGAAAATAATTTAAGTGGGGGAGAGTTGTAACACCCCATTTTAATTATTTAGACATCTTGTGTTATTTTATTTACGTGACCTTGTTTGGGGGAGTGTTTTGAGTGCGTTTAAGGGTTGCCCTTAGTTAGGAAGGTGAGTTGTTGAGATAAAGCCTTTAGATTAATATTAATAGTGGTATAGTTAATAATAATGATAATTTAATTAATAATAGTAATATTATTATTTTAGTATTATTATTGTTATTATTATTATTGTTAGTAATATTAATATTAGTGTGACAATTTTGTTGAATTAAAATAAAATAAGATAATTCATTATTGGGCTGATGAGGGACAATTTGGTAATTAAATGGTGATTAGTGAAAATTAAGGGTTTTAGAGTTAATCAGAATTTTGGGAGAGAAAGAGAAAGGCTTAGGAGAAAGGAAGATCAAGGGTGTGCTAGAGCTTGCATTTGATCAGGATTTTCGCAGGAATTCTTCAAGATTCGAGGTAAGGGGGGAGAAAAGGGTTCAATATTGGTGTTTTGTTCATGATAGGGTAGTGGGGAGTCCTTAACCCCGTAGGATTTCATATGTAGAATCGTTGTGTTGTTGATTTGTTGTATATGCCTGTTATGAATCTGAAATGGTGCATAAATCGATGTGTGTTTTTGTGATTTTCTGTTGATGATGATGTTGTGTATGAACTTGTACTGATAATCTGTCGATTAGATTCAATTGGGAGAACGATTTGAGATTATAGACCTATAAAACATGTAGTAATTCTAGGTACAAGAGAAAAGATGAAAATTGGACCTAAAATCAATGTAGGAACGATTATAGGACTGGTTGGAAGTGAAGAAGTGTGGAAATCATAGCAGAGTGCAGAATGGTGAGGTCTCTGGTGATTTGCGTAATAGATCTGGCCATACGTGTATCAGGTAAGGCGATACGCGTATGGGAAAGCTGATACGCGGCAATACGCGTATGAAAGTGAGGCAATACGCGTAATAGGAGGGTCGTACGCGTATTGTATTGGGATTGGGAAAATTCAGTGTGAAGAGGTCTCTGTCCGTACGCGTACGACATAAGTAAATACGCGTAAGGACTTGGGCATTGTGAGGAGATTCGCGTACGAAAGGAGTCAATACGCGTATGGGTTGGGCGAGCGAGCTGGCAATACGCATATGGCATGGGGCAATACGCGTATGGCCAGTGAAGTTGCAGAATATACCGTTTCGCGATTTCTTTCCCATTTTCTCGTCCGATTCGGTTTCTTTTGGTTTGAGAGGTTGGGAATAGGTGCCAGGTGCTGAGAAATAAAAAGTTGGTGATGAAAATATTAATTTTACTAATTTTAATTGATTAATTAATTAATTAGGTGTTTGTTGTGTATGAAGCAAATTACTTGACGATGGTGTTAATGATATGTATGATGTGATCAGGAGAATCGTGTGCATGTATTTACACTTGTATACATGTTTTGTTGTGCATAGTTGAGTCTTGCATATTCATGGTGATTGGTGGGATGAATCATTGCTCAGGAGGAGTGTATATGATTCGTCCGTACTCCTATATGGAGAATGGTGGGGGATAGATCATTGCCAAGTAGAGGTGTATGTGATCTATCCGGGGTTCAATTGAATGAACCAATGAGTCGGTACCGCATGCATGGTGTAGTGTTGCATTACATTATTATTTGACGTTGTTGATGATATTGGACAGTAGGTCGTGTTGGTGTGTTGTTGACTTATATACGTGAATGCTACCTTGTTATCATGTATTTATTCACCGATAATATTGAATGTGATTTCTCACCCCTTTGTTGTTGTTGTGTCTGTGCTTCTTCGGAAGTACAGATAACCCAGGTACTTAGGTTGCTTGGATGTTCGTGTTGTCTGTTCGAGTCTATAGGAGTGCTCTGATACGTAACACGGGATGTCGGGATATTTTTGTAGTTGTTTTGATTTTATTACATTCTTTGTTACGTATTCCATTTTATTGAATTATTTTATGGAGAACCTTGTTTTAAGGAACTATTGGTGCTTATTGGGCAGATGGCCGTGAATTTGAAACTAAATGATTATTTTCGCTGATTCCTTAGTTAATTTAATACAATAAAGAGCTTATATTAGTTTTGATGATGTGACATTCCACTCTTGGTGAAAAACTATGATTTTAATGTATTATTTAGTATTTCAACTTAAATTGGGAAAGTGGGGTGTTACAGCCGTCCTCGTTTTATTTTTGTTGGGTAGCCCGTCTGTGGCCGGTCTTCCTTTTCGAGTTCCTCTGCGGTCGTCCTCGTTTTATTTTTGTTGGGTAGCCCGTCTGTGGCTGGTCTTCCTTTTCGAGTTCGTCTGCGGCTGTCCTCGTATTCTTTTATTGGGTAGCCCGTCTGTGGCCGACTTTCCTTTTCGAGTTCGTCTGCGGTCGTCCTCGTAAACAACTCTATTTTGTTATCCCCACCGTTTGAAAATTTCAGGGTTCTTTTGGTATTCAATCTCCGTGTATCCTTGAATGTCTGAAAGTTGTTGCTATCATACCTTCAGATCCAAGTTGATTGAATAGGGGCAGCTGTAGCACCCCAAAATTTGCCCTAAATTTTCTCAACCTTTTTTTGACTTACACTTCGCATTCCTCTGCATATCCATTAGGTCATAACTCATAATCATTTCATTGCATGGGTCTTCTAAGACATGGGATCAAAGGATTTTCTTGTTTCCCTTATTCATAAGTGATTCAGTCGCTTTCTATTCTAGGTTAAGTTGGAGCAAGAGGTTGAATTCTCCTCGTTGTAATCTTCCTGATCTGAGGTTTTCTTATTCAGAGGATTCATCAGAAGTATTGGGTCAGGGTTTCATTGGCGTGAATCAGGGTGCGACTCCTTCTTAGTTCAAGTCATCTTCTTCAGGTCATTTCTTCATCATTGTGCACCTAAGGCAAGTTGGTTCAGTTTCTTATCTTAGGTGTGGGTTTGCTGATATTCATCAATTGAAGGTGGTGGTTAGGGTTTCATGGTGAAGGCATTTTAGGTTATGGTGCAAGAGACCCAGTTGTGGATTCATATTGTGGTCAAGGCACTGTTGTCCGCTCAGTTGCTTATCACTGATTATTGGGGATTCATTGAGAATACAAGTTTGGTTTAAATGGGAAGTTTGATTGGTTATGTGGATTTCTTGGAATTCATTCTTCATTATCCATCTTTTCTAATGCTATATTTAGATGTCCATTTTCTTTCCATTTTTTAGCAATTTCCATAATATCCATTCATTAACTAATCTCCCATTACAAATATCCATATCCATTTTTATTCAAAATCCATTCTTGCTAACCCATGACCATTTTGATATACATTTTAATCCAATTTTTCTTAGTCCAATTCAAAATCCATTTCAAATCATTTTATCCAATTCAAACCATTCTTGATCCATGTCCATTTATTCCTTTAGCCCAAACCATAAATCACTTTGCACTTCTCAACTAAGGTTTTTAATTTAACAGGACAGAAAGAGGGCATGTTAATTGTAATTGTCAACGACGCAAGAAAGGAGTTTTGTTGCGTGATCTTACTAACATTATTGATATTTACTTGGAGTTTTGTTATGCTTAAACAAGCCTAGAGCGGTTCTCCAGTTTCACTACCTGCTGATTTTGTTGTTCGTTTTCTTTGGAATTAATGACTAATCCGGTGATTGTGGCCTCCAAGCAAATCTATGAGCAAGATTTAATCAATTAAGTGGCTTAATTAACGGGCAAAAGTTTAGCCATCCCAACAAATGCCGCATAACAGAAGGGCAATAGAAAAATAGCAGCAGGATTATAAGAGTAGTACATGACAGAAAAAGAGGTACATAGCAGCAGGTGCATCACATAAATCATAACAGAAAATAATTACATAATGGCATTTCCATATAAGTCCATAATAAAAATCATCAGGAGGAAAAAGCACATGGTGTCACGAAGAAACTGATGCACACAAAGTACATATCAGAAATTAAATGACAGCAGTGAAAAGAGGAAAAATACATCACAGGTGAACGGTGAAGGGGGCGTGATCATTTCACAACTCTCTAATAGAATTCAGAGCCCACAAAAAACCATTAATCTCTAACACTTCTCCTAACCTCCATTTTCCAAGAAAAAATCACATAACAGATTTTCTAACTACCATAACCAACTGAAAATACTTCGACTCTAAGAGAAAACGATAACAGAGCTTGAACCGATTTTCCAACCGAATTCACAATCGGCTCTAACAGAAAGAGGAAAACGATTCTCTCTCCACTGGGAACTCATCATCATCTCTTCTTCTCCATTCACCTCCAACCATCTCCAATTACCTTCATACATCATCTTCATCAATCCACCAACAACTTGCAAAGCTGCAAAAACCAACACCATCAACAACATCAATTCACAACTCAGCCACAAATTCAATCCAAAAACTCAGTTGTAAAAGTCATTCACCACAGAGGTTTCGCAAAGAGGATGACATAGACGAGGAAGAGAGTGGAATCTACGGTGATAGACAGAGCAGAACAAGCATCATACCTGAAGCGTTGTCAAGTTTCTCGTTACACGATTACAGTTCATCATCTCCATTCCTTCATCAACTAAACTTCAGAACGCAATTCGCACCAGAAACGGACAAAGAATCAAGAACAAACAAGAGAAATTTAGAGGTAGAGGGAGAATTTGCGAACGGAAGTAAGAAGAGAGAAATCGAGTTTATCGAGCGTACCGTCAGTGTCGTCATCGTCAAGGTACGAAACTTCTGCCTCCATCTCGTAGCCGTGGCTTTCAACTTAGAAGTTCATCGTGGTTTATCTTGCCTTGTGTCATCGGATTCCTCTCCGTTTGTGCTTCGATCCCGTGATTTGAGTGAGCTTTGGTGTTAGAAGGTTGAAGGCTTGAGGCTATTTCACCGGTGATGGTGACGGCCGCCACCGTGTAGAGCATCTTCTCCGGCGGTGATGTTAGGGTTTGGCCGTGTTGGTTTTGTGAGGGAAAGAAAGAGCTACGAGAAAGAGAGTGGGACGTTTGAAGAGGTATTGAGATTCTTATGAAGATAAATGGAAGGAGATAAGGTTGATGGTGGCGGTCCACACCGGCGGTGACACTTGTCACTGTCTGGCAGGTTCTTACTTTTAATCCCATGCGCGCATCCCTACCAGGCTTACCATGCACTCTCCAAGATATCCCTTGAATTATCCTTAGATTTGATGCCTTGAAATCCAATGGTTCAAATTAACTACTGGATCATGAGGACTACCATGCGCCACCAGTCTTTGGGTGCATCCTTGGGCCTAATTCATTTTGCTAATTACACCCCATGCGTGTGGCCCAATGCTTTTCTTCAACTAGAATCTTGCTATGTGCACACCCCCTCCATTTTCCTTGTGTTTTCAATTTGCTTTTTTGTTATGTGTTTTAGAAAAAGGGATTTTAAAAATAATAAAAAATGTGGTAAAATTCCAAGAAAATTCATGTTGATATTTTAGTATGTTGGTTAATTTTTGGATATTTTTAATTCCATTTTGGGGGCTGTTTGATATTTCTTCTGGAATTTTAGAAAGGGTTGTGTTCTTAATGGTGTATCTTGTGATGCAAGTTCTAAAATGTGATATTCCCTCGACCATTTGGGGCTAATTTTTGTTGTGCATTTAGACCTATGATTATATGACCTAATTATGTTTGATTGATACCTTGTCCATGACTATTGAATTGCTTTTGAGCATCATCTTTGTGCCTTGTCTTGTAAGAGCATCATTGATAAATTGATCCATGTTTGCAATTGATTGAGTATGTTTGGTGCATGATGTGAACCCTATATTTTGTATATGATTACCTACTGGACTTGGAATAACTTGGTTGATTACCCATAATTTTCAAGGGTATTTTGCTATTTTTCACCCATTTTCCAATGTGAACATATTATATGTAAGCATGCATAGAGATAGGATAGGTTTAGGACTTGTATGAGGGCACTTTGAGCCAACTTTGAATATGAGTTTTAGCAAATTATTAAGTGTATTTTGATGCATAATTGAGACATGCTTGAGTGTTGCATTTTATCATTTCACATGCCTTAAATGATACCTACTTTGTGTATATGTGAATTTGAATTTGTGTTTCACTTTGGCCACTTCTTTTGATGCCACTTGTATGCCATGTTCATGATTGTTTTTGGGATTCAATTAGGACATTTTATAGGTCATTTAACTCTGGTGTGTGAGCTTTAACATTGCCTTACCATGTCATTTCATTTGCCTTACTTGAGTGACAATTTTACATACTCGTATGAGAAGTTTAAATGCGATTTTGCTCATGGAATGAATTGACTTTGGAGAGAGAGTTTAATGCAAACATTTGTGACACTTTAAGATTGGTTTTAAGCATATGTATAAGTTGTTTCACTTCTGACCTTGGTCCATTTTCACGTTTTAATTCAATTCATCTAACTTGTAATGGCTTTCTTTTGTTGGTTTACCTTTAACTTCAAAGTAGATTAGTCTTGTAGCATAGTTGTAAATTGACTTGTAATTTCATAATCCTTTTAGGTCTTTCACTTTGACTAGTGTGACTCAAATGTACATAGTCATTAGACTTAGGTTTTCATGTTGTACATACACTTTCTTGTTATTACTAATGTCTTTGGTTCACATGTGCAAGGTGCATAAAGGAGACATTCCAAAGGTGGTTTGACCATTTCAGTTTGTAAATAAAAACTTGTTTCTAACTTGGTTTTCTATTTGTTTATAGGTGCTTTTGTTTCTTTGCTACGGATTCATATCTGTTTGGTAGGACTTCTTATCTCTTCACTTCTCTTTAATGCTTTCAAATGCCATGAGAAGTAGGAATAGTCGATGCCATGATAAGTAGACTGTATGGAAAGCCTCAAGTGAGGCCATGATTGTGCTTATTTAATATTGGGCCTAAAGACCTCCAAAGAGGCATCCCATTCCCGTATCCCCTTGTAAGACCTCCAAGAAGGCAATTGACGGAAGTTAGGGTTCGTAACCGACCCCCGTTATTCTAGTTGAGTTGTTCTTAGCTCTTATTACATGATTGAAGCTTTGAACATCACCTACTCTTGTTATTGAGTCGGTCAAGTGGAATAAGGGTTTAGCAATCAAACCCCCACGCCTTGTCTATAGCTCGCATTGACCAATGCTGATGCTTATGTGATCTGATTCACATCTTCCCCTTTCTTACTCTGCTCTCCATGGTTCTTGATACCGTTGGGTGAGCACTCTTACTTCTCACACCTATCTTGTTTGCCTCGGTTGATATGACCCCTTGGCTAAAGCTCCCCCTTTTCTTATTTTGATTATGTGACATTATTGTTGACTGACACTGTTTATTCTTTCGCTGCTTTTAGTTCATTTGGTGATTGATTCATCCTGTGTTTACTTGTCTGATGACATTATCCCGTAGGATTCCTAGCTCCACTTAATTTTTGATTAAGTCGGAGGTAGGAGAGACATTAGGATAGCAATCCATGCATGACAACATTAGGTAGACTTCCCTTCTAAACCTTGATCTTAGGGCCACTTTTGCATGATAACATTAGGAACAATCTAGTTTCCCTTTAGTGTTTTCTTTTAAATTTGAGTCTTCTCTTCTCATCTCATAATCTTTATAAAACACTTAATAAAGGATTAAAATGTATTGCGCACGAGACTTATATGTGGGGAATGAGATAGTGGGGGATCTTCCTTCACTTTCTTAGGATGTTTAGCATGCGTCCCGTCTTGGGTCGATACGCGAGACATTCGATCCTATGTTGTAGACTTGGGTGCAATGCAAGTTATGAATTAACTTCAACCCACTTCTGTCTAAAAGACATAAAACAAATTCAAACCTTTTTATCCTCCGGGATCGTTAAGTTCCAAACCTCATTTTTAGAAAAGGGCACGTTACTTTCTTCTCGTCGCAAACAGGCATCGACCCTAACTGCTGGACGTGAATCTGACGTCGCTCATAAAAAACACTGACTTCGTTAAGTCGAACTACAGCTGCTCTGACTTCCTCTCTCTGGTTAGATTGAGGATATGTAGGCACGAGACGACAATGTCTTGGCGAGTAACCTCCCCCCATAGTTCTTGTCCGAACTACGCTGACTCTGATTTTCCCGTTCCCGAGGGAATATGTAGGCCTAGGACGTTCTATCGAGTCACTTCTTTTTCTTTTCTTCTTCGTTTCTTCTTTCTTTTCCGTTCTCGTTCCTTCTCCTTTCCAGTAGCGGTGGAGCTCCAGATGACGACACCCTTTGATCGAGACAACAAGCGTGGATCCCATCGAGTACGATGGACGCGTGGGGTGCTAACACCTTCCCTTCGCGTAACCGACTGCCTTACCTGTTTCTCTTGGTTGTGAGACCATGCTTTTCGTTCCCTCAGGTTTATGCAGTGTTTCCTTTCCCTCTCTTGGGATAAATACACATTGCTGGCGACTCTGTTTCTGCGCCACTTTCGCGTTTGTACTTGGATGAAAATCCCGGGAGCGACAGTATCAAACAAAAGTTTACTGAGCCAAAAGATGATTACCTGAATAGGTTTCAATTACTTGAAGCAAGATGCTTTACTCAAGTGTATGAACACGAGTTGGTCGAAATGGCCGCTGGTGGTCTCGACTACTCAATTAGGAAGAAATTGGATACCCAGTACTTGAGAGATATAGCCCAATTGGCTGACATAGTTCGACAGGTCGAGCGATTGAAAGCTGAAAAACTTAGGGCAAACAAAAATATAAAAGAGAGGGTAGCCTACGTCGGAATTAGTGAAGAAGACGAAGAAGCATATAATGAGTCTTTAGACTTCGACGAAAACAATGTCGACCTTGCTGAACCACCTTATGCATGTATAGTCTTGGCCGCTTCGAACGGGAAAAACCCAATCGAACCAGAAAAGAACAATAGATTTCCTAAGAAAACTTACACATTCTACGTCACCAAATGTGACGAAATCTTTGACTTATTAGTTAAGGATGGTCAAATGATAGTGCCTCCTGGTGCTAAAATGCCTCCTTTAGAGCAAAGGAAGAAGAGAGGTTTTTGTAAGTATCACAATTTCTTGGGTCATAAAACATCTCAATGTTTTCTTTTCAGGGACCTCGTTCAAAATTCCATCAAGGATGGAAGACTAAGGTTTGGAGAAAAATTTAAGGCTCAGATGAAAATTGATGATGACCCTTTGCAAGTGGCTGATGCTCATTTCATTGAACCAGCTGTTGTCAATATGATCGAAGTTACTGATGACTTCGCTCACAATATCAACATGATCGAAGTTACTGACGACTTTATCAAGAATGTTGTCATGGTTAAGGTCACTGAGGATCTTGACGAGAAGGTTATGAAAGATTGCATGTGTGAGGTTACTGATGGCCTCACCAAAGGAATCATCGAAGACTGTAACAATGAAACTGCTGATGGTTTTGATACTATAGGAATCACTAAGCATTCTAATTTGGAGATGGTAAAAAAAGAAACCGCTGATGGTTTCGTGCGGATGGACAGCTTAAACAAGGCTACTGATGGCCTTACAATGAAGTTTCAAAGTTTGGACATTATTGAGGATGTCGCTATGGATGTTAACATGGTCGAAGTTTCACAAGAGACTTCGATGGATATTGTCGAAGAGGAACAACAAGAGGAATACAACAAATTGGCTTTCCAGAAGGAAGAGGAGAGCCTGATTGATTTCATACATAGGTGTCAGAAGAAAAAGTCGGAGGTTATGCTCTGTCCAAGGTGCAGTGCCGTGTTTGATAAGAAAGCGGCCCAAAATATGGAGGTAGTTCGATTGGAAAAAGCTAGAGGAAACTGGAGAGACTCCGGTAGCCACCAAGTTTTCGACAAAAAGAGACCATACATGGGGCAGGATCAAGCGAAGCCAGGATTCCCAGGTGCCAAACCCAACACTTTCAAACCAACTGCAAAGGCTTCTAGAGGAAAGTGGGCAAAGCCAGTCGAAGACAGAGAGAAAGGCCAACAAAAGTGGCAGAACTTTGAGCTTAACAAGGGTTCATTGATTGGGTACCGTAGAGAGTTCCAGACCTCCAAGAAGTCAGCTTATATATCTAAGAACTACAAAGGCAAGAATCTGATGATTAGATCTCAATGGAGAAGGGAGCAAAGGAGAAGGAAGGCAGAAAGGGAGACTAGAGAGAATCATAAAGCTGAATCAAGCACCAATGTACCTACTGAAAAAAGTGAGAAAAAGGAGTTGAAATCCATCGAAAAGAATTCTGTAGAGGCGAAGGTGTTTCCCACTCAAGAAGAAGAGGCTAAAAAGGAGTGTGATCGTTCGATCTCTGAAGATGAGATGCTCACTGATGACTTTGATACAAATTAAGAAGCATATTTGGATATCATGGTTAATGTAGTATCTGTGTTACCAAGGGAGTTCGACCAAGTTACTGAGGTCGAAGAGCTGGAGGATAATACCGACATAGAGATGGCCACTCATAGGCCAGTTTGTTACTATGTTATGAACAACGGTTGTGTAGAAGAACAGAATGCGTTCTTCAAAAGGCAAAATAAGACTATGAAAAGTCACTTAAAGCCTCTCTTTATTACAGGAAAAATCAAAGATGTGCCAGTCAACAAGATCCTGGTAGATTGTGGTGCAGCAGTAAACCTGATGCCGCATTTCATGCTAAGAAAGATAGAGAAGTTTGACACGGACACAAAGCCCCATAATATGGTGTTATCTAACTATGAAGGAAAAGTTGGCACCACATTAGGAGTGATTCAAGTCGACTTGACAGTAGGAACCATTACTAGACCATCCATGTTCATGGTTGTGGAGACTAAGGCTAACTAAAATGTTTTGTTAGGACGTGAATGGATTCACGGCATAGGAGCCGTGCCATCATCAATGCATCAGAGGATTACCATCTAGTGAATGGATGGTATTGTGGAAAATATCGAAGCCAACCAGAGCTATTTTATAGCTTCGATTAATCATGTCGATAAACGTAATTTCGACAAACATTTGGCTAATATTGCTCATTGCAATCCCGCCAGTTTTTCATTTACTCTAGATGATAATGCATATTACTCTTTATACTTGCACCCCACCAATATTTTTCAGTGGGATCGAGAGGTTGTGGGCGAAGACGACCTTGCATACATAGGGACATCTGGGATCAACCCAATAGGTTGGGGGAGCGAGTTTGGCGACGATGACTAAGTTGTCAACACTCGAACGAATTTAGGCTTATATAGCCGAAAATAAGCTAAAAACGAGCTTGGAGGCTGAGGCAAAATTCATGGTTGTCGAAGCCAAGAAGGAATCATGTCAGGAAAGTCCTGGTAAGGACTTCGACCCAGAGCCACCTGATAAGGTTCGGGATGAAGTGCAAAGCCAGAGGCTTGATGCCATTTACGATGATGAGCCTTTAGGGTTCAAGAAGGATTCGCTGGCAAGCAACATCAAAATTCTAGTGCAAGATCCACTTGAAGAGATCGACTTGGGAGAAGGGCGACAAAAAGGCGCACATCAGTGCCAATATCAACCCTCAACTCAAAGTTGAACGGATCCAATTGCTGAAGGAGTTCAGAGACTGCTTCGCATGGGATTATGACGATATGCCTGGTTTGAACAGAGAGCTGGTTGAATTAAAATTTCCAATCAAGCCTGGGAAGAAGCCCATTAAGTAGAATCCAAGGCGGTTTGCACCTGAAATTCTCTCAAAAATTAAAGAGGAGGTCGAAAGACTTCTGCGATACAAATTCATCTGTACAGCCAGGTATGTCAAATGGCTTTCAAATATCGTGCCAGTTATTAAGAAAAATGGTACTTTGAGGGTTTGTATAGATTTTAGAGATTTAAATAATGCAACCCCACCTCGATGGATATTCAGGGTATAATCAGATATTCATTGCTGACGAGGATGTCCCAAAATTAGCATTTCGATGTCCTAGAGTATTAGGCACTTATGAGTGGGTGGTGATGCCTTTCGGCTTAAAAAATGCTGGGGCAACTTACCAAAGGGAAATGAATTTGATTTTCCATGATTTTATTGAGATTTTTATGCATATCTATATTGATGATCTTGTTGTACAGTCAATTTCAAGGAATAATCACATAGACCATCTTCGACACTCCCTTGAAAGCATGAGGAGACATGGTTTGAAAATGAATCCTCTCAAATGTGCTTTTTGTGTGCAGGAGGGGGATTTCTTAGGCTTTATGGTTCAGAAAAAAGGAATCAAAATAAACCAGAATAAGACCAAGGCCATAATGGAAGCGAAAGTGCCATCGACAAAGAAGGAGTTGCAGTCATTGCTGGGCAAGATTAATTTCTTAATAAGGTTTATCTCGAACCTTAGCGGAAAAACTCAAGCCTTGTCGCCTCTGCTTCGACTCAAGAAAGAAGGATTCGAATGGGGACAAGCTCAACAAGAGGCTTTCAACAAAATCAATGAGTATTTGAGCCACCCTCAAATCCTGATTCCACCTTGTAGAAATAGGAGTATGAGGTTGTATATATCTGCGTCAGATAAGACTTTAGGGAGCATGTTAGCTCAAGAAGATTAAAATGGTGTCGAAAGAGCCATTTACTATCTTAGTAAGGTCTTGAATGATGCAGAAACTAGGTATAGCACAGTCGAAAAACTATGCATGTGTTTGTATTTCTCATGTATAAAACTAAAGCATTATATAAAACCTGTTGATGTTTTTGTTTCCTCACATTTTGATGTTATAAAGCATATGTTGTCAAAACCAATTTTGCATAGTCGAATTGGTAAATGGGCATTAGCCTTAACTGAATATTCTCTAACTTATATGCCCTTAAAAGCTGTTAAGGGACAAGTAGTGGTGGACTTTATAGTCGACCACTCGATAAATGAGAAATCATTAAATTACCTCGAACTAGAACCTTGGAAGTTGTACTTCGATGGTTCTAGTCATAAAGACGAAACAGGTGTAGGAGTCTTGATTATTTCTCCTAATACAATTCCAACAAATTTCAAGTATAAAGTGGAAGGTCTCTGTTCGAATAATGAGGCTGAATACGAGGCTCTTATAGCCGGATTTGAGATATTGTTGGAATTGGGGGAAACTCAAGTCGAAATAATGGGTAACTCAGAGTTGGTCATAAAACAAATCATAAAGGAGTACAAATGTGTGAAAGAAAATCTCATCATGCACTTCATGATAGTCAATCGACTCTTAAAAAGATTTGAGTTGGTCAACATTCGACACATTCCTCGATTGAAAAAGCAAGTAGCTAATGATTTGGCTCAGATTGCCTTTGGGTATATAATTTTGAAGGAAAAGTTGTAAGATGGGATCGAAGTCAGAGGGAGGGTTGTGTCGGCTAGATTATCCCCATCAGGTCTAGAAATAACAAAGCTAGGATATGCCGACAAAGAAAACTTCGAGATATTAGCGATAGACAGGCTGACGGACGAGGATTAGAGAAAACCAATAGTGGAATATTTTCAAAACCCAACGGCGTCTACTGAACGAAAAATTAGGTATCAAGCTTTAAGTTATGTTCTTTTGGGAAATGAATTGTTTAAAAAGACTCCTGAGGGAGTTTTGCTTAAGTGTCTTAGCGAATCTGAGGCATATCTAGCTCTTTCGAGTGTCCATAGTGGGGCATGTGGGGCACATCAGGCGGGCCATAAAATGAAGTGGATGTTATTTCGACAAGGAATGTATTGGCCCACCATGTTGAAAGATTGTATAGAGTTTGCCAAAGGATGTCAAGAATGTTAAGTGCATGCAGGCATACAACATGTTCCTGCAAGCGAATTGCATTCTATAGTCAAATCATGGCCTTTTAGAGGTTGGGATTTAGATCTTGTTGGAAAAATTCGACCAGCGTCATACAAAAATCAAAGATACATCTTTGTTGGTATTGACTATTTTACAAAATGGATCGAAGTTGTACCACTGACGAACGTTGACCTAGAGGATGTGATCAAATTCATCAAGAAATACATCATCTACAGGTTTGGAAATCTAGAAACTATTACAACAGACCAAGGATCGGTATTTACTGGTCTAAAGATGCAAGAGGTTGCTAAGGAAACGGGTTTCAAACTGTTAACATCTACACCTTACTACGCTCAAGCTAATGGCCAAGTCGAGGCAGTAAATAAGGTTGTCATTGCTTTGATTAAGAAGCATGTGGGAAAAAAGCCTAGAAACTGGCATAAGTCTTTAGACCAAGTCCTTTGGGCATGTCGAACATCCCCTAAGGAGGCTACCATTACGACTCCATTTCGATTGACTTTTGGCCATGATGCAGTTTTACTAGTGGAAATTTATTTGCAATCAACAAGAATTCAAAGACATCATGAAATTCCATCATAAATATATTGGAATATGATGTTGGACGAATAAGTGGATCTGGACGAAGAGAGACTAAATGCCTTGGAATTGCTAAAAACACATAAAAAGATAATAGAGAAGTCTTATAACAAAAAAAGTTAAAGTTAAAGCATTTCTTCCTGAAGATTTGGTTTGGAAAGTGATCCTTCCTATAGATCGAAAAGATAGGACTTTAGGGAAATGATCCCCTAAATGGGAAGGTACCTTTCAAGTTATTCAAGTATTCTTTAACGGCGCATATGAGATCGAAGAATTAAGCGAGGATAAAAGGATCTTGAGAGTGAATGGAAAATATTTGAAGAAATATAAACCTGCACTTCAAGAGATAAAAATAGCAAAGTAATAATCACATACAAAATGGTCGAAGCCAACATGGTAAATAAGTATTGCCAAAATGGCTTAAGTCATTACAAGTCAGGCCAGAAAGGGCTAATTACAATCGAAAAGGAAATAAAGTTCAATAATTCAGTTTAGAATGGGAAAGAGCTTTTCACCCTCTCATATTTGGATTTCTGAAGCATCAAGCGGTGTTCGCAGAGAGCTTTGTTAGTTAAGAGGGTTTCGATTTCCTTTCCAAGCTGTTGGGCTCTGTCGACATGATACATTCCAACTTTGAGTTCTTTAGCCACCTCTTCTTGGTTAGACTGGAGAAGCTCATCTTTACGTTGCTTAGCCTGAGAGATTTTGCTTTGTATAATTTTTATTTGCTTTTCCTATTCTTCGATGTTTTTGTCAAAACTTTCGATTTCCTTCTTATTCTGCTCAGAGATCTTTTCCAAGTTTCAAACATTAGTAGTAGATTTAGAGGTTGCGTCTCATTCGGCCAGCTGGGTGTAGCGTGTGATTTTTGTCGGTGACGCGACCACCTTACCGTAATGTTGGAATTGGGTGCTACTTTCTGATTTCTTATTTATCCTATAAAGTTGGAAAGGAAATGGAAGATATCTAAAACTAACCTTGGACGTAAATGTTTTCTTTAACAAATGCTAAGAGATCGGGGATCGGGGTCTGGTTATACAAAGGGGAGCTATTAACACCCAGTGTATCTATGGTAATCCATAAGAACTCTTTATTGCATGTTTCTCTGTTGATTTAAAATGCTTTCTTGTATTTATCTTCTATGGCTTGGGAAAGTTTCTCCTTTGGGAGAATTAAGAGAATGTTTTTGATGTTTTCAGGTTTTCCGTTGTTTTTGGGAAGGTACTGGACCTAAAGTTTTTTATTTGTGTGCTCGCTAAGATTTCGCAATCTTATGCCTACGTATTCCCGTAAAGAGATCTGGGAAATCAGAGCAATCGTAGATCCTCCTATTCTATGGGAGGAAAGATATTTGGTGTCTTGTTCAAAGCCCAAGATTGAAGCTAGCTGAGTATTTGTGTCTTGTTTAAAGCCCAAGATTAAAGCTAAAGGGTGACTGAGAGAGAATTTTTCATCTCTAAAGGGAGAATATCTCACTTATTCATCACAAAATTTTGAGTAATTGGTTATAAGGGAAATTACTTTAACTGGGATATGTGAATCCAGCAATGCCATAATTTCCTTTATAAGGGTGATGTCATGAAGGAAGAAAGCTTTAATTCAGTGTAGAGCAATGCCACTTTTTCCTTATGAATCTTTCATGCTAAGAGATGGATGTTGGCTTAGATGTTAGGGATCCAGAGGCTGGCCACTTATAGCTGTTAGATGAAAGATGATTTCAGCCAGGATAAAGGAAGGACTCCAGCTTGGATTTTGAATCAACAAGTGTGCCACTTACAATAATTATCTGGACAAAAGGTTTTGATTGTTTGTTTTGATATGTGATGTATAGAGGAAATGTCCTCCTGCAGAGAGGATTCATGGTCTCATCTGAGGGGATGTTGATTTTTGTGTGCCTTGATCAAATCCCAAGGTTGAAGCTAAAAGAAAATGACTCCACTAGGGAGGGTTTTATCTGTTTTGTACAAAGCCCAAGATTGAGGCTGACTGGGGAAAATTCTTATATGAAGCCTAAGAGGAGGCTATCTCTTGCAGAGGATTTATGAAATCCAAGAGCAGGTCCAAATTGTGTTAGGGAATCCAAGGGTTTTACTCTTGCTGGGAATCAGGGAAGAGTTGAAGTATCAGATTCCATGAGGTTCTGATTCTTTGGGGATTTGATGATGGTCAATTGACCCTGGTTGGGGATTTTTAAGGTAAAAACTTAAACCTTGTTGGGGGTCAAGGGAGTTTAAAGTTGAGTTTGAAAACCTTAGAGGTTTTAACTCTCCTGGAGATTAGTATACTGATGAAATGATCAGGGTTTTTCCTGTGCTTTTAGGAAACTTAAGGGGTCTCTGTGTGATCTAAGAGGAAATGAGACTTTCCAAGTTTACTTGAAAAAAGCCCAAGAGGAGGCTGAGGGTTCTAAGGGATGAAGATCAACCCTAAAATGGTCTAATGTTTTGGAATTTTGACTCTCCTAAGGATTGAACTAGCAGAGATGACTAATTTTTGTCCTATGCTTTTAGGAAGCCTTTGGGTCCTTGTACTGAGCACAAGAGGAGGCTGGGGAACTTCTAAGAAGCCTGTTGGTCCTTGTACTAAGCCCAAGATGAGACTGGGGGAACTTCTAAGAAGCCTGTGGGTCCTTGTACTAAGCCCAAGAGAAGGTTGGGGACACTTCTAGGAAGCCTGTGGGTTCAAGCCTAAGAAGAATTCAAGAAATGTTTCACCGGGAATTAGTCATTTCTTTGTTGAACAGTTCTAAGGTTTGAAGAAATTCAAAAGTAGTTTCACCAGGAATTAATCCTCTCTGGGGAAATGAATTTCTTGTATACACATATAATTTCTAAGTTTTGACAGTCTTGAGAAAAGTTTCACCGGGAATAATATTTTTCTCTATTCCATATTGAATAAGCCCAAGAGGAGGCAGACTGTATAAGGAATTTCCTATGAGGGAACTAGTTTTGACTAAGTTGAAAGTAACCTCTAGTTTGACCTAAGCATAGACCTAACTGCTGGGAAAACTCTAAGCAAGATATGCACAAGTATATACAGACAATTGAATTGGCAGATATATATATATATATATATATATATATATATATATATATATATATAAACAAATATGCATTGAAAAAGATGTTGGGACTTACATTATGAGAAGAAGCCCAAGTGTATTGTGATCTGTTGTATTGACTACAACTGTATGATTGATTAGGGTTTCAAGAAATTGAAGAAAGTTTTGAGAAAACTTTGAATTAAATTTGAGTTATAAGAAAGTTTATTTAAAAGAAAAGAATGTTTGGGGCTTATACAATGACTGAGGCCCAGATGACTTATTTGAAAACATTGATCGCACTGCGATACAGACAGACGTTGTAGGACTTATACTATGGCAGAGGCCCAAAATTGTTTTTGTACAAAGAGGGGGTTGGGTCTTACACTCTAATAGAGGCCTAAAACTTGTTTGTAAAGAAAGAAAAATGGGGCTTATACTCAAGGAGAGGCCCGGATGCTTTATTTGAAAAGGCGACGATTGCGCCGTGATTTGAAAACCACAGAGGGACTTATACAATGACTGAGACCCAAAATTATTTATGTACAAGAAGGAATGGGTCTTACACTCTATTAGAGGGCCAAAATTTGTTTTTATACAAGATATGGGGGTTATAGTTCAAGGAGATGCCCAGATGAAAAAAACAGCGATCGCACCGTTATTTTGAAAATCGTATCGAGACTTATACAATGACTGAGGCCCAAAATTTTGTATTTACAAAGGGGATGGGTCTTACACTCTAATAGAAGCCCAAGAGTATTTCAAATGAAGTTTGAAAAAATCAAAATTAAGAAAAACCCTAATTTTAATTTAAAAATATAATTTTCAAAGGAAATTAAATATCAAATATCAAATATATTCAAAAACAAGTTGTCAACTTTGAAAAATGTTTTGAAAAATCATGTTTAATCACATGAAAACTTGGAATCCATTTGAATTTGAAAATTCAAGGTGGAAATTTCATTTAAAAAATGTTTAAAAACAAATAAAATGAAATTATTTACAAAAATTCAAACTATATCAAATAAATAATATAAATTTGAATTTTTTGTAGAATAAAATATTTTAACATTTTTGTGAATTTAAAAAAAAAAAGAACCAATGAAAAATGAGAGAGAAAATAATTTTTGAAATCAATTAAGAAAATGACATAAAAATTCAAAAATTCAAAATATGGCGCCAACGTTCATCTTCTTCCTCACGACCTCCCTCCATGGCCGTTTTGCAAAACCTCACATATCTCCCTCAATACGTAATGGTTTTGACTTTTATAAACACGAAAGTTGTGTATTTTTTAATAAGGATTTCAGTGATATAAATTAATTGCATTTATATTAAGTGTGGAGTGAGAAATCAAAAGATGAACACATGAACCCTAATTTTTGCAAGAACACTATGAAATCCTATACACGATAGCTACAAAGCAATTGATTGAGGGGAAACACTCTACATAAGTGTAGAAACATGTTTGTAACTTGAAAACACATTTATGATGCATGGATAATAGAGTTTGAGAGTGTCAGGCTTACCTCTACAAGAGGAAATCGAATCATCAGTTGTAGGTGTTACAGATGTTGTGTGATGATCTGGACAGCTTCCTTGGACCTCAAGTAGTGTGTTTGGGAGCTTGGAATGGATTGAAACAACCTGGAACTTGTTGTGGTACCCCAACTACAAATAGGCCAAAAAGCTTGAGCAAATGGATGGTGACTTTGTGATTCTGGTGTTCCAGATGTATTTTGAGGTTATGGATCACTTGTATACACTACTAGAAAGTTGTGTTTTAGCTTTGAATTTAGCCTCGGCCACCGACACCAACGCTAATTAGCCTCGGCCACGTCCACGCTAATCAAACACAAAAAAGCCTTCCAATAGTTATATTTTAACATTATTTTAATTTAATTTATTAGACATGGCTTTGCCGAGGCTAGTTTTTTTAAAAAAAATTTTAATTTTTTTTAATATATTAGACACGGTTTATCCAACGCTATATATTACACGGTTTAATTTATTATTTTGTTTTATCTAATAAACATAGAGCATTCGAGGCTAAATATTAAATTTTAATTTTTATTATTATGTAGACACGGATGAACTGAGGCTAAATATTAAATTATATTTTTATTACTAATTAGACACGAATTTTTTAATTGTATTTAGTAGACACGGTTAAATCGAGGCTAATTATTAAGTATTTTTTTATTTGTATTATTAATTAGACACGATTGATTCAAAGCTATTTAAAAAATAAAAAATATTAGACACGGCCTAACCGAGGCTAACAATTAAAAAATATTAGACACGGTCAAACCGTGGCTAAATATTAAAAAATAAAAAATATTAGACACGGACAAACCGAGGCTAACAATTAAAAAATATTAGACACGGTCAAACCGAGGCTAAATATAAAAAAATAAAAAAGCTTTTAACCCCAAAATTTATTTTCCCTCTCTCTTCTTTTCAGCTTTCCCTCTTTCTTTTAACCCAAAATTGGAATTGGAATCGTTTAACCCTAAATGTAACCTGAAATTTCACTTGGAACATGTAAAGATCATCATCATTAAGGTTCAATACTCAGGTACTCTTCTGATTTCAAATTTCTCTTCTATCATCATTAAGGTTCAATACGATTTCATTTTTCTTACTACTTTTCATCTCTTCGCGTTAGATAGTTGAGAGATGGGGTGATTTTCTGCTCTTGCTTTTGAAAGAACTGTGGATTGAGGAACTCGTGTGTTTGCTTCTACAACTCGTGTATGTTTTTCTTTCGTCCATATGCTTTTCAATTCATGTGTATTTATAGGCTCAAAATGCTGCTGGTGCGGCTCTGGAGATGTTTCTGTGTTATGGTATGCTTGTAAATGCTTGTAAATGAATAACGGCTATTGCAGATGGAATTTTATGGTATTTGTGGGCTATTAACTTAGATAAGTGTGCATTGGCGGTGCGAATTTTGTTTTTCATTTCAGGAGGCTGTCGAAACTAAACAATTTTGACTATGTGCTTAGATAGTTTGACTTTGATGGCAATTAGAGGATACATATAACTATTCTCCAATTCTGTTTTTGGTGTATTTTGGTTTTCTGTAGCTCTGGTGGTATAGCGTTTGTATTTGATCGTTTTGCTTTATTTTCTCTTGTACCAAATCCTGACAAACTATGCTTTTGCAAAATGAAATTGATATGATGCTGCCCTGTGAACCATGACTTGTGAATGAATGATAATTGATGATTTTTGTTTGAATTTGACAACAGAAATTGCTTTGAGTGTAATGTGATTATGAAAGTGGCTATGTGTATGTTTATGAATGTTGCTTGAGTTTGCATGGTTAAATTAAATTGGAAAATGAAGTTGAGATGGATGCTTGAATGCAATGCTTGAAAATTATTGGCTGTTAAGAATTATGAATGTGAATGTGTAATTGGTGATTTTCTAATGAGTTGAAACATGTTTGAATATGCTTGATGATGATATGAATTCATGATACTTGAATTGAGATGCTTAAATTAGAACTTGGACTTGATGATGATATGAATTCAAGTACCGTTTTGTGTAACTCATGTCGGCACAATTGAAATGTTCTACTAAACTTCCCATGTTTCATAATCTGACACATATGAAACTTAAATTTGTCTTTAATATGTGGTGTTGGTTACAACAAATGCGTGAATGGTTCTTATCATGTTTACGTATTTATTTCTAAATGACTCCATGTTTACAAATTTATTTGGTATAGTTTACTCTTTATTTGGTAGAGTGGTTGCTATAATGGTTCTTATCAACCTATATTTAGGAATGACTCTTTTTTTTTTGTTTTACAGTCTACTTTTAAAGAAAAAGCTGGAGATGATATCGAGAGGTTAGATGGAGGGACTGTTTTTAAGTTATGGACAGATTCTGCTGGGGGTCGTAGTCGTGGGCGGGTCTATGGAACGGGAGATTTAGCTATCAATCTGAAGCCTGGATCCACATCCTTTATCCAACAACCTCAAAATTCCCATGGATATATGTTTGGGACATCCTTTGAATCAGAGAGAGCAGCTAGAATCAGAGCTGAACAATTGGCTGCAGCTACAGTAGCTCAACTCCAAGAGGCTACCGAAGCTATTCGGGCGTCAAATGAGATTGCTCGGAAGGCAACAGAACAATATCAAGCGACTAATGAGTTTGCTAAGAAGATGGAGTATGAATTGAATGCTTTGAAAGCATTTATCATGCAGAAGCTTGATACTACAAATGGTCAATCTGCTAGTGTTGTCATTCGACCGTCAAATCCTCATTATGATGATGATTTAGATGACCAATCATTAAGTGAAGATTGATCATGTAGTGTTAGTAGAAGAAGTATCGGATGTATATTTTTTGGACATGATCTTCAATGTATTCCGAGTTTTTGGGGTTGTTTTTTGTTGTAGCTATGACTACTTCTTTTTTGTTTCAATCTATGTAATATTTGGATATTTGTTACTTCAAATGTTCTATGTTAAAGAATTATGTCTTTTTGCTTCTGAATTTTATGTGTCATTTGCTTATTATCTATATTTTGTTGCATGTGCTTTTTTTTGGTTGTTTTTTTGAAGGAGAAGACATGATATGGTTTGTGATCTTGATAAAATTGATTGAAGGAGATCACATGACATGACATAATTGTTATCTATTTGACTGATCTATTGCCAAACAAGGTCAGTATCTATATATTATAGACACACATAATTGTTATCTTCTCCATGGAAACACATTATTGTTATCTTCCTATTGCAGAGAAAACCAAGACAGCGACGGAGAAAGCAAAGTGTGCGGTTGTTCAGGAAAAGGATGTTACCATAGAGAGAACGAGAAGACTGCTGCAAAGGATGTTGCACCAAAGGCTTCTCAGCATTAGGTTATCTTCTCTATATCCATACCTTTTATTACACTTTCACAGAAACTGCTTAATAAACTTTCTCAGCATTAGGTTATCTTCTCTATATCTATACCTTTTATTACACTTTCTCAGCATTAGGTCTTATATTTAGACACACATAATCTGTGAATGCTTATTTTTATTTGAAATCTGCTTAATAAACTTTCACAAAAACTGCTGTAACTGCTTCCACAGAAACTGTGAAGATAACTCCAACGATGAATCGGACGCGCGTGGCGGTTTCCGCGCTCCCAACGGTTTCAACTATTCACCTTCTGATGCATCTGAAATCCTCAAGGTAATTGATGCTTGTTTGAATTTGAGCAACGGAATTTGGCATTTTAAAATAATTAAAAAACAAAACCTTTCTGATACTCTGAAACTCGTTTTTTATTTTCATTTTGGATAGGGTTTTTTATTTTCACAAAATCTGAATTTAATTGCAGTTAAAATTAAGTTGAGTTGTTTGTTGGTTGAAAACAGTATAATTATATGACCATATTGGTATCGTGTTGATGCAGGTCCATTTGGATGAATGATTGTTTGGTATCAATTATATGTATCAGAAAGTGTCAAAAGAGAATTGTCAGAGAATGATTGTAGATATGCTGTGTTTGATTATGATTTTGTTACTTCTGAGTATCAATTATATGTATCAATTGATATGTATCAATTATATGTTACTGCTGTGTCAATTATATGTATCAATTATATGTATCAGAAAGTGTCAAAAGAGTATCAATTATATGCAGGTCCATTTCGCTGCTTCTTTGTCGGAGAATGATTGTAGATATGCTGTGTTTGATTATGATTTTGTTACTTCTGAGAATTGTCAAAAGAGAAAAATCTTCTTCATTGCATGGTTAGTTTTTTACTCCCTTGTAAGTTTCCTTTATGTTTGGTTATGTGGTGGAGAAAATTGATTTTGATTAAAAGTGAGTTGAGGATTGAGTGATTTATGTTTGTATGACTTTATGGAAAATTGAGTTGATTAGGAAATTTTAGACTCAAAAGCTACAAATTGCAGCTTCAAGTAGAATCAATTCTTGAGGCTTGATCAATTCTAGTTTAGAAGAATTAAACATGTTAAAATCATTACAAAATCAATTTTATGGTTCTTGCTGTTGACTATTTCAAAATATACTGCTTATTAACAATGTGTGCAATTAACTTGTTCCAACCACCATGCAGGTCCATATTGGCAGATAAATGAGCTTAGGAAAGATATCTTTGCACCTGACTATTGTTTTGCTGGTGGAGGGGAGCTAAGATCTCTCAATGCTTGGTTTGGTCCAGCTGGAACAGTAACACCATTACACCATGATCCACATCATAACATACTTGCACAGGTATTTCCGTTGTAACTTGTAAGCATTTGTAAGCATTTATTACTGACAAGCATATCGAGATTTGGAACAAGGCTGCATAGAGTACTCTATTAGATTGAAGTTCCAACAGATTCTCTTGGATTGAACAGTGTTAATGGGTAGGATTTTTGCCTCAACAGGTTCTCTTGGAACAAGGCTGCATAGGAGATTCTCAGTGAATTATTCTTGATTCGTTGTGCCTGTGTCTGTTTCTGTACGTGTTGGTCTGGATAGGTTGCGAGTCTCGATCGGCATCAGTTGTGCAGGCTGGAGTTCTCCTGTAGCACGTGGTCAAGTGCAGTGCATTCAATTATATGTTGGCTTTCAGTTTGTTTGGTATCAATTATATGTATCAGAAAGTGTGATTATCTATCTGGTGTAGGTGTTGTGCTGGTTGTGTGGGTTTTGAAGCCTTGTAGTAGTTTTGGGTGGTCTGTATTAGGTGGAGTCTCGGTGCTGTTTTGATGTTGATTATGGTATCAAAACAATTGTATTCATGGCATACCTTATGCCTTTAGTTAATATATTTTTGCTTTTTCAAAAAAAAAAAAACTATTATTGGAAGTTGAATTTAGTGTTTATGATTTCTGACTTTGTAATCTTATGACTATGACAAACAGGATAATCTTTTGATTGATAGAGTCAAGAAACATGATGGAAGCAACTGGAACAGTATAGGTGGATGCCATAGTATAATTATCAATTTCAGTTTCAATTGAAATATTAGATTATGTTTAATTTTTTGTTGGCTTATCAACAATTTGCTACTGTCTATTCACATTTTCACATATGAGTTTATCTTAGGGGCTAAAGTAACATGTTGAACTTAATTGCATTTTGGGTTGTTCAATTGGTCTTTTACAGCTGCGTACCTTCCTGGGCGAACTGACGTCCAATGCTTCCGTCGCTGGCAAAAGGTTTCAAATCCTGATCTTGTAAAGAGAACATGGACAAAGGAGGTGCTATTCTTTATACATGTTGTAATTATTCGTTGTGCCAATTTGTGTTTGTTAAAATGCTGACGTTGGTTGTTGTTTCTGTGGTAACATTTCAGGAAGACGAGTCCCTAATTGAACTAGTAAGAAAGTATGGTTTCAAGAGATGGTCTTTTATTGCGAAATCCATGCCGGGTCGTATTGGAAAGCAATGTCGAGAGAGGTAGGCAATAATAGACCTTAAGTAAGTGTCCGATGTCAAGAGAGGAAAGCATACTGTGAATTTGTTTTTAATTGTTTTTGATGTATTGCTATTCTTCTGACCCAACAACAACTTTTGTATGCATTCTTACCATTCACAAACAATTTTCTATTGCTTTTTGCTGTTGGATTTCTTTAGATTGGTTAACATCTATGCATATGTTAGATAATCTCAGTTGCTACATCGGTATTATATTTTACAGATCATTATAGTCTATGTGTTTATTCATATTAATTGCATTTTGGGTTGTTCAAATGGTCTTTTTCAGCTGCGTACCTTCCTGGGCGAACTGGCGTCCAAGAATCAGTAGGCCGGTCTATAATTTGAATTTAGCCTCGGTTAGGCTGAAGCTAATTAATTTGTTGAAGTTTGATTTTAGCCTCGGCCAAATCGAGGCTAAATATTTTGTTGATGACCTTAGCCTTGAAATATCCCACGCTAAATATTTTGTTAGCCTCTACCAGGCCTATGGCTACATTTTGTGTGGTTTGACGTTAGCCTCGGCCAGACCTAGGCTAGTGTTTTTGTTGACTTTGACTTTTAAGCGTTGGCTTTAGGGTAGTCTCTATTTAGACTCGGCTAACCGAGGCTAAATTAGACACGACACATTTTGGCTGAAGCTAAGTATTAGCTTCGATTGTTTTAAACTAACCCCGACACCGAGGCTACGCAGAGGCTAATTTTTAAGTAGCGTCGGTTTTTAGGCATTATAGTGTCGAAAATGGCCCAGGCTAAATACAGTATTTCTAGTAGTGATATGACATATGTGAGGTGTTAGGATGGTTGGTTTGTGTGGAATTACTCTCTATTTGAAAATTTGAATGTGAGTTGTAAGAGAAGCAAATTCTGGTTTTTTAGAGTGATTGGAAGGAAAACATGAGTTGTTATGCTTTGGTGTACTTGAATTGATCAGAAAGAACCTCTATTTATAGTAGAGTAACTTTGTTTTGGGAGCAATAGTGATTGGAGGTTGGATCACTCCATTATCCATTGAACTTTGTCATGTAGCCAAAGTCTCCTCTAGCCATTGACTTGAGTCAATTTTGCAGGCTATGAGTCTTCTGTTGCAGGGATAAGGCTTAACTCCTTTAGTGATTAATGACTCAGTCCATGCCACCTCAATGTATCTCTTGAATGCCTTGAAACAAAATTGAAGTTTTTGGAATTGCAACATTGAATTTCACATGCCAAAGAATAGGATTTTTGACTTGTCAGGCTTTGTGATCAGGTTCTCCATTATTTGTGTTACTTTTGAACAGAAATGAAATGATGCAAGTGTCCAAAATTGGCTCAAGAAATCGTGGGAACCAAGTCATGTTTTCATGCCTTTGTGTGGGCAGGGTGAAAATGCCATTTTTGGAGGCTTATAACTCCTTGCTCAAGTTAAACCATGGGAGGCTCTTGTACTTTTTGGAAAACCCCAATAACATACTTCAACTTTGATGTTTAACTTTGGTCTTGAATCATCTTGGATCATAATGAAAAGTGGCCTCAAAGTTGGTGAAAATGCAAAACAGATTCTGTCCAAAATTTCACTAAGTGTGGGGAAAATGGCCATTTTCATGTTTTTGTGATTTTGATCAAGCCATAACTCAAAATCCATGAGGATTTGGAATCTGTTGTAGTTGACAATCTTGAAGTATGTAATGATAACTTTCATTTTAGCTTTGGATGGAAGAAAACGGTTGCTTAGATCACAAGTTATGGTCTTGCAAAGTTGGGTATAAATCACTTTTTTCATAACTTAGTGAAATTTCAAGTTTCTTATGGTTGCCCCTTTTGCAAGTAACCCTACTTTTCTTGATTTTTCTTGATGGATGATGATCCAAACCATAAGTTAACATTGTTTTTTACTTAGGGAAGCCTTGTTTGTCAAGAAATTCAAAAAGTCAAACTTGATTTTTGGCACAGTTGACTTTTTGTCAGATGAATTTCAAACTTTGAGATCCTCTATGAAATCAAGTCCTTGACCTAATTCAAGCCTAATGGATGGATTCCATTGGTGTTTTAGAGTGTCTTGAATCATGTCCCAAGGTTTGGGATCATTTCTTGGTCAAAAGTCAAAGGTACAGTTGACTTTTCATCATAAAACCCTAATTGGTCCAGATGAATTTGAACCCTTGTACTGCTTATGAACCAAGTTATTTGAGTCAATCCAATCTTGTAAATGGATCAATATGATGTATTGGAGGTCTTCAAAACACTTCTTGAGGTCTTGGCTCATGCCTTGCTTCAAAAGTCAACTTAGAGGTGAATTAGGTCAAGAAACCCTAAATTCCTGATTTTTGATGAATGCATCCCCTGAGGCTATTTTGAACTTGTGATTGGGTCCATGAGGTCCCTTTGAGCTTCTTGGATCATGTTTTGAAGTATTGGCCCATGCCCAGATGAAAATGTTTCTCTGGAGGCCTTGGTCGACCAAAACCCTAATTTGGTGACACTGATGATCTTGAGGCTTGATCCACTTGAAATGTTGCACTCTTGTGCTTGATTCTTGATGTGGGAAACCTCTTGATCCTTCATGGATGTTTGAGAGGTTTGACAAGTTGAGGATCATGTCTATTCTTGATTGATCCTTTGTCTGAGTATTCTGAGAGGGCTCAAAACCCTAATTCTTGATTGTAGTGAATGCTCAACAATCTTTGAGAGGATTGATGAGGCATGAAGGTACATCCATATTATGGTGATGATTTGGATAATGGTGGGAAATCTTGTGGTCAAAATTTGGGATATGACACTGGGTTTCCGAGTTGTTGATAATTGTGCTTGAGAAATCTCGAAGACGATTTAGATCAGCAACAACAAGGTCAATCAGTGTGCCCAGTTCCATGATGGCGTCAGCAACTTCAGGAGAAACCTCCAAAACATTGAATTGCTTCAAGAGTTTTTTTTAGCCCAAAATGGGCAGAAGCATCTCTTTCCAAGAGTTGGAATAGATCCACGTTGAAATTTCGCTATTTGATTTGATGAAGCAAGTCCTCCTCAGGTTTACCAATTGATTGGTTGCCTGAAGTAGTCGAAGTGCTGGTGCTTTTACCACCAAAGCTGTATCTGGAGCTAATCATGGCTTTTAAGTACTCCAGCGGTCTAAGTACCTTCAATGATTCTAGTTCTTTGTGTGAAAGACTGGTGGAATTTATGTCAGTCGAAGCAGGATTGTTTTTCAATTGATCGTCTTGTTTCTTCTCTTCTTTTTCGTCTTCCACTATAATTTCATCTTCAAAATCATCTTCCTCCTCCCCTTCATCCTCTTCACCCTTTTCGTCACTGTTATTCTGTTGAAAGATTGAAGACTTATCTTCAGATTTATCTTCGACATCTTGCTCTGCGGAGGGCATTTTAGTATCCCCTGCGACGTCAGCTATAACTTCTACCCTGACTAGGCTTGTTTGTTGTTCAGGTTTGTTGGTGTGCGAAAGCTTAGTGGCGGCTTTAGGTGATGTTTTCTCTTGAACATCAGCAAGTTGGCTCACTTCGTCAGCGGACCCTTTTGTGGAATCCTTGGGGGAAGTTCGGGAAGGGCTCGTCGAATGATAGATAGGTTTGCTGCTGGTGGTCGGAATGATTTGTTGTACCATTAGACGCCCTTAATCATCTTTAGTAGTCTAAGAAAAGAAATAAAAATGGGTTAGAAGCAGGTTAATCGAAGAAAATTATAAAAGTTCAAAACGAAGAAGAAATTTATGTACCTCGAGATTCTCAGTCCCAGGGCTAGAGTTATCACTCTCAACCTGATCAGGGTTTTTCTGGTCGGTTTGTCCCTTTCCAACAGGTGTAGCATCAGTTTCGACTACCTTCAGGGTAGGAGGTTTCGTTACAGGTGCTCTGGTGGGTTTTGGCTATGGACGATAGCTTACATCAGTGATTTTCATTTGTTTCTTCTTCTTTTGTTTAAGGTGTTTTGTTTGGTCTGGCGAAGCATCCCCGTCATCGCATTCAATTAGTTGAACCTCGTGATCCTTTTGCTTTCTCTTTTTAGGTGTCGAAGGAGGTTTCCGACTTACCTGCAAATAATAAAAGTTATATCATATTTTAGATGATAATTTGAGAAGGCAATAGAAAAGAAATGATAAGCACCAAATTTACCTTTGATATGGGTTTCTTGGTGTTATCATCTTCTTCTTCGTTGGTTTCTTTCTCGACGAGAGTGGTTTTCTTGGTTGGAATCCTTACATCTGCAAGAGAAAAGCAATGCAATTAATATAAGCAAGAGGAAAATAGAGATGAAATTAAAGAGGTGATGTCGAAAAACCTCTCATTCCACACCGTTATATATCGGAGACTCCACGCGAACGTGTTCTATGCTAATATGAAGGCGGCCTTTGAAATTTTCCAAAGTATACTTAGTCGGAACCACTTGCTGAGCACGTTTTGATAATCATGGCGAAGATTTCTCATAAAATTCCCACAAATTAACCACTCTGGAAATGGAGGGCTAAAAGCCACACCAAAATCTGCAGTTGGCAGTCGAGGGAATTTTGGAGGATAAAGATTAAAAGCTACCTCATAGCATTGATCAGGTCGAACGTACGAAGGAAGTTTTAAATCCTCTAATTTCTTTGTAAAGTTTTCTTTTAAAGTTACTGCTGCTTCGCTAATGGTTCGCTAAGTTCATTTTTCCTGTAGGCAGTTTCAAAGTATTTCTGAAATGCTTGGATCTCCTTAATGTGTCTTGAAGTACCTTTCTTCACTTTGTCCTATACAGGGGCAAAAGCTCTAGTTAGTTGGATGTTGAAGGAGGATACATCAAAAAAATTTGAGTTGTAGTCTTCTCTCCACCAATCGTTGAACTCCTTGGTGTAGAGGAAGCTTGGTTTGAAGGCCACAACATTAAATTCTGTCAGGCCAGAATATTTGGCTAGCAACTTGGCACACTCTGTTTTGTTATGCACCATGTTGTAATGAATCAGTGAGCCTTTTCTTGGAAAGAGAAGTCTGGGTGTAATCTGAGTCAAACCAAATTGTCGAGAGACAAGATTTAGTTTATAGTTGACAAGAGAGATTCAAAGTTTGGAAGGGTTGAGTCTCAAGGCTAATAATCTTGGTGTAAGGAAAGACTCTCAGACATCAAGAGATTCTCCTTCCTGTTCCTTCGACTCAGGAGGAAATCGCCTTGTAAACCATGCAGTTCCTACTTTCCTGTTAGCAAAAGATGCCATGGTAGGGGAAAAGTTGTAGCATTTTGCGAACATCATTACATAACCGGTAAAGGTCTGTTGAAGACTCATTCCGTCATCATTAGGAGTCAACAGCGTAAGCTGTGTTCCTTCGACTCTTCTATCTTTTACAGAGGCTTCGTTGACAGGGTTTCAACCAGGAAGTGATGCTTTGAAAGTGGCATTTAGCCATAGTTGGAGTAGCCAGAAAGGTCCAGAAAGGAGCAAGCTTCCTTTCGTCTTGATCGTCTTCAACGCCGTGACGCCTTCGCCAAGGGATTCATATAGGTTCGCCAAAATAATTCGGCTAAGACAAAGGTCATGGCCAGTGTGGAATTGGTTTGCCATGGTTAAATACCTCTTCGCCACTTGAAGAGATCGTGAACAAAAAACACGGTGTGAGAGCTAGAGAGCCAAGAAGGCGACGTTCTCTTGGTTGGAAACCTCTTTGGTTTCTTTGTCATGGTAGTAGGCTATGTAAGTGGTGAAGGCTGCTTTGCTGGTATCGAAGCATATTGAGTCGTCAGCTAAAATATTAGGGTCATAATATACTCCAGTGGGTTTCAAGCCAATAATGGCAGCAATGTCGAATAAGGTTGGGGTGATCATCCCATATGTGAGATGGAAATTATTATAGGTGTTGTCCCAGAAGTAAAGGGAGGCGATGAGCATCGAAGGATAATAACCTGGTCCTACTTTCGACAGTTGGATAAGGTCATAAATTCTCATTTTCTTCCAAACTTGGGACTTGGCCTTTTCTATCTTTTCTAGCCAAGCTAGATAGTTGGAAGGATCTTTTGACAAAGAATAGGATCTAAAAAACCCTATAACTAGTATTTATGAATTCTAATTTTATAGGGTCCCTAGAGGCTACAGTCGAAGGCGAACCTTTTCCATCTAACTTAGATTTTTCATCAATCATGACTTCCTGATCAGTCCTAGGTCTTAAGCCATTTGCTATGGGTTTATAGCGGTGGTAGTTTGGAAAAAAATCCCTAATTTTAACAGGATCAACATTTAGATTAAGCAAAGGGCCCAACATGGCATGGGTTTTACCAGATACAAGAATAGGGATTAATACATGGGATTGATATATCTGGTGCTTCTTTTCTTCATTTGGAGGTTCTAGAACATATTGTTGATTCGCAGCCACCTTTGGACCTAACACCTTATGAACTGGAGCAAGCTCTTTTGACTTCTTAGAATCCTGTGCTTTCGGGTTGGTTTCTTTGGAGGTTGTTTGAATGGAAGCCATTGTTGCAGTGGATGTGTGAAGAAATCTTGGAGAAAATAAGAAGTTTGGAAGATGATGCGGTTGAGGCGAAACGGTTGTTATGCACGACTATTGTACCTCATTAAAGGTGACAAGATCGTGGGAAATATAGTGCATGGAGACGACGCGATTAGACGGTGGCAGTTAAGTTTCTAACACACGATCTCCTAGGGGCTAGAAACGTGGTGATTAAAAAGATTTAGGCATGGGAGTGAAGAGACATTTCAGAAAAGATGTGTCGTACCTCGAAAAATGAGAACGACCTCGCGAAGCGTAATCGCACGCCCGCGGGATGGACTTAACAGAGTCGCCACCGATCTTTATTTATTCCCATAGAGGAAAAGGGAAAATATCGAATAAAACCCTTAAAAGAAAGGATAAGAATATGGTCATCGCAAACAATGTCTGAGTTCGGGAGTCGGTTACGCAAGGGGAAGGTATTAGCACCCCTCACGTCCGTTGTACTGAACGGGAACCATTTAGTCAGGGTTGAATTTATGTTAGCTTAAGGTTTGTTACTTATCTTCTACTTGAGGAAAGAGAGAGAAATGTTTTTTGGATTTTTTTTAAAGGGGAGACCTAAAGGTTTTTATTACTAGGGGGCTCGACAAGACTTCGCAATCTCGTGCCTACGTATCCTCATAGTGCAATGAGGAACTCAGAGCCTTCGTAGTTCGGGGCTACAATGAAAAATGGAAAGGTGGAATCCAAGAAGGCATTGGATGTAAAGGAAAAAGGAAAAGATAGAAAAAAGAAAAGGTGGCTCGCTAGGATCTCGCAATCCTATGCCTACGTATTCTCAAGATGATCTTGAGAAATCAGAGCGTCCGTAGTTCTGGCAACTACGGTGAAAAGCTTGAAAGCAAAGCTTGTGAGGATTGGTTGTTTAGGAGAAGAGATTAATGGCTATCTCTTGTGAAGGTTAAAGGAAGGGTTAAAAATCACAAGAGATTAATGGCTATCTCTTGAAAAAGCTTAGCGGTTTAAAAGTGGCTTGAATATGTTTTAAGTATGCCAAAGGGTTATGCCAGAGTGCTAGACTCTAACAGTCCTTTTCATTCAAAATTGGTATGAAAAATGTTTATTGGACAATGAATATTGATAGAAATCAATTGTTCGAAGAGTTGTACCAAGATGCTAGATCTTGACGGCTCTTATTCATCCAAGTTATGATGAAAAATATTTGATGGACAATGAACTCTTGAAGATAATCAATTGCTCGAAGAGTTGTGCCAAGAGTCTAGATCTTGACGGCTCTTATTTGTCCAAGTTAATATTAGATGTTTTAAAAATTAAAGAAGAGAATGAACAGCTATCCCAATGCGCAAGGTTCAGGACTGATCATTCGAGGGTTATGCTAGAATGCTGGATTCCAACAGTCTTCTTCTTTCGTATTGATTAAGAAAAAGTTTGATGGACGATGAACACTTGACGAAAATCAATCGCTCAAAGAGTTATGCTAAGATGCTAGATCTAGACGGCTCTTATTCGTCCAAGTCGAGACTTAAAGTTATCTATCGGACAACGAACATTTTATGAAAGTTAAATGTTCAAAGAGTTGTGCCAAGATGCTAGATCTTGACGGCTCTTATTGGTCCAACCTAATAAAAATTGTTTAATGAAATGGAAATTGAAATGAATTGGAAATGGTCTCGTCTTAATCAAGATTTAATCGAGAAATCAATAATCTATGATATTTGACTTTCCTTGACCAACCAAAAAAAGAAAATGAAATATGGCCTCATATTTATCAAGATTTGTAGTGATTTGAATAAAATCAACCAAACCATGATTTTTGTAATATCATTGGCCCATAATAAAGAAAATGGAATTATTTGTGAAAATGTAAAAGAATAATTAAACTAAATGTATTAAGAGCTAACCGACTTTAAAGTTTGGAAAACAAAATAGTAAAAGATTTCAAACAAATTTATTTAGTTAAACAAAAACAAAAAGGAGGGGGGTACTGGATCAGATGTGAGTGTGTAAAAATGAATGGGGTCAAGGAAGAGGGTGGACCGAGTGATAATGAAGTGTGGGCGGTGATGGTCTAAATGGACTTTAAGCCCACGATCCACAGGGATATTCAAAAATCAGATTTTATTAAAAACAAATAAACTAGGAAAAGGAAAGTAGGGTCAGCAGAATACGATGGAGTAAACACGATCAAAAGCAAAAACGCAAACATCTCGTTCCAATCTTCTATTCATCGCCCCGCTTCCGTCTCAGTTCTAATCTCTCTTTCTGCTTCGGTTGCTGCGAATCCTTTTATTCTTCTTTTTCGCAGTGGCTTTCTCTTTCTCTTCTCAAATCTGTTTTCTGTTGTTGATGTTGTGGCGTTTTGGATTTGATGTTGTTGTTGCAGGGAGAGTCTTTGTTCGCCGGCAATAACAACGGTGAAGTTATTTATGGTTAGCGACAGGGTTTGGTCATGAGTTTGAAGGGATTTGATTTTTTCACGGAAGAACGGTGGTTCGGTTTCACGTGTGTTTGGTGTTGGGTTGTGTTTATGAATGTTGGAGGGGAATTGGGTTCATGTCTGATCGGAGAGAGGTCTTGGTTGAAGGGAATCTTGAAGGTTTTTTTTTAGAGGATGATTTTGGGAGAAGAATAAATGAAGAGAGAAAAATGAAATGAGAGGGATATGGCGTTGATGCGTGCAGGTTGAGGCACGATAAAGTTCACGGCGGACGGAGTATTGAAGAGGTGAGTTAGGTTTCAAAAGTTTTCTCTTCTCTTTTTGTTCGTTCCGTTCTGTTTCTGAACACGATTTGGTTTATGGTTTTGAAACTGGGTTTTAATGATGAGGCTTCGAATGATTGAAAGAGAGACGAGTGGAGGTTTTGAAGGTATTGTCATGATGGATGATAGTGACCAAGGTGAGGTTGAAGGGAAGCTGAGTTTTTGTTGGAAGAATGAAGGTTTTCTTAGGTTTTTTCGTTCCCCCCCCCCCCCCCCCCCCCTTTAAAATGAAACAAAAACCTCTCTTTTTAAAATCAACTAAGACTTGTGGATTAAGTTTGAAATTGTTACGTCCCTTTCAAATCACAGGCTGTTGCCGATGCAGGTCTGGGATGCTTGTGGTGTCGCAGTTGCTTGTAGTAGGCATGTTTTGCTTTAGACAAATTAGTGTAAAGTGCAGTGTAGCAGGAGGTCTTGTGGAACGTACAAGGTTCAGCAACATATTTTTGGCAGCAAGTCAAAGTTTGGGAAGCTTTGGATGGTATTTACTGTTATGGCGTGTAAGGGATGGATTGGTCAGAGGGTCTGGATATTGACCGTGAATTTGTAACAAAGAATAAGAAACATGAAATAATAATAATAAAAAGAAAGAAAAGATGAAATAATAATAATAATGGTAAGTAAAATAATAAATAATGAACAAAATTAAAAATAAAATGAAAACTAATCTAAAATAAATACTAAATAAAACTTAAACTAATTAAAATATAATTAGACTAAAATAAAAGAAATTAAAATAAATTAAAAATTACACTAAAAATAAGCTATATTAAAAAAAAATTAACACAAAGTATATAAAAAAAAAAAACTAAATTGAAATACTAAATCAATTCTAAGTAAATTTAAAACAGTGAAATTAAAAATGCATGATTAACGATGTTTAACAAAAAATGCAAAAATGACTGACTTAGAATGATGCGAAATGGTCAGAAAATTGAGAGTAAAATTTGGGGTACAATAGTTGCCCCTATTTAAATAACTTTACCGGATGGCACGAAGGATGGAAGTCCTCGAGAGATCATGGTGAAGGGTATTTAAATATAACAAACTGAAAATTTTGCCCTTTGATGGAATGCAGATGCTAAGGACAACTAACAGACATGCAAATGCATACATGCCATGAATTTTTAGGTTATGATGATATGATGGAATGATAATGCAAAATGCAAGCGAAGACAAAAGCAAAAGAGATAAAGTTCGCACAATGAGCCAACACTCACTGGGGAAGACAACAACACTGGGGAAACTGAAACAAAACTGGGGGAAATCTAAAGTGATGAGACAACTGATTCAAGCATGACCGGCTGACACTTTAGAAAGAAAAGATAACACAAGATCCTCACTGGAAGTAGAACCGGAAAGACGATCTCCACTGGGGAATCAAAAGTCAACATCCATGAATGGAAATGGATGGAAAAGAGCCACGACATTCAGAAGATCATTGAATAAGGTGGGGAAAAACTGGGAAATACAAACTAACCAACATAAGAGGCTCAATGGGGAGACTCTGAGGAAACATTGGGGGAAAATAAAAGACACTCTTTACTGGGCATGGAACCAGAAAGAAGACATGATCTCCACTGGGGACCGATTTGAAATAATAGGATAGACATCAACAAAAGATTTTCTGGGATTTTCTTATACTGAAGAGTTCAAACGGGATCTTCAAGAAAAGCCAGAAAAGACAGAGAAAGGCACATCCGGAAAAACGTCAGGCGGCAAAAGAAACCAGACATCCAATATTGGCTTTGAATGAAAGGTACGACTCACAATATCTAATAATGGCTTTAGATAAAAGTGAACAAAGCAGGGATCCAAGAAAACATTGGATAAAGAAAACCAGACATTCAATAATGGCTTTGAACGAAGGGTACAAATCACAATATCTAATAATGGCTTTAGATGAATGTGAATAGAGACTACATTCAAGAATGACATTGAATGCAAAGAAACCAATCACCCAATAATGGCTTTGAATGAAAGGTGCGACTCACAATATCTAATAATAGCTTTAGATGAAAGTAAACAGAGACTACATTCAAGAATGACATTGAATGCAAAGAAACCAATCACCCAATATTGGCTTTGAATGAAAGGTATAGATCACAATATCTAATAACGACTTTAGATAAAGTGAACAAAAACTCGATCTGAAAAACATCAGAAAGAGAGACACATCTGGATAGGCATCAGATGGTAGAGAAACCGGACATCCAATACTGGCTTTGAATGAAAGGTATAGATCACAATATCTAATACCGGCTTTAGATAAAGTGAACAAAGACTCGATCGAAAAAACATCAAAAAGAGAGACACATCTGGATAGGCATCAGATGGTAGAGAGACCAGACATCCAATACTGGCTTTGAATGAAAGGTATAGATCCCAATATCTAATACCGGCTTTAGATAAAGTGAACAAAGACTCGATCTAAAAAACATCAGAAAGAGAGACATATCTGGATAGACATCAGATGGTAGAGAAACCGGACATCTAATACTGGCTTTGAATGAAGGGTATAGATCACAATATCTAATATCGACTTTAGATAAAGTGAACAAAGACTCGATCTGAAAAACATCAGAAAGAGAGACACATCTGGATAGGCATCAGATGGTAGCGAAACCGGACATCCAATACTGGCTTTGAATGAAAGGTATAGATCACAATATCTAATACCGGCTTTAGATAAAGTGAATAAAGACTCGATCTGAAAAACATCGAAAAGAGATACACATCTGGATAGGCATCAGATGGTAGAGAAACCGGACATCCAATACTGGCTTTGAATGAAAGGTATAATCACAATATATAATAATGGCTTTAGATAAAAGTGAACAAAGACTCGATTTGGAAGAACATCCGAAAGAGAGACACATTCGGAAAAACATCAGATGGTAAAGAAACCAGACATCCAATAATGGCTTTGAATGAAAGGTATAATCACAATATCTAATAATGGCTTTAGATAAATGTGAACAAAGACTACATTCAAGAATGGCATTGAATGCAAAGAAACCAGTCATCCAATAATGGCTTTGAATGAAAGGTATGACTCAATAATATCTGAGAAGGCATCAGATGAAAGTGAACAAGATAGAAATCCAAGAAAGCATTGGACAAAGAAATACCCAAGAAAGTATTGGATAAGAGGAAAGAGAACTTTCAGGAATGGCACTAAAAGTAAAGGCAAATCTCTATATTCAAGAATGGCATCAAATGATAATGAGAAAGACATCCAGGAATGGCACTGAATGCAAAGGAGAAAGCTCATCCAGGAATGGCACTGAATGGACAAATAAGACTTTCGGGAATGGCACTGAATGAAAAGGACAGGTAACATTTGGTAGGCGCCAAGTAAGTTGGACTTTGACCACAAGGTAAGACGTGGATAACGACACGACCTCGGGAGAAATGAAAATGAGGATGAAACACTCATGTTATGCATATGGTATAAATTATGCAGATGATATATGATCAAATGCAAATGCAGACGTAGATGACATTGCTCGACTCTTTTGGTGAGAAGACACGATTGGAAAACTGATTCCTCAACACAGAGATCACTGTCATTCTGCTTAGGGACTAGGGATGCTATTACTGAACACATCTCTACCACTCTGGTAAACTGTATCAAGTGATGATCCTTGTAGGGAGGATGAAGAGCTGTTTGGGGATTCTTCAAGTAACTTGCCCCATATTAGCTTATTGTTGTAGACGAGCTGATCATTGCTTCATCTTGATTGATTCTGAAATGACTATTTCACAGCACACTTGAAAAGCTTTCCCCAGTCCGGGTCTTGAAAGATGATTGTTTTGCTGTACACTGAGAAAGTTTGCCCCAGTATGAGTCTTGAAGTATCTTCTGAATAAACTAACTATGAGAAGTCGCCATTAAACCACAAATCTTGAACTGATTCTCAACAGGATATGGAAGGAACTTGCCCCTGATTGGATCACCGACCAAGTTTCTTAACTGTTTGAAAATTCCTTGAGAAGAAAGCTAGTTTGCAAACAAAAGTATTTGTACAAACATGGTAAATGCAAAGTTCATGCAACTTTTGAAATCAATCATTTTTGAAAGAGGCAAAGTATATGAGTCATTGGTCAGAACACGGCGGTTCAAGAAATTTAAAAGTGAGAGTTAAAGCACAAGTGTGATGCAAAAATAGATGATCCGCAAAGATCTTTGGAGTCATTTTACGCAACCTTGATGTAGTATGCTATCAAAATAACCTTGCTTCAGTTAGGTCTTTTGAGGGTTATAACGTGGCCTGGTTCACGGTTTATGAAACAAAGGATAAAAGCTCAAAGTTTATTTGTGCCCACCCAATCTTCGTGATGATCTCCAGTCCTATGCTCAGTTAACTCATACTATGTACTCAAATTCCCATAGGTTAGGAATTGCACTGATGATAGTAATGATGATGGTTCAAAATTCAATGGACTTGAGATGGCAGTCACTGCTTTCTTACTAAACTGTTTGCCATTGAGGACTTTCAGGATAAAGGATTTAAAGATTTCCTCCTTTGGTTGTCATACAAACTTTTCTTTCTTTTTTTTAATGACTGCTTGGCTTAAGGATTACAGTGAATCATCATTGGCGTTTGACTTGAAAGACATCTTTGACACTTGCTTGTTGTGTGCAAAGGAAAACTGTGAATGCAACCTTTTGTTGAAATGCGTCTTGCATGAAACTCTGGCACAATCAAGCTAACTGAGAACTACCCACCCCAAGGTTAAGATTGCAGGTTTTTCATTTGTAAAGAACGAAACTCCTACTTCAAGGCTCGAAGGGGTTAAAGAGGGGTTATCTTCCTTATGTCTCCAGTGTTTGGGGATTTGAAACAATGCCTTACATCGTCAGCAAAGTTTTGATTTAAAAGCATACCACCAGCAATTATGAGTATTTTGTTTTCATCATCCTCCCTCCAATATTTGAATAATCAAATGAAAGTGGACAAGAGATAAAATATTTTTTGAAAGAAAGCATGAAGAAGTAAATAGCAAACATAAATGAATCGGATCAAAAAGTTGCAAATGCTTATTTCATTAACATGAAAGTACAAACATAATTTGGAAGCAAACAACTAGTACAAAACAAAGGAAAATGCAAACAATAAGAAACATGGCCTAATGACTAGTCAACAACATGGATGAGTTGCCCTGTTTTCGGAAAGTAGCTGAGCTGAAGTCGACTGAAGCTTCACTTGCCCTGGCAGAGGGTTGTTCTGACATTCTGCGTCTGATGTTAGCTCTAGTCCTGTATCGGTGTCGAGGAATCAGCTTGACGACTCACAGGTGACACTGGAAGATAGAGACAGTTGGAGATAAGTAACTAGACAAACAGACATATGCAAAGAATCATGCAAAGATGCAAATGATATGCAATTTCATGCAACACGGGATGCAGAAAGAAAATGCAATGTAGGTATGGTTGAGATCTGAGATAGCACGAGAAAATCAAAACATCCTATTAGGTAGGTCTTCCTATAAAGGATAGTTCTAGATTATCGACCCATAAACCCACTCAAAGGATAATTTCTAGGTTTTTGATAAGGTTTCAGAGTCACGGACCTTAGTCGTGTCAACGTTATGCAACGGGCTATCCATTTTACAACGAGAGTGACGAAAAGGTCTATTCTGATAGGGGTTTTCATATTTGTTGGAGCAAGGAGATATCCTTGAAGTCCAATATTACGCAACCACCAAAATAGTACTGGTTCTAAATGGGGGACCTAGAGTCACAGACCCTTCATGAATCAGTGTCATGCAACAGGCTAGCTGTTTTATAACGAGATCTACAAACATGTCTACTCTAGAGGAGCCTTCATGTTAGTTGCTACAAAGAGCTTGCCCTCGTAGTCTAACACTACTAACTACCAAATCTAAACCTATGTTTTCTCTCTGCTTTTTCCAAAACTCAGGTGTAGAGCTTTATTCAAGATATCAGATACCCAAAGCCCACACAGGATGTACAAATACATATATGTAAAGCAAGAGTAATAAAACATATAATCAAAGTAGAACAAGAAACAAACAAAGCTAACACACATATAACACCTAACTAAACTAGGCTTGACTCACTTAGGGATGGGAAAGTCCCCAGCAGAGTCGCCATCTGTCGTACCTCGAAAAATGAGAAAGACCTCGCGAAGCGCAATCGCACGCTCGTGGGATGGACTTAACAGAGTCGCCACCGATCTTTATTTATTCCCATAGAGGGAAAGGGAAAATATCGAATAAAACCCTTAAAAGAAAGGATAAGAATATGGTCATCATAACCAATGTCTGAGTTCGGGAGTCGGTTACGCAAGAGGAAGGTATTAGCACCCCTCACGTCCGTTGTACTCAACGGGAACCATTTAGTCAGGGTTAAATGTATGTTAGCTTAAGGTTTGTTACTTATCTTCTACTTGAGGAAAGAGAGAGAAATGTTTTTAGGATTTTTTTTTAAAGGGGAGACCTAAAGGTTTTTATTACTAGGGGGCTCGACAAGACTTCGCAATCTCATGCCTACGTATCCTCATAGTGCAATGAGGAACTCAGAGCCTTCGTAGTTCGGGGCTACGATGAAAAATGGAATCCAAGAAGGCATTGGATGTAAAGGAAAAAGGAAAAGATAGAAAAAAGAAAAGGTGGCTCGCTAGGATCTCGCAGTCCTATGCCTACGTATTCTCAAGATGATCTTGAGAAATCAGAGCGTCCGTAGTTCTGGCAACTACGGTGAAAAGCTTGAAAGCAAAGCTTGTGAGGATTGGTTGTTTAGGAGAAGAGATTAATGGCTATCTCTTGTGAAGGTTAAAGGAAGGGTTAAAAATCACAAGAGATTAATGGCTATCTCTTGAAAAAGCTTAGCGGTTTAAAAGTGGCTTGAATATGTTTTAAGAATGCCAAAGGGTTATGCCAGAGATCTAGACTCTAACAGTCCTTTTCATTCAAAATTGGTATGAAAAATGTTTATTGGACAATGAACATTGATAGAAATCAATTGTTCGAAGAGTTGTGCCAAGATGCTAGATCTTGACGGCTCTTATTCATCCAAGTTATGATGAAAAATATTTGATGGACAATGAACTCTTGAAGATAATTAATTGCTCGAAGAGTTGTGCCAAGATGCTAGATCTTGACGGCTCTTATTTGTCCAAGTTAATATTAGATGTTTTAAAAATTAAAGAAGAGAATGAACAGCTATCCTAATGCGCAAGGTTCAGGACTGATCATTCGAGGGTTATGCTAGAATGCTGGATTCCAACAGTCCTCTTCTTTCGTATTGATTAAGAAAAAGTTTGATGGACGACGAAGACTTGACGAAAATCAATCGCTCAAAGAGTTATGCCAAGATGCTAGATCTTGACGGCTCTTATTCGTCCAAGTTGAGACTTAAAGTTAACTATCGGACAACGAACATTTGATGAAAGTCAAATGTTCAAAGAGTTGTGCCAAGATGCTAGATCTTGACGACTCTTATTGGTCCAAGCTAATAAAAATTGTTTAATTAAATGGAAATCAAAATGAAATAGAAATGGTCTCGTCTTAATCAAGATTTAATCGAGAAATCAATAATCTATGATATTTGACTTTCCTTGACCAACCAAAAAAAGAAAATGAAATATGGCCTCATATTTATCAAGATTTGTAGTGATTTGAATAAAATAAACCAAACCATGATTTTAGTAATATCATTGGCCCATAATAAAGAAAATGGAATTATTTGTGAAAATGTAAAAGAATAATTAAACTAAATGTATTAAGAGCTAACCGACTTTAAAGTTTGGAAAACAAAATAGTAAAAGATTTCAAACAAATTTATTTAGTTAAACAAAAACAAAAAGGAGGGGGGTACTGGATCAGATGTGAGTGTGTGAAAATGAACGGGGTTAAGGAAGAGGGTGGACCGAGTGATAATGAAGTGTGGGTGGTGATGGTCTAAATGGACTTTAAGTCCACGATCCACAGGGATATTCAAAAATCAGATTTTATTAAAAACAAATAAACTAGGAAAAGGAAAGTAAGGTCAGCAGAATACGATGGAGTAAACACGGTCAAAAGCGAAAACGCAAACATCTCGTTCCAATCTTCTATTCATCGCCCCGCTTCCGTCTCAGTTCTAATCTCTCTTTCTGCTTCGGTTGCTGCGAATCCTTTTATTCTTCTTTTTCGCAGTGGCTTTCTCTTTCTCTTCTCAAATCTGTTTTCCGTTGTTGATGTTGTGGCGTTGTGGATTTGATGTTGTTGTTGCAGGGAAAGTCTTTGTTCGCCGGCAATAACAACAATGAAGTTGTTTATGGTTAGCGACAGGGTTTGGTCATGAGTTTGAAGGGATTCGATTTTTGCGCGGAAGAACGGTGGTTCGGTTTCACGTGTGTTTGGTGTTGGGTTATGTTTATGAATGTTGGAGGGGAATTGGGTCCGTGTCTGATCGGAGAGAGGTCTTGGTTGAAGGGAATCTTGAAGGTTTTTTTTAGAGGATGATTTTGGGAGAAGAATAAATGAAGAGAGAAAAAGGAAATGAGAGGGATATGACGTTGATGTGTGCAGGTTGAGGCACGATAAAGTTCACGGCGGAGGGAGTATTGAAGAGGTGAGTTAGGTTTCAAAAGTTTTCTCTTCTCTTTTTGTTCGTTCCGTTCTGTTTTTGAACACAATTTGGTTTATGGTTTTGAAACTAGGTTTTAATGATGAGGCTTCGGATGATTGAAAGAGAGACGAGTTGAGGTTTTGAAGGTATTGTGATGGTGGATGATAGTGACCAAGGTGAGGTTGAAGGGAAGCTGAGTTTTTGTTGGAAGAATGAAGGTTTTCTCAGGTTTTTTCGTTCCCCCCCTTTAAAATGAAACAAAAACCTCTCATTTTAAAATCAACAAAGACTTGTGGATTAAGTTTGAAATTGTTACGTCCCTTTCAATTTACAGGCTGTTGCCGATGCAGGTCTAGGATGCTTGTGGTGTCGCTGTTGCTTATAGTAGGCATGTTTTGCTTTAGACAAATTAGTGTAAAGTGCAGTGTAGCAGGAGGTCTTATGGAACGTATAAGGTGCAACAATATATTTTTGGCAGTAAGTCAAAGTTTGGGAAGCTTTGGATGGTATTGACTGTTATGGCGTGTAAGGGATGGATTGGTCAGAGGGTCTGGATATTGACCGTGAATTTGTAACAAAGAATAAGAAACATGAAATAATAATAATAAAAAGAAAGAAAAGTTGAAATAATAATAATAAAGGTAAGTAAAATAATAAATAATGAACAAAACTAAAAATAAAATGAAAACTAATCTAAAATAAATACTAAATAAAACTTATACTGATTAAAATATAATTAGACTAAAATAAAAGAAATTAAAATAAATTAAAAATTACACTAAAAATAAGCTATATTAAAAAAAATTAACACAAAGTATATAAAAAGAAAAAAAAGCTAAATTGAAATACTAAATCAATTCTAAGGAAATTTAAAACAGTGAAATTAAAAATGCATGATTAACGATGTTTAACAAAAAATGCAAAAATGACTGACTTAGAATGATGTGAAAAGGTCAGAATCTGAGGGTAAAATTTGGGGTACAACAAGGTGTCATGATGACCTGACGTCACAGTTTTACTGAGTCATATGAACAGTTCATGACGTCGAATTGTCTATGGTGTCGAATCATGCTATCAAAAAATATCCTTTTCTCTAGTAGATGTCGAAAAGGACATTTTTTGGGGGCAATTTGTTGGCTTTCAATTTCGACGTCTGGTTTGATTCATGTAACAAATGAAAAAAAGGAAATCTTTTGCCAAGTTATGATTCATTTCGATTAGGCAAGTTCGATGATGGATGCTCAGTCGAAGTCATTCCTTACGAAAGAAAGGATGACCAAGTGGACTTTGGAAAATTTTCTAACTATTGAATTGTTGTTTCGACGAAATGTTACGGATGGTGTTTTTGACTTGAGTTTTGAATTTGAATCAAGGAGGGAATATTGTCCTTATTCAGTTTTCAAACAAAGACACGTGGAGTATGCTGGAGAATCGAAGACATGCCAAGCGCCACTTGTATTGATTTAAGAGAAAGGTCGTTAGAAGCAGTTATTTCGATTCATTATAAATAGGCAGTCTTAGTGATAGGACTGTGTGTGTTCAAAGTTGTACAAAATATCTAAATTACTCAAAGTACCTGTGTGCAGAGAAAAGAGTGTGTTGAGAAAATGTATGTTTGATGTAAACATCATACTTTTACATTTTAATTCAAGTTTATCTTCTTTATTGCCCAAGTTATTTTTAATACATTTACTTGCTTTTTGATTAAGTTATGCAATTAACTTTCTTTGGAATTCTTAAAAGTTGTTAACTTTTAAATCATAAATGATGTCGAAGTATTTGTCATTTTCCAAACTTTATTTTAATTACTAACACATGTCATAGGATTTAGTATGGTCGATCCTGCAAGTAACTCAATCCTTTATTGATTTGGAAGACCAACGGTTGTTTACTAATTTTCACAATAAACAATAACATCAAATCAAAATTCATTTGCAAAACTTTGAATTGTGAATTTTAATGAACTTGATCACTTTGGTGATTAACAAATTTTTAATATAATAAATTTAAAACAATTAATTATGTATGAAAAAAAGCATTGTTTGAAGCAATCTGTTATCACTATAACACAAACCTATGCACTCTTGTGTGACATGTATATTCTATGTTCATATTTGTTTTAAAATTTAAAATGGAAATGCCAACTTTACTACGTACAAAATATATCAATTTTATATTCATATATACTGAACTGTAACGAGTAAATGTTCATAATAATTATATTTATATTGACGTATGAAACCACACACTCGTCAAAATTCAATGCAATCAAAATAAACCAGACATTCGAAAATTGCTGAGTTGTATTGTATCACATTATTAACACTATAATAATCATATAAATCAATACAAGAGGCTATTGAAAACTATATGTAAAACATATGCAATTTACATACAATTCATACATAACAGTGTACTTAATTATTATTAGCCTATATGAATTATGAACATGTAATGAATATTCCCTTATGGCAAGAGACATATGAAAATTATTTCATATATGACATATCAAGTAGGGTAATGAATAGTAGCGTATAATGAAAATTATTTTATGGTATGCATATCAATTAACATTTACCTAAAAATCACAATATCGACAATCAAGTCTCTGATACCAATTGTTAGAAAAACTTCATGTTTAAGATCTTGATATCATGTTTTTCACGGTAGTCTAATTTCTATGAGAAACACTAAAAACGTACTCGGATCAATGACATTGATTCTTGTTCAATTCTTGATTCGAAGTTTACTCTCCTTTCTTCCTTCTTCCTTTTGTGTATCTTTGATGATGAAGATACTTTGTGCGTTTATGAAAAATGAAAAAGAATGAGAAAAATTGGTATTGCTTGCCTAAAAGTGCCTTTTTATAGGTATTTTATTCCAACAGTCATATTTCATCCCAAGAGTCATGTGCCAACATCCATGAAGAGAGAGAAGAGGGATTTAAATTTTGAATTTCAAAATAAAACCCCATTGATTTAATTTTCCATCTACCCAAATAATCATGACATTTAGGTATCTTTCATTTAAGCCAAACTTTTGTTTACATGAGTCACATTTAATCCAATAGATAAATGTTGTGTTTATGTAACTGAATGATGACATAAATTTTAACGTGTATCTGATTTGAATATGTTATTTTAATGTCTCAAATGCTAAAATCAGACGGTAGTTTCTAGAATCTTTATTTGTTAACATGTTTATATTTTAGGATAATGTCATAAATTGTTCTCACTCCATGTCACCTCATGTAGGGTGGCAAACATGAATATCTGCCCAGTTTAAACTCGCCCCACAAAAGCCCGCAAAAAATAGGGAGGGACAGAGTGGACAAAATTGAAGGTGCGGTCTAAAACCTAGGTCCGCCCCATAGTAGGTGAGGACGGGGTGGGACGGGAGCGTGGGCACTGCATATTTAAGGCTAAAAAAGTAAAATTTTATATTAATGTCAACACCCGCAAAATCTCGCAAGAAAAATTGGGCGGGGTGGGGCGAGCACATTAGTGCTAGCATAAACTCTTGGCATTCCATGCACTAAAGTGTAGACAATATGGGTATTGTCCAACGGACCGAGACCATTTCCACCCCTAATCTCATGTACCGAGGTGCCCATGTTAGAACATTTTCATGTTAAACTCGATCATTAAGTATGTTTATTAATTTCAATGTGGACTAATTTGGTACTTAATTTAAACCATATTTAGATTGGATCTTTTAGGTTCATAATAGTACATATTACACAAGATTCTTTGGGAGAGTTTTGGCATATCTCTTTGGTTGGATCTATTTATAAGTTACTTTCCAAAGCTTTGGCTAACATATCAGGTTGGTGATTGATAACTTGATATGTCCAAACTTGTTAGGTTTCTTAAAAGGCATATTCTTGGTTGATGGGGTGGTTGTTGTTAATGAGGTTATTGACTTGGCCAAACGTTCTAAAAAAGAATGTATCATCTTTAAAGTTGACTTTGATAAAAACTTATGATTAAATTAGTTAGAGCTTTCTGGATTATATGCTTATCAGATTTGTCTTTAATGATAAGTGGAGACTTTGTGTGTGTGTGCGGGTAATCGGGATGTGTTGGTCAATGGTTTTCCAACACAAGCAACAAAAATCCAAAATGGATTAAAGCAACAAGACCCCATAGCTCCTTTACTTTTCTTGCTCTTTGTATAAGGTCTTAGTGTTAGAACAAGATTTGTTCATGACATATATTCCTTGGGTTTTGATGATAACAAAGTATTAAAAGAACAATGGTTATATTTAATGTGTTTCTTGTATGCAGGTTCTAATACTTGTAAATATACATACAAAATCTGATATATATATATATATATATATATATATATATATATATATATATATAAAGGCACACTTAAGAGAAGCTAAATTGCTAGCTTCTGGTGGTACAGAATTTGAAGAACACTCTCTAAGTGATGTCTAGCGTAGACTCTGAAGCTGAAGGTCTCAACATCAGAAGAAGAAACATTGTTGTCTCTACAGTTGGTGAATGTAAATTGGCTTCTGGTGATCATTCAAAGTTAGTAATGAAGCTAAAACTATTTGTACTGCAGAAAGCAAGTTGCATTGTTAAATTAGTTTGTCAGCTAGATTCTTAGTTCACAAGGCTCAAGAAAAGTTAGTGTGTTTTATGGATATCTACTCCCAATGGCTCTATAGTACAAGATCTCTTTGAAGACTCAGTGGTTAAACATGATACTCAATGGATCAAGATCTTTTGATGTATTTATCTTCAATGTCTCTTGTACTATGGAGAAAGAAAAGATACTTGATCAAGTTATCTCTCCAACAACTAGTCTTTTGCAAATGCTATATAAGTAGTTGAAGGTTCAAACTGAATCTTTAACAAGGATCAACCTGATGGAGAAGTAACACGATTAGCAATTATCAACACAAATGGATAAGCAGGATTTCTGTTGTAGGTTGTAATTGTAAAAGCCTTAAGATTTCTTACATATTGAATATCTTAGAAATCTTAAGAGCTTTAGGTCTTTGTTATGGTGATTTCCCAGTACCTCTGGTATTTGTATCAAGTACACCTTGTTCTCTATTCTGATGAACATGTTGTTTAGAAGTTCAGATCAAAGTCTCTCGCCAAGATGCTTGAGCCATGTAAGTCTCCTGCTATGCACTAGAGCATTGAAAGTCTTAATCAAGTGGATTGATTGAGGAGAAGTCTTGGGTTCGTGGAACCTGAGCAAAAGTCTTAAGTCTGTAGAGCTTAAGTAGGAAGTCTTGAACCTGAGGGGTTTGAACAGAAGTCTTGAGTTCTTGGAACTTAAGCAGGAAGCCTCGGTTCATGGAACCTGAGCAGGAAGTCTTGAGACTAAGGGGCTTGAGCAGGAAGTCTTGTTCATGGAACCTTGAGCAGAAGTCTTGGGCCAGTGTGGCTTGAGCAGGAAGTCTCAGTTCGTGGAACCTTGAGCAGAAGTCTCAGGCCAGTGTAGCTTGAGCAAGAAGTCTCGGTTCATGGAACCTTGAGCAGAAGTCTTGGGACAGTGTGGCTTGAGCAAAAAGTCTCGGTAGGTGGAACCTGGAGCAGAAGCCTTGGGCTAGTGTGGCTTGAGCAGAAGTTTTGGGTCTGTAGGACTTGAGCAAGAAAGTCTTGAACCATAGAGATTTAAGTAAGAAGTCTTGGACCTAGGGTCTGAGCATTGTAAAAGTATTATGCAGAATCCATAAGCGATTATAATCATGATTTGATTATAGTGAAAATCTCCTGTGTAGCAAGAGGACTGAACTACTCTCAGTTGGGAGGAACCAATATAAATCTTTGTGTCTTCTGCTATTATTTATTTGCTTCTGTTAACATTCTGCCGCTAAGTATAATCAGAATCTAAACACTAGTTTATATTCTGAACTCTGATCAAACGCAAACTAAGAAAACATAAAACACAATTCAACCCCCCCTTCTTGTGTACTTTTCTCACCTTCAATTGGTATCAAAGCATGGTTTGTACATAAAACTTAACAGTGGTGCAGATAATGATCCAATGAGAAAAGTATGTTTGTTAAAGACTTTCCTTCAAGAATGAATCAAGTGCCACATGAAAAATATTACATTGTTTTTCTCATCATATTCAAAGGGTGGTTCTGCTGAATTTAAATGATGGAAAATTTTAATATATTTTTAATTCATTGGACTTGATAAAGGGTTTGTGAAGGTCTGTAGAATATCATTGATAAAGGTATTCCTATAGAAGTTGATGGTGCAGGGATGATCAAAATTTGAAAGTCTCTCTCACTAGCTCAGAAGAAGCTTATTGAAAATATCTTCAAAGGTAGATGCATTCTAGCTCTATCTTGATTTTGAGTATATCAACATCAATGTTACGTCTAATGCTCAGACTATCTTTGAATCCTTGTAATCGGATTTATGGTAATTAGTTATAAAGCTTGTCCAGTTACACTTCATCTAATTTTTCCAAGCAAATTCTAAGAAGATTGTTGTGAATTCAAACCTGAAGTCACAGTTACTCAAGAAGTCATAACTACTTGAGTTTACTATGGCTTGTAGATTTATCTTGCAATCTTCAAAGAAAAGAAACAGAATTAGATTATGAAAAGCTATCTAACAAATTATCTTTTCTAAAGTCTGTTAAAGGATATTTCCTATGGAATGTCTGATGATGAGGGATTAACTTTCCTAATTAGAAGACTTCTTTAAATGGATTAATGGAACGTGACATCTGTTGTTAGAAGTGTAACTTCAGAAGCTTCTGAGATATTTGTATTTCAGATGATTTCCCAAATCTAAGAACAAGGAGAAACACTACCCGAACCTAATGTCATGGATCTTCATTGTATATTCATTTGAAGATGACATTAGTGCAGGATTCAAAAGAAAGAGTAATCTGGATCTGCCAGTCATTGCTACTTCTGAAGAAGCATCTGAATCCTGAAATAAAAATCAAGTATTGAAGAGAAAGAGATTATGCCAAATCCATCTTGCTTCAATATTTGATAATAAGGGGTTTGTTATTTAAGGTGATATCTTAAGTGACTTCATTTCTCCTTAGTTGAGGGTTATCATGGAATTTATATTAAAGGACAATTCTATGAGAAACCTTTAATTCTTCTTCGTGTTCTGCCGGCAATTACATGATAATGCTTCAATTTGTTTTATGCCATTCTCTAATAACTAACACCATATGGTTCTTTGTTTATCAAAGATTTCAAAGTCAAAATATTTAATCCAAGATAATGAAATCAATGATTCTGCTAAGAACAAGATCTTGTTCATATCATGACTTATCCTAAACTAATACTCTGGAATGAATCATGGTACTGCTATCGGAATATGGAATAAGGAAAAGGAAAGTCTTTCTGGACCAACATGTGTGGACTTATAGAAATATGAGTATCATTATTCAAAATGTAGTTGTCGCAGATATCGAAGAAAGGAGCAAAGGCATCTTCCATGTTGATTATCAAAGGTTGTTTGCAACGTTTGATGGAAGAAGAGCCTACAACCCAGACTCAAGTACTAGAGGTACTGAGTTTGGTGGAAGTAGTGGAGTCAATGGTTTAACAATCATTGAATCAGAATCCACTTAGAGTGGATTCAGATTCTATGGTCAAATCTAAATACTCATAGGAGTCTGACCAAAAAAAAAAAGAAAATAAAAGGGGTATGTGTGTTCTTTTCTAACTCATTACTTAAATAAATGAGATATTAATGTATATGTAGATACAAAGTCTCTTTTAGATTTATAGATAAGTTCTCTTTGATAATAGAATCTTCATAAATATTTAAGAAGAAACTATGTTGTATTTATCTATACTGAGTATTTCATTAGCTGGATGATGGTCATATTTATGGAAACAGTTTCCTCGCTTTTGTGATGAGATTGCTGTTTGTTGGCTGTCAAAGAAACCAATTAAATATTCTTCATTCACTCATGACTCTTATTTCAAGATAAAATGTTTGGTTCTGAATATAATCTTGAAGATTGATGACTGACAGAAGATGTCTCTCTCTAAGTCTAGATCTACTAGACTCTGTTGGATGATAGCTTCTGAAAATAATCAGACTCTGAGATTCAAAAAATGATTCTTTACTTCTAATAAAGCAGTTTAAGTATAAGGTTTTGCAAAAAAACTTTTATATTACTTAAATATTCATAAAGGTGAAAATCATCCAGTGGATTCAGGAAATCAGCTGGATAAGAACTCTTGGGTAATGATGTTTTTCTTTTAATATACCTTTATTATATCTATCCATTGTCTTGTGAAACATCATTTTGTGTCTTTTTTTTATAAGATTCTTATTCCTTTAGAATCTTGATCAGTTTTTTTCTTTTCTTTTTATTCTCTTTGGTTGTTTGATGATCAAACCAAACCTGAGATGAATTCTCTAGTCAATTCTTCTTTGAATCAGCTAGTTGTCATCAATGAAAAGTTTGTTGATTTTGATGAGTTGCTTAAGCTAGGTTTTAAGTTCTAGAAGACCGTGTTTGAACAAAGTTGGAATGGATACTTTGAAATGCTTCGTTGTTTCACTTATCCAAGTCTTGTCAAAGAGTTTTGGATCAATGCTTCCATTGTTGAGCTGAATTCTGAGAGTGTTATTCTTTCTAAAGTAACTAGTGTTTCTATAACAGTAACCTCTAAATTGAATCCTAATGTGATCAGTTGTGAGGAGATTGGAGAAATTCCAGTAACTCTTGTTTGGGAACACTATCTTCCTACTTGGAGTATCTTTATAGATCAATATAACACTTCTCTGGTCTCAAATCTTTGTCCTGATGCAATTGTTTAGAATCAAATTCTTAACTCAAACCTGCTTCCTAAGGATAAGGATCTAGACCTTGTGGAATCTATTGAAAAGGATTTGCTCATACTTCTCCATTCAGACTTGCAGATTGATCTTCCTCAAGTTATGTTTGACTATTTGAAGAGGACTTTTTCTTCCTTTCACAAGGGAAAGACTTTCTTCATTCCTTATGGATGAGTTCTTTCAAAACTACTTTCCAGCTGGGAGTTATCATATGTTCAGAGGCTGATTCTTCTAAAATCTGGAGAGATAAGTTTGAAGCTTTTTATGAGAGTTTCTGACGTTAGACTTCTACATATTTATGTCTTGTAATTATTAAGACTTTTTATTTTGAGAAATCTTATTGTTAATCCAAGTTTGTTCATGCTTCTGTGCATCTTAATTGTTATAAGTATTTATTTATATTACTGTTCAGGAGGATGAAATAAATAGGATTAAAAACTTTAAAAAATGCAACATTCTCATTAATTGGAAGTGATTACAAGTTGTTAAGACTCTCTAAGCATTCAGATTTGCCCTAAGGTACCCCCTAAGATCATCTAACATATCTTGACTATCTAAATAATTTTTCCATTCTTCCTTTGCAAGATCTACAGCTTCATTTCTCAGTTGATTTCTGCGTTTTGACCTGGAAGATCTTCTTCTTTTGTGTGTCTCAACAAAGGCTGCTGAAGAAGTGTGTGCTTCTAAAGCTATCTGCTTACTTGAAGATCCTTCAGTCGCTGCATCACTGTTGTTTGCTTGAGTTGCTGCATTAAGCATGACTATCTTTATGAAATCTCTCTTTGGAACCCAAATTTGCTTTTACTTATACATTCTGGTGTTCATAAGATTAAGTCAAGAAAGTCTTAAACCTTAGGGGTTTACGCAAGAAGCTTAGACCTAGGGTTTAAGCATTGTAAAAGTCTTATGCAGAATGCATAAGCGATTGTAATCATGATTTGGTTATAGTGAAAATCTCTTGTGAAGCAAGGGGACTGGACTACTCTAAGTTGGGAGGAACTAGTATAAATCTTTGTGTCTTCTACTATTATTTGTTTGCTTCTGTTAACATTCTGCTGCTATTAGTTGGAAAATTTTGACCAAGCAAAGGAAATCAAGTTCGACAGGACATCCTACAGACCAAGGTAGAAGAAGTCTCGATGGACCAACCGTCAGAAAAATGTTGAAGCGGGCTCGACAGATAACCATCCTAGTCTAAATCGAAAGCAAGCCAGAGCCTCTGAGTATGAAGCAAGTTTGCATCTGACGAGAACGTAGGGAGTTACACAGGTAGTGGGTATGCATGGGTGAAAACGTGGCAGGCCGGGGATGACTAACAACAAAGTAACCGTTATTGTTTAGGCTTATTTAAGTAGATTTCAATTTCAGTTTTAAAGGTCGTATTTTGTAACATTGAAAGGAATATACTCAAAGTATCGGTGTTTGAGATAAACGAGTCAATTCTAAGCAAATGTATGCATGCGTCCAATCTACACTTAAGCAATTTATTTCATAAGTCTTGAATTTTGGTTCCCTTTACAATTTCTTCTTACTTTTTTATTGAGTTATTTCAATCGTGCAAATGTAGTTTTTCATCTACCATTTTAAACCCAAACACTCAAGCACTCAATCTATACTTAACACATAGTCTAGGATTCTTGTAGCCGATCCTACAAGTAAACTTTAATAAGAGGCTAGAGGTTGTTCGCCGGAGATCCAGGCGAACAAATTGGTACACCCGGTTGGACCCGTTGTGTTAAATATATGCAATTACGTAGTGGTAAGAAGATGGTAGATCCACGAAATACCAGTCCAAACGAGGAGCAATCCTCCAGAGGAAATACAATCGTGTTAGAAGTAACTAATGTTGGTTCTAACACTACAACAGTGGTTTCGAATGCCCATAGTGGACCGACACAGTCACCACGTCGACCTAAAGCGCTAAGACCGAGGATGGTCGGAAGTGTAGGGCCGTTTATGCCCAGTTTCACTTTTCCCATGTATGGTGGGGATCAAAAATTTGGAATCCAACTGAGTGAAGACAAGTATGCATGGGAGTAGTTCAACGTTTGCCGAAAGTTCATCCTCAACATTTTCACCTTATCATGGATTAGGACCTTTGGGAAACCAATTTGGTTGAACCACAGTACTGGGGTTTCTATCCCAGGTGATCCCAACCTTTACTTCAAGTTCTATTACGGTCATGAGACAGCAGATAGACAAAAGCAATCACAAGAGAGTCCTAAGTTACCAGATTTTGTGTTGCAAACAGAATTGCTAAGGGGATGGAAGGTTCTGAAGTTTACCAAGTTCGCCGGGGACACCATATAGTCCACTGTCGAACACGTTGCCAGATATCAAACTGAAGCGGGTGACATAGCGAATAATGAGGATTTAAAAATGAAATACTTCCCAAGTTCCCTCATGAAAAATACGTTTACTTGGTTCACGACGATACCTCCACAGTCCGTCCATACATGGGCACAGTTGGAGAGACTATTCCATGAACAATTCTACATGTGACAATCGAAGATAAGTTTGGAAGAGTTGGCCAGCATCAAGCGAAAAGGCCGCTGAGTCAATCAACCAATATCTCAACAGGTTTAGACTGTTGAAAGCAAGATGTTTTACTCAAGTCCCTGAACACGAGTTAGTTGAGATAGTTGTAGACGATTTAGATTATTCGATTAGGAAAAAGTTAGACACTCAATATCTTAGAGACATGGCCCAACTAGCTGATAGAGTTCGACAACTCGAACAGTTGAAAGCTAAAAAGGCCAGAACTGGTAAATACCATAAGAAAGAGAAAGTGTCTTATGTGGTGGAAAACGCATACTCTTCTGACGATGAAGAGATTGTCGATGAAAGCGGGGTCAACATGGCTGAGCTCAAGCCAGGACCTCCCTACGCTTGTAAATTATTAAAACCATCGAATGGGAAACATCTCGTCGAAATTGAAAAAACAGATAAATTCGTTGCAAAAACTTACACTTTCAACATAACAAAATGTGACAAAATATTTGATTTGTTGGTCAAGGAAGGGAAAAATTATTGTACCTCAAGGCCTAAAGAATCCACTATTAGAGCAAAAGAAAAAGAGGGGATTTTGTAAGTTCCATAATTTTCTTGGTCATAAAACATTTCAATGTGTTCTTTTCAGGGATTTGGTACAAAAGGCTTTGAAGGAGGGCAGGCTTCAATTTCGCGAAAAAACATAGATGCAGGTGGATTCAGATCCTTTGAAGGTGGAGGATGCTTTATATGCTGAACCTTTTGAATGCAAGATGGTCGAGACTACTGATGGTTTCAACAAAGCCCCGACCGTTGAACCTTCTAAATGCATGATGGTTAAACCTACTAATGGTTTCGACGCGAAGACTGAAGAGGCATTAAAGGCAGTGTATCCCCAAGTCGAAGAAGGACTAACTGATTTCCAAGAAAAATGCAGGGGGAGAGGAAGGATGTGTTATGTCCAAGGTGTAATGATGTCTTTAATGGAAAAGCCGCTTAAAAGTATGAAGTTGATAGGAAGAAAGCGCTGGAAGGATAAAATCCCCCCATCCCAAGATTTGTGTTTGACAATAGGGGATCTCCTCAGCGAAATGAAGAGCTTAGAAGAAAATTTCAACATCCTCGACCCAAGAACTTTATTCCCCCGTCAAATACTCCACAAGAAAAATGGGTGGAACCAGTGAATTAGAAGGGGGGCAAAAGGCCAAAATGGAGAGTGCTCGACTTGGCGGCAAAATCGAGGAATCCATAGGGAAAAACTGAACCTAAAGGCTATGTGGTTTCTCCTAATTACAAAGGGAAAAACCCCATGATAAGAACACAGTGGAGGCGGTATCAGAGAAACAAGAAAGCTGGAAAGGTGGCTTCGACGTCGCAGCTGAAACCTATCGAGACATCTGGGCAGAAAAGAGACTATCCAAAGGGAAGACTGGTAAAGAAAGAAAGAATCGTGGAAAACTAGACGCTCGACATGACTATTGAGCCCTCGGGAGATAAAGAGGTAGTATCTACCCAAAAAAATAGAGTATACTCCATTGATTGAGGAGGTGGAACCAGAGTACTCTCCTCAATCGGATGAGGAACTTGAATACACTCCCCAATCAGATGTGGAACCTGAATATACACCTTCACCAGAAGATGAGATGGTCGACGACACATACGGCGAAGGCTTTATTATCAATTTCGGGATCGTGTCAGTGTTACCTGCTGAATATGACAGGGTGTTGGAAGTCTCCGAGGCTGACGAAAACTTTGTGCCAGACGAAAGTGGTGAAGATAAACCATTGTGTTACTACGTTATGAATAGTGGTGTGTTGGAGGAGAAAAAGGCCACATTTGAGAAGCCTAGTCCAGGAATGATGTATCATTTAAAGCCTTTATTCATAAAGGCAAAGGTAGATGGGATGCCAGTGAACAAAGTGTTCGTTGATGGTGAGGCAGATGTCAATCTGATGCCTCATACCTTGTTCAAAAAGATGGGAATGTGTGATGTCGACCTTCGACAACACAAGTCGAACTGGATGTTGGTACAAACATGCGATCAACACTGTTTATGGTGATAAATTCCAAAGAAACTTTTACTTTGTTGTTGGGACGAGAATGGATCCACAGAATAGGGGCAATGCCATCAACCTTACACCAAAGGTTAATTATCTGGAGGAAAGATGGCATTGTGGAAAATATCAAAAGCTGATCAGAGCTACTACATAATTGACGAAGCGAAGGGCGTAAAGAATTCCTTCGACCAACACTTGGCCAATCTTGCACCATGTGATGACAAAGCAGAAACACACACCTCTGTCAAAAACACAAACTGTTTCCTGAGTTGGGACCCTGACTACAGGTTTATTTGGGATACTGAAAAGGCAATAGATCCTAAAGAGGTGAATCCACCTACGGGGTGGCATGAGGTCGATAGAGATGGCCATTGAGTCAGAAAGTCTGGTCATAATCGACGCTCCTATTTCAATAAATGAATTATTTAAATAAGAATTAACCGAGTGCCCGTGTAGCGTTGGCTTTGGCCGACACTATGTTTAATGTCCCCATAAAAAAATAAAACAAATGCTTTTACTCTGTTAGCATAGGCTTTTGTAGACATAATTTTAACGTTATTAGCGTTGGAGTCGGGGCCGACGCTATATTATTGCAGCTAAAACTTGATTTTCTTGTAGTGTTACCGACTTGGATTCCCTTTCGAACTTAACATCCATTATACATTTCATCATATAGAGGCTACATATCTGGACGACTCATGACTGGCAACATTTGCCATCTACTAACGAGTTCATGCGACATAGTCCCTTTTACGATTCACGCTCTGTCTTATGCCTTAGCTTGGCTAGCTCTCGGTTACTCATCACATACTCGAAATCCCAAGACATAAAAAGTTTCTGCTCCAACAAAGGAGTGTGATACTCCACAGCTATAACAACACAAGATAATTAAACATACATACTTGTGATCAAGATACTACTATCACCTATTTTCCTCGCACTCAAGGTATAACTCTCCCCACTTCACCAGGTACTCGAGAATTCTTCAGATTTGAACAATCATTTGTTGGATTCCCATTCTCTTATCATTGATAACATCATAACGATCCCATTATGCATTCTCTAAAATGCAACCTATTATAATTGCTACAGTAGTGGGGTAACATAGATCATGCACTCTGCATTTGCTTCCATTTGGATGGCAACCCTCTTATCTTCAAAAAATGAATAATTCTATTATAATTTGTTTGGATCTGAATTGCTTGCTCCCTTCTGTCATGAATCTCATTCAACTCTTCCCTGGACAACACAACAATCTCGCATTAGCACTGAATTTATGTTGAACTACTTTGAACTAGATCCCCCTTCTAATATTAGCACAAATTGGTTTATCTTCCATCTTCCATCCTTCTCCATGCCTTCAAACTTTCCCGCGTACTCCGCCACTGCCATAGACTCTCGACAAAGTCGCTTAATGTCAATACCTCTTGAGCCTTTAAACCATTAGGAAGGTATTATTCCAAACACACTTTCTTGAAGTACTTCCATTCCTTCAAGATGCTCTAGTTGGTCATGCGAGCCGAGACGTCGGTATACCACCTCACTACTGAACTTCGTAGCATATGAGCAGCAAAAGTTACCTTTTCTTCCTCAATGCATGGAATTACTTGTAAGACTTGTTCCATGCTAGTGGGTCAATCTTATTCTACTAAAGGTCCAGACTTCTTTCGAATTTAGGTGAATTCATTCGGTAGAAACTCTTATGATTCTGACGCCTCTTGTACTTCCACTGGTACATTAACTGAATCCACTAGCTCCCTACTTCTGAACTCTTGGCATGGTCCTACACTCTGAGTGCAAGCATTACTAGACCTTAGAGTCTTCGTGGTCGCTCAATCATGACCCTACCTATCACGCACATAGAATTAGGTTGACCAGGCCCAATATTATTGTTCTAGACTGGACAAATGGCTAGAATTGGCCCAATCCGCCTCTACTCCAGAGCGGCCCAAATTACCTAAGTCCAATCCACAGAGGGGAAAAAGTGACCTTTCTGCCCCTCCAACCGGGCAAGGAATGCAACGTTCCTCCCCGACGTTGATGCCCGTTACGCACGGCTTCCTCGCTGCCCGAACAGCAAAGGACATGTGCCCGGAACTGCGTTTATGCCCGACATAACGGCTATTTTCGGGCACCCTGCCCGACATAACGGCTAGTTTGGGCAGTTACCTATTCTTTGGGGAAAACGGTTATTTCGCCCCGAAAATAGGACTGTTGGCCATGCGCTGGGGCTCTATATAAACCCTCTCGCTTGAGAGGGTCAGGTATCCATTGTTCACCCTTGAAACTCATACTCTGTACTTGCCCCTTTTCTCCGCCCTTTCTTACTTGAGCGTTGGAGTGCCTTGCAGGTACACCCCTCCTTCTCTCCATACGTGATCGCGAATTTCTGAGTCTAACGGTTACTAACTGCAAGTGCACAGCCTATCGCGTAGTAATAAAGATATCGATCCCACAGAGACCTGATAATCAACCTAGTGCTACGGTTTATTACTATGTTTAGCTAAGGTGAAGATGTTTTGGTTTTAAGTTCAGAAAGGGAAACTAAAGGGAATCTAAATTTTTGGAATAAACTAGTTAATATTAGGATATCGGTACGTAACTTAGTATACCATCTTGGATTCGATAAGACTTAAGCGTATAAAAGTAAGTCACATTATATTTCTGTAGAAAATATTAGTTTAAAAGCCCTCACCTCACACTCTCGTGGATCTTGCTTCGGACTATATTCCTAAATCATAATGTCTGCTCTCGCTAGCCCATTTGAGTTTAAAAACACTTTTTGAAAACTAATACAGTCTAATTAACTTTAAAGCCCTCTCGCTGTTTTTAAAACCAATGCCCGATTTCAGCTATCCGGTTAAAATCTCACACTCTCGTGGATCTTGATCCTAACCTTTACTACCTTTTTACTCTCGTAACAAAAGTCCAATTTTAATTAAGAAATCGTGGCCAGAAAATAAGTTGTTTATGGTTTTAGCTTAGAATTATCGAATCCACTCCGGTTAACTTAATTACATAACGATAGATCGGATTTAGCTAGACATATTAACTAAAACCAACATGCAGAAAAATAAATTGCGAAACAGAAAATTAAACATTGCAATGGAAAATGATAATGATATTGTGAATAAAAACCTGATGAATATGGAATAAGTTAGTTCTCGCAATTCCTCCAAAAGTCGGTAGGCTTTTGCTTGATGTACCGGAACAGCGAATGATGGAGGCAAGATTGAAAACAAATCCTAACTATGGTGCAATAGCTCCTCAATGTGAGAAACTATCACTAATTCAAGTAATGGTAAACAAGGAATGGGAAACGGAAAACAAACAAGGAATGCAAGGAAAGTAAAAATTCGGAAAATAATTTCTGCAACAATTCGGGTAAAATTCTCTATCTCGTGGTGTCTTCCACTCTTCAATCCATGCAGTATTTATAGCCAAAGCATTTCCTTAACGTTGGAGAAAATATAGGAGCACTACTTTGGTTGTTGAGAAATCCAAGGGAGACTGGCTCATGCAGTTGAAATTTGAGTTGAGAGAATGTAGGAGGAAATGCTGATCGTGCGTGTGCATTGGTCTCTTTGTCCACGTCTGCGTTTCTGAACGTAATAACCACTTTGGTGCGTGTGACGGTCATAATGGATAGGTGACGAGCGTGGTGCGCTTTTGGATTGCGTAACGGTCGTGGTGAGTGTGTGACGGTCGTCACACACACCACTTTTCATTTTCTTCTCTTTTTCTTGACATTTCTTCTTGTTTTCTACTCTTTTCTTCCCGTATCTCTACTTTGCTCCTTTTTAGCTTGGACAATGAAATACTTGTGAAAACACTAGAATACTCGCGGAATAATTGGAACTTAGACTGAAATAACATAATTATTAGTCGTAAATCAAGGCAAATATATGATACATTTTCGTGTTATCTAACTCCCCTACACTTGAATCTTTGCTTGTCCTCAAGCAATTAGTCAATAAGAACGTCGGACAAGTTTCATCGAACGCACACACATGACATACCTTTTGTTTTAAAAATGTTTTGTAAGGCACTTTGTTAAGAAGACGGATACTCACATAAAACAATAAAGATACATTAGTGACACAAGAAACAAGCATAATCATAGACCTCCCTTCTACACAAGCCAGTTCTAATCATTCTATTATAGCTCAACCTAAAGTTTCTCATATCTATTTCATCCGGTTTCATTCCAGCGCAATCACATTAAGCCCTTTGCCTTTACACGTACGTAGTGGAGTAGCCGGTTAGTGACTTTGATCCTTTTTAGCACGGGGTCTGGTACACAAGTGTGGTAACCTTTCATATATATATATCCTAATCGTAGGTTGTGGGGGATCGAACCGTAGTTTGCCCTACCGAGTTCAGAACCAGGTTCCTCTGAACCAACCAACAATGGATTCTTTCTTTTCTTTTGTAAAACTTTTGCAACCGTAGGTTTGGTGCATTTTTTTTTCAATTTTTCACAACAGCGAAGAATACGAAAGATATTTAATAATTTGGAATCAAACACTTATCTTCATCGGCTTTCCACGTGGTTTGTGTTTAAGACGGTGCTGACTGCTAATATAAACTACTAGGGGTTACTTTAGAACTAGAACTGAGGGTATCGGTATAATGGGTATTGAAACTGATCTTGCATATGCAAGAGGTCTAACGTGTCAGGAGGGTATCAATCTTGTTAAATTTTTCTCGATTTCCTTACAAACCTATGTTTCAGTATGTTAAGTTGTGCAATGATCATAAATCTTTTTGTTATAGCTGAATAAAGTGGGGAAATTTTGAATTGTACGAAAATTTCATAAAAATGCTTCTTTATTCGAAAGGAAATGCGGAAAGGGAATATATAAGGGAAAATAAAAGGTACCTCTCCCACACTATATCGGACATTGTCCTCAATGTTTCGATATAAATGCGGAAAGAAACTTCAAAAAGAGATAAAACAAAATAAGATGTAAAACTAATGAGGTCCACGTCCTCTGCCTCGGATGTGAGGGCGTCTATTCCGGGCTACATGATCTGGAATGCCTATGTGATGGATATAGTCATGTAGGCCTTGCACTCGTAGTGTTTGGGCACCCATCTCTTCTATCATACCGTCGATCCGTTGTCCTTGGTGGACTTGCCCCTGTTAGATTTGTCGCATTAGGCTCATCATCTCATTGTACTGCCTCTGTTGCTGTTCCTCTCTTTGGGCAGCCAATTGGTTTTGTAGCCATATGCCCCTTAAGATTTCTTCATTCGTGACAGGGTCTTGTTCTGGAGTGGCGCGACGACGACGTCTGGTGGATGTTGAGGCATCTTGGGTAGGAGGTGGTGGGTTTTCATGAGGTGGCTGATCCATCTCTTGCTCCATTTCATCGACTGCTACATTATTTTGGCTCTCTTGAGCAGCCATATTAGGCTCGGGAGCACGGAGATCAAAAAGCCAATTTTCTTGTCTTTGAGGGTCGATGCGGTCTCTGCATGGCATGATGATGCTCCTGATTACTCCGGTACGGACCACTGGATGGTATCGTCCATCCGCCCTTGATTTAATGAGGTAGGAGGAGCGACAATATTCGGTATCCAGGGACTCAGGTGGTATGAAAGTTAGATTAATGAGGTTGTCTTCCAGACCAAGGCCGATAGCGATAGAAGTTACTATACCTCCAAAGTAGAAAGGTTTAGAGCCTCTAGCACAGTTGGCGTGGATATGAGACAGAAGGAACGGAGCTGCATTAATTGGTTCAGGATGGAGCACACAGCGAAGGAAAAAGAGCTCCTTGGAGTTTACCTTGTGGTTGTTGTCCCTCGTGAAGATTGTGTGTCCTAGAATTCTGTGGAAATATCTGATCGCTAGGTTATGAATATATGTGGCGTTGAGGTTGTCCCAACTTGAAGCGGCTATACCTGTAAGTTGATTCCAAAGGTCGAAGGCTTCCTGGAACCAGGCATCATTAGGCAAATGGCAATGTACATTCTCGCCATGATGGAATCCAAGCATTTGAGCAAGTCGATTCTGGCCCACCGAATACTCAGAGCCAAACATGCGGAATGTAGCTACACCAGAAAGTTAGTTTGTTTCGCCAGGAGGTGTAACATAAGCAAATGAGCTCAGAAATTCCAGAGTCAGAGCTTCGTAGGTAGGCCGCCCTTGTGTACAGATCTACCATAAACCGGCATTTTGAAGCATCCAACGGACACCTTCTAGCATACCCAACTCTTCAAGGCTGGTAATGTGGACGTACCGTGTCGGTTGGAAAGAGCGTTGGTAGAAAGCGATGTAACTCGCTCTTTGGCGCTCACCTGTTTCTCCCTCTCTGAATGTAACAGTGGAAAGGTCAGGAGCTTGTCTTGTGCGTCTGGCCATGGTGCATTCAAAGTGAAATAGGTTTAACGGAGGAAGTGGGTGTGAGTAGGAGTTGTTCTGTGAGAATGAGAGTGTTTCGTGAGGTTTAAATAAGAGGGTTTGGAAATATGAAGTGTTGGAGTGAAATTCGGATTAAATGTGAGGGATTTATGGAGAGTAATGTGAGTGGTTAAGGGGAGTAATATGAGTGGTTAAGGGGAGTAATGTGAGTGGGACGGTTGAGGAAGGTCAAAAGAGAGTGGGTCATTTGAAAAGAATTTGAAGAGAAAAGAAGATGAAGAGAAAAGGGTCTCTGTTATAAACAGAGAGCGCGTTTAAAACGAGTATGACGCTCGTCATGGACCCGTCACGGTCGTGAGCCGTGTTACGGTCGTGACAAGGGCGTTACGCCCGTCATGCTCACAAAATCTGCTATTCTCACAGAAGCTAAATAAAATCTGGCACATTATATATATTGGAACATGGCAATAATCAATGACAGTAAAATACGAGATAATTAGAATGCATGACAGAAACAAATTAAAATAAGCAGGAACATTATATCATCAACTCAACCACAAGCAATAAACATGAATTAAATACTTTATTAAAATTGGAAATTTGTAACAGTGTACTCAAATTAAAATTGCAGTAGTGTATTTGAAATTTAACTGAAATACTTGTTCCTTGACATTAAAAAGAAATAGCAGTAAAGCAAAAGTTTCTAAAACATTAAAACAAAAACAATTAAATGGAAAAAATGCATTGTGACAAAATTAGCCACTTTGCTTCTTCAAAGATTCCACAACTTGGTTCAGATGCTCAAACTGCTCCACTGTGATGGCCATTAGGTTAATGACATCGAGGCGCATAGTCTTGAGTTCATCCTTTACCACAACAATCTCAGTTTTGAACCCATCCATAGTGCCAAGGATGGTTGTCAAAATTCCAGCATATGCACTAGTGTCAGGCTCAGTAAAATTATGGTAGTTCGGAGGGGTTTCAGGGTCGGTTTCAGCTTCAGAGATAATATCATCATAATACTCATAATCTTGTGGTGTCTCAGGAGGTGATAATGGAGTTTTCTTAAGTTCACTCAACTCGTAGAGCCAATTATTACGGTTATGGACACTTGTTCGCTCATGGTTCGGTAAAGTGAATAGGTGGACAACCTTATTAGCAATTAAGTAGTCAAAGGGAGCAGGTCCTAAGTTTCCAATGATGTGTCGATTAAAACAGAATTCCAAGTTCATAGGACGAATGGTACCTAAGGGTGTAAGTTTGTTAAGTGGCTACCTAAGTCCAATGGCGTCTGCAATCATAGTAACTAAGCCTCCTATTATGATTGGGGTATTAGGCTCTTGTGCAATGCAAATAAAGGTTTCCATCATGAAGATGACTGCATTAACATGGCGGCCTTGGGAAGCACAGTATAAGATGAATAGTTCATCCTTTGACACTAAAGTAGTGTTCTCTTCTTTTCCAAATAAGGTGTGGGCTAGAATATTGTGAAAGTAGCGAATGGCAGGGTTGTGTATTTCATCAGAATGCATGTCATTCGGCTCAGGGTGGTTATTTCCAGTTAGACTACCCCAAAAGTAATTTAGTTCGACATCCATTAGATCTTCTTGGGTGGTTGTAAAGACAAATGGGCCACTAGGAAATCCTAAAAGGTCAGCTAAGTCTCTACGGTTATAAGTGTAATCAATACCAAACAACCTAAAACTAATCAACCCCTTATTAGATCCGAAACCATGATCAGGTAGGTAAACTAGGGAGCTAAGAAACTCAAGTGTGAGCTCACGGTAGGTAACAAATCTCTTTCTAGTAGCAACATTCTCCCAACCCAATTGGCTGAATAAAAACAAAACACTATCATGGATACCTAGGCTGTCCATGGTAGGTCCATCATAATACAAAGTCATTGTCATGCTTTTCTTGGCCAAAACCTCAAATCTCTCTCTCTCTGAGCTCTACCTCTGAATACAGTTTCCATAAAATCTACTTGTTGCGTGATGAATACTAGTGTAGAAAATCAAATCAGAGGAAAAAGGAGAAGGTAGAAAGACTTTAAAATCATGTAGCATGTAATTATAAGATCAGCAAAGCAATTTCCATAAAATTTTTAAATTTTTGAGAAAAGAAAATAAATAAAAATGAAAAAGTAATGAAAATAAGATTAAGAAAGTAAAGGGATACAAAAAGAAATAGACTTAAGAAAAATGTAAAGAAATAAAAAAATAAGAAAGTTAAAATGAAAGAAAAAACAATCTCGTGGGTTGCCTCCCACTAAGCGTTGCTTTTAACGTCGTAAGCCTGACGAAAGCTTAGTGATAATTCAGTTATAGGAACGAAATTTATCTAATACGAACACGACAGCTAAGAGTTTCTTTTCTGTGGTAGCGTAGTTCATTTGTGCATGATCCAAGGTTCTACTGGCATAGTAGATTGCATGAAGCTTTTTGTCCTTTCTTTGTCCTAGGACTGCCCCTACAGCATAGTCACTTGCGTCACACATGATTTCGAATGGTTTATTCCAATCTGAGGGTTGCATAATGGGTGCTGATATTAGAGCTTGCTTGAGTGTTTGAAATGCGTCCAAGCATTTGTCATCAAAGACGAATTCAACATCTTTCATTAATAGCTCAGTTAGGGGTTTGGTTATCTTAGAGAAATCTTTAATGAAATGTCGGTAAAAACCGGCGTGTCCTAAGAAACTTCTTATTTCTCTAACGGTTTTAGGTGGCTGGATATTTTCTATAATTTATATTTTTGCTTTGTCGACTTCGATTCCTCTGTCGGATACTATATGTCCTAGCACGATTCCTTGTCGGACCATGAAATGGCATTTTTCCCAATTGAGCACTAGGTTAACTTTTACACATCGTTCGAGCACCATTTCGAGGTTTGATAGACATCCTTCAAAACTTTCCCCACAGACAGAGAAATCGTCCATAAAGACTTCCATTATACCGTCTAAGAAGTCAGAGAAGATGGACATCACACATCTCTAAAATGTTGCGGGTGCGTTACATAATCCGAAAGGCATTCGCCGGTAGGCAAGAGTTCCATAGGGACATGTGAAAGTAGTCTTTTCTTGGTCGTCAGGATGGATAGGAATTTGGAAGAATCCTGAATATCCGTCTAAATAGCAAAAATGGGAGTGCTTAACTAGACGTTTAAGCATTTGATCTATGAATGGTAAAGGGAAATGATCTTTACGAGTGGCTTTGTTTAGTTTTCTATAATCGATACACATTCTTCATCCGGTTTGAGTACGTTGTGCTACAGATTCACCTTTTTCATTATTGATGACTGTAACACCTTCTTTCTTGGGTACCACGTGAACTGGGCTAACCCATTCACTATTCGATATTGGGTATATGATTCCTGCTTCTAACAGCTTTTGTACTTCTTTCTTAACGACATCACTCAGAATGGGATTGATTCTCCTTTGATGTTCTCTAGAGGTTTTACAGTCTTCCTCAAGCATGATGTGATGCTTACAGATAGAGGGACTTATTCCTTTCAAGTCTGAGATGTTATAGCCTAAGGCACTCGGGTACTTTCTCAGGACATGCAATAATTTGCCAGTTTCTATCTGTCCTAAGTCTGCGTTGACTATAACTGGTCGTTCGAGTTCTGCGTCTAGGAATTCGTACCTAAGATCTTTGGGTAATGTCTTCAATTCTACAGCTGGTTTCTTTGGGCAAAGCATAGGGTCAGGAGTGAGTGCGAGACATTCACTTAGATCATTATCTTGGTATTCACCATGCCAATTATCGTCTTCCAAAATTGGTGGCATCGGAATTCTCAGCACTTCGGAACACGTGTTTTGGTGTTTTTCAATTTCTTTAACGCATTCATCAATTACATCTAGGAAGCAACACGAATCTTCTATAGCAGGTGCTTTGAAGAATTATGAGAGAATGAATTCTACTTTTTCTTCACCAACTTCGAAAGTCAGTTTTCCTTTTTTCACATCTATTATGGCTCCGGCAGTAGCTAGGAAATGTCTTCCTAAAATGACAGGGATGCTTGAGTCTTCCTGGATGTCCATGATTATGAAATCTGTAGGAATATAGAATTGTCGTATACGTACTGGAACGTTTTCTAGTATTCCTAGAGGAAATTTCACTGATCTATCAGCTAGTTGTACGGACATTCTTGTTGGTCTCAGTTCTCCCATGTTGAGCCTTTTACAAATAGACAAGGGCATTAAACTGATGTTGGCTCCTAAATCACACAGGGTATAGAGAAACTACCAGGATCTTTTAGCTTAGGAGGCATGTTGTTTTGGATTATTGTGCTACACTCTGCAGTGAGCATAACGGTTTCAGTATCCTCGAGATTTTTCTTATTAGTTAATATTTCTTTTAGGAATTTGGCGTATGAGGGCATTTGTGTGATTGCTTCTGTAAAAGGTATTGTGACATTTAATTGTTTCAGAAGTTCAACAAATTTCTTAAATTGGCCTATGTTTTTAGATTTAGCGAATCTTTGGGGATACGGGATAGGTGGTTTATAAGGCGGCGGAGGCACATATGGTTCTTCTTTCTCTTCGGCCCCTTTGCCATCATCTTCCTCCTCGTTTTCCTTTGGTTCGCCTTCCTTTTCAGACTCCTTACTGGGCTTTTGGTACATGGCTGGATTTTCGATTCTTGGGTCAGTGGGTCCTTCTAGTTCTGTTCCACTCCGCAGGGTTATAGCGTTTGCATGTCCCTTCGGATTAATCTGAGTTTGACCTGGAAGGTTTCCAGGTGGGGCAGCGGTAGCTGCTTGTTGTTGAGCCACTTGTGAGATTTGTGTTTCTAACATTTTGTTGTGAGTGGCTTGAGCGTCAACCTTGTTGGCTAATTGTTTGATTTGCTCACCGGTGTGAACATTTTGGTTAAGGAACTCCTTGTTTTGTTGAGCTTGTACAGCAATGAAGTTCTCCATCATAATTTCAAGGTTTGACTTCCTAGGAACGTTAGCAGCAGGTTTTTGATATCCTGGTGGCACAGCAGGCGCTTGTCCAGGTGCATACAAAGCGTTATTATTCTTGTACGAAAAGTTTGGATGGTTTTTTCAACCAGGATTGTAGGTATTTGCATATGGGTTTCCTTGAGCATAGTTCACTTGATCAGCGGAGACTCCTGCTAAAATTTGGCATTCGGGGGCAGCATGTCCAGGTACTCCGCATAATTTGCATCTTGGAGCCACGACAGCCACGGTGGCTGCGGGTGTTATGGTCAAGTTATCTATCCTTTGAGCAAGGGCATCTACCTTAGCGTGGACATGATCAAGACTACTAACTTCGTACATTCAACCTTTCGTTTAAGCTTTCTCCACTAGCATTCTTTCACCTCCCCATTGGTAATGGTTTTGAGCCATGCTTTCGATGAGTTGGTAGGCTTCGGTATAAGGTTTGTCCATAAGTGTACCACCAGCGGCGGCATCTATTGTCATTCTTGAATTGTACAAGAGACCATTGTAAAACGTATGGATGACTAACCAATCCTCAAGATCGTGATGCGGACACATCCTCATCATATCCTTGTATCTCTCCCAAGCATCGTAAAGAGACTCAGTATCTTTTTGTCGAAATCCATTAATTTGGGCTCTCAGCATAGCTGTTTTGCTTGGTGGGAAATATCGGGCTAAGAACACCTTTTTCAACTCATCCCACGTAGTGACGGAGTTTGATGGCAAGGATTACAACCAAGCCCAAGCTCTGTCTCTTAATGAGAAAGGAAAAAGACATAGTCTTATTTGTCTGCAGTCACACCATTTGCCTTTATTGTGTCTGCGTACTGCACAAATTTGGTCAAATGTTCATTAGGATCGTCCGTAGGATTTCCAAAAAATTGATGTTGTTGTACGGCTGACAGCAATGAGGGTTTCAACTCGAAATCGTTTCGGTTGATAGTGGGGGCAGCAATGTTGTTGTGTGGTTCTTGCTTAGATGGGGTAGGATAATACTTAAGAGGGCGGTTCTGTGGTCCTTCGGCCATGTTTCGTTCCTTGACAGGTTCAGGAGTATGAGCGAGAAGGTCGGGAATATTATACTTGCGTTTATACTCAAGTATTCTGCGTCTTAAATGTAAGAAGCGCTCTAATTCGGCGATTGGTGGTTGCAAGTCTTCGCTTTGTGAGCAAGTACTTGGCATACAATCGAGAAAAAGGGAAATAAAATTTGTTGCCTTAGTCTATACTGTGCAACAAAGAATCGCACTATTGACTAAATCAAAGTCCCCGGCAACGGCGCCAAAAACTTGATCGCGACTTTCTGAGTCTAACGGTTACTAACTGCAAGTGCACAGCCTATCGCGTAGTAATAAAGATATCGATCCCACAGAGACCTGATAATCAACCTAGTGCTACGGTTTGTTACTATGTTTAGCTAAGGCGAAGATGTTTTGGTTTTAAGTTCATAAAGGGAAACTAAAGGGAATCTAAATTTTTGGAATAAACTAGTTAATATTAGGATATCGGTACGTAACTTAGTATACCATCGTGGATTCAATAAGACTTAAGCGTATAAAAGTAAGTCACACTATATTTCTGTAGAAAATATCAGTTTAAAAGCCCTCACCTCACACTCTCGTGGATCTTGCTTCGGACTATATTCCTAAATCATAATGTCTGCTCTCGCTAGCCCATTTGAGTTTAAAAACACTTTTTGAAAACTAATACAGTCTAATTAACTTTAAAGCTCTCTCGCTGTTTTTAAAACCAATGCCCGATTTTAGCTATCCGATTAAAATCTCACACTCTCGTGGATCTTGATCCTAACCTTTACTACCTTTTTACTCTCGTAACAAAAGTCCAATTTTAATTAAGAAATCGCGGCCAGAAAATACGTTGTTTATGGTTTTAGCTTAGAATTATCGAATCCACTCCGGTTAACTTAATTACATAACGATAGATCGGATTTAGCTAGACATATTAACTAAAACAAACATGTAGAAAAATAAATTGTGAAACAGTAAATTAAACATTGCAATGGAAAATGATAATGATATTGTGAATAAAAACCTGATGAATATGGAATAAGTTGCTTCTCGTAATTCCTCCACAAGTCGGTAGGCTTTTGCTTGATGTACCGGAATAGTGAATGATGGAGGCAAGATTGAAAACAAATCCTAACTATGGTGCAATAGCTCCTCAATGTGAGAAACTATCACTAATTCAAGTAATGGTAAACAAGGAATGGGAAACGGAAAACAAACAAGGAATGCAAGGAAAGTAAAAATTCGGAAAATAATTTCTGCAGCAATTCGGGTAAAATTCTCTATCTCGTGGTGTCTTCCGCTCTTCAATCCATGCAGTATTTATAGCCAAAGCATTGCCTTAACGTTGGAGAAAATATAGGAGCACTACTTTGGTTGTTGAGAAATCCAAGGGAGACTGGCTCATCCAGTTGAAATTTGAATTGAGAAAATGTAGGAGGAAATGCTGATCGTGCGTGTGCATTGGTCTCTTTGTCCACGTCTGCGTTTCTGAATGTAATAACCACTTTGGTGCGTGTGACGGTCGTAATGGATAGGTGATGAGCGTGGTGTGCTTTTGGATTGCGTGACGGTCGTGGTGAGTGTGTGACGGTCGTCACACACACCAATTTTCATTTTCTTCTCTTTTTCTTGACATTTCTTCCTGTTTTCTACTTTTTTCTTCCTGTTTCTCTACTTTGCTCCTTTTTAGCTTGGACAATGAAATACCTGTGAAAACACTAGAATACTCGCAGAATAATCGGAACTTAGACTGAAATAACATAATTATTAGTCGTAAATCAAGGCAAATATATGATACATTTTCGTGTTATCAATACGCCCAGCATCGTAGACGAAGCTTCTGGCCCACTTCAAGGTTCTGATCAACCAGTAAGATCAGTGGCGCCGTCTGTGGGAACATTTGTTCTCCCCATATTTCTTTAACCGAAGATCAAAACAATTCTCAAACATCATCACGATCATGGCCTCCCAAGATCGCACCCAGAATGCTCTTCAAACCACCATCCTCCCCGTCAACAAATCTGACGTTGACGGCCAGTCATCTCTCCTCCGAGATGCCCGTTTCCTCAGGGATGGAGCCACTGCTTCCTCTTCCCCTGCCCCTGCTGATTGCAACAATGATCAACCTTCACTTGACCTCCAGGTCATTCCTGTTCTGCCCAACGCCGACCCGGCCGTGGCAACTCTCTTGGAGGCGCTCGACAAAACTAACACCCTGATCCTGCAATAGAATGAGAGGATCGGGGCACTAGAAGAGTCTCGCCGTCCAAGATCCCCTCCTACGCGGAGGAACCAGCGACGATCAAGAAGCCCGCAGCCACGGAGAGAAATAGACCGAAGACTGCCCCAAGAGCCTGATCCTCGCATAGCCCGAAAGCACGACCAGATCTCCCCGCGTGACCATCACGCCCATGACCACAAAAGGGCTCGAAGGAACGAGGAATCTCCTCCGATCAAGTCCAAAGGACGGGCACGCTCACCTTCTCCTCGGAGGAACTGCTCGCCTTCTCCTCGAAGGAAGCACTCACCTTCTCCTCGAAGGAACCGCTCACCTTCTCTGCGAAGGAACCGCCGACGCGAGCATCCCGTCTGGTCACCATCATACACCAGTTCTAGCAGCGACGACGAGCCTCGCGGCCCGTTGTCCCAGGAGATCTTGGCTACCCGTCTCCCGAAAGGCTTGGAGAAACCTCCATCACTTGGCATGTACGATGGGACCACTGACCCAGACGAGCACATTGAGAATATCGATGTGCTACTAGACTACCGCGGCGTACGGGGCGCCATCAAATGCAGATTGTTCCCGCCCACGCTCCGGAAGGGAGCAATGACATGGTATAAACAACTGCCCGAGGAGTCCATTACCTCGTGGAGACAGCTGGGCAGGATGTTCTCGCGGCACTTCACAGCATCTCGCCGCCACCCCAAAACTGAGGCCTCCCTCAGAGCCATAATCCAGAGGAAAGACGAATCTCTTCGGGCATACATCGAGAGGTTCAACAAGGAAGCAGTGCAGGTCCCGACGACAGATAAAATGAAGAAGTTCCTGCTCGAACAAGGGGTCCTCCCAGACTCCGATTTCGCTAAAGCCATCGGCCTCGCCCTACCTAGGAACTTAGACGCTCTCCTCCTCAAAGCCCAATCTCATATCCAGTACGAGGAGAAGATTACGGCCTGCAACGTCCAAGCATCTCGCCGCCAGGAGAACGCCCGGGCCGCCAAAGGAGAAGAAGCCTCGACATCTCGTCGAGGTGAACGAAGACACGGGGATCGTCCAAGGGATTCCCGCGACAGCAAGGGACCCTCCGGGCGCTTCCACGACTACACTCCCCTGACCTTTTCCAGGGAAAAAATTATGTCCAAATGTGCCAATTCGGAGTTCAAACAAGCCGGGGTCCGCTTCCCCAAATAGCTGCCGAACAGACCAAACATGGACAAGTAGAAATATTGCCGCTTCCACAAAAGTCACGGCCATACTACGGAGGACTGCATCCATCTGAAGGATGCCATTGAGATATTAATCAGGGACGGGCACCTGAAACAGTTCTCCAAAAAGAAGGACACTCCTCGGCAGGACGCCCAGGAGTCCAAGAAGGTTGAGGAAGAGGCACCTTCCTCGGAAGACGCTAATATACAGGTCGCTATGTCCATATCTCGGCCAGAGGACTTCCACGTCCCAGACGGGCTCAACGCCCCTGCTTATTTCGCGGCCCACAGCCCGTGGGAGACTTTCCCCTCCGCCATGGTCATTTCTGGCGGGGGATTTAACAAAGTCACTGTGGGCTCCGTGAAACGGAAGTTCGAACACCTGATCAACACCAGCTCCAACAAAGTGACCACGCTTGATCAGGCCCAGAAGGGTTCCGTCCCCATCTCCTTCTACAGGGAGGAGCTCCTCGGCGGCTCCCCGAACTCAAGCTTTCCATTGCTCGTCAGAGCCCAAATGGCCAACTTTGACGTTCGCCGAATCCTAGTCGACCAGGGCAGCTCAGTCGACATCATGTACTCCCAGCTGTTCTCCACGCTTCAGCTGGACGAATCGCACCTTACCCCCTATGTAGGGTCCGATTTGCAAGGATTCAACGGGTCTGTGACCAAGCCATGGGGATATGTCGAGCTGATCGTGACCTTCGGCGCAGCTAAGACGACCAGATCCATCAAGGTGCAATTCCTGGTAATCGACTACTCGTCGCTTTACCAATGCATTTTCGGAATGCCAACTCTGACCGAGTTGGTAGCAGTGCCCTCAACCGTCCACCTGAAGATGAAGTATTACACTTTGAAAGGGTAGGTCGCCACCCTCCACGGTGATATAGAAGCTGCCCGACGGTGTTTCGAAGCAGCTATAAAGGGACTCAACACCATTGCACTGAAGCCAAAGGTGTCGAGCAAGCCAGCACTGCTAAGCAGCTCCGAGGAGGCCAAGCCTCTGTCCCAGGTCGACTCTATCGACCTCGACAGTTGCTTCCCCGAGGACCAACCTGAGGAACGATCAGCTTCATCCAGCCCATCCACGTCGTCCAGCAGCAACTCCCATCCGATGCGTCCAATCCCAGATGGCAACTTTGAGATAGTTCTGTTCGGCAAAGACCCCCAATAGGGAGTGAAGATCGGAGCTGACATGCCTGACGTCGCGAGGAAGCAGCTCAAAGAATTCCTCAGAGAGAATGCCGACCTCTTCGCATGGAGCGCCACGGAGATGCCCGGTTTGGATCCATCCACCGCCTGTCACCAGCTGACTATTGACCCGGCCATCAAGGTCGTAGCACAACGTAGGAGAAAGCAGTCTCCGGAAAAAACGGAAGCTGCTGAAGAAGATGTAAAGGACCTCCTCGAGGCCAAATTTATTTCGGAAGCCAAGTACACCACTTGGCTGTCCAACGTTGTATTGGATAAAAAATCTAATGGAAAATGGCGCATGAGCATTGATTATACTGATCTCAATAAGGCATGCCCGAAGGATGCCTACCCCATCCCCAATATTGATAAACTTGTTGATAATTCCGCTGGTTTTAAAATTTTATCGTTCATGGACGCCTACTCGGGCTACAATCAAATCCCAATGGCAAAGTCCGACAAAAAATATACGACCTTCATGACCGAATCGGGCAACTATTACTACAACGTAATGCCCTTCGGCCTGAAGAACGCTGGAGCAACATACCAACGAATGATGAACAAAGTGTTCCGGGGAGAAATAGGCAACATGCTCAAAGTCTACATGGACGACATGATCGTAAAATCCCACGAGGAAACCGATCATACCGCCCATCTACGAAAGGTCTTCGAACAGGCCAGAAAATACAAAATGCGTTTTAACCCGGAGAAGTGCACGTTCGGTGTCCGAGCAGGCAAATTCCTCGGCTTCTACTTAACGGAACGAGGAATCAAAGCCAATCCCGACAAATGTCGGGCGTTCTCCGAGTTTCCTACGCCCAAATCCAAAAAATCCATCCAGTCCCTCAACGGGATGCTCGCATCACTATCTCGTTTCGTGGCCAAGTCCGCCCAGAACGCCCTGCCATTCTTCAAACTCCTCCTCAAAGAGGCAGCGTTCGAATGGATCGAGGAGTGCGACAAAGCCATTCTCCATTTGAAACGAGCACTCTCAGAGCCACCTGTCCTCTCTCGCCCGGACAATGGCGAAACGTTGTACCTATACCTGGCCGTAGCAACCGAAGCTATGAGCGCTGCTCTCATCCGCGAGACACCTGACGGGCAGAAACCCATTTATTTCATGAGCAAAGTGCTACAAGGACCAGAGTTAAGGTACAAACAGATAGAGAAAGTGGCATTGGCCCTCATCAACGCATCCAGAAGATTAAGACACTACTTCCTGGCTCACATGATTATGGTTCGAACAGATCAGCCCACAAAGCAGCTGCTCGGACGACCAGATATGGCCGGCTGAATGCTTAAATGGTCGATGGAGCTGTCCGAATTTGACATCCAATACGAAGGCAGAAAATCCCTCAAGGCCCAAGCTCTGGCCGATTTCGTCGCGGAGATGACATTCGCGGACTCCCCCGCGAGCGAAGCGCGTAAATGGACCATCTTCGTCGACGGTGCCTCAAGCTCGGCAGGAAGCGGCGCGGGCATCATAATGGAGAGCGACGAAGGAATTATCGTCGAGGTATCACTCACACTATCTTTCCCAACCTCCAACAACCAGGCGGAGTACGAAGCTTTCCTCGCTGGGCTACGCCTTGCTGAGGATCTGGGCGCGCAAGAAGTCGTCATTTGCACGGATTCACAACTCGTGGCCCTCCAGGTCCGGGGTGAATACCAAGCCAAAAACGACAACCTGACCGAATACTTGGCCCTGGTAAAGAAGGAAATAGCAAAATTCACAACAATGGAAGTGAAACACGTTCCCCGCGAACATAACGTACGAGCAGACGTGCTGTCTAAACTGGCCAGAACGAAGAAGAAAGGCGGAAACAAATCTGTCATACAGGAAGTGCTTCCTCGACCCAGCATCGAGAAGGCCTCCCAGACACTCAACGTGCAGGTAATCGGCGACAACAACTACTGGATGACCCCAGTCTACAACTATCTCGCCAAAGACGAACTCCCGTCTGACGCAAAGGAGGCCAGCACGATCAGGAGAAGAGCCTGCTCGTATCTCTTGATCGAAGGTAAACTTTACAGGCAGGGATTCTCCATTCCACTGCTCAAATGTGTCGAGGAGGAAATGGTCGCACACATCCTGTGCAAAATCCACGAGGGAATCAATGCCCAACATCTCGGAGGAAGGTCGCTCGCTCGCAAGGCTCTCCGAGCAGGATACTACTGGCTGACCATGCAAAACGACGCGAAAGAACACGTGAAGAAATGCGACAAATGCCAATGGCACGGGGACATGCACCTGGCTCCGCCTAACGAGCTCAAGGCTATGTCCTCCCCGTGGCCATTCGCCTGGTGGGGCCTAGACATCCTAGGACCCTTCGTGGTAGGATCAAGTCAGAACAAGTACCTCATAGTGGGCGTAGATTATTTCACAAAATGGATAGAAGCAGAAGCTCTAGCCAAAATAACTGCCCTCAACATCCTGCGCTTCTACAAACGAAACATCCTTGCACGTTTCGGTATTCCTCAAGCGATAGTAACTGACAACGGGACGCAGTTCACGGACAGAAAGTTCCAGGACTTCGTCGCCCAACTGGGCACGAAGCAACACTTCGCATCCGTCGAACACCCTCAAACAAACGGGTAGGCTGAGGCAGCTAACCGAGTCATCCTTCAAGGCCTCAAGCGAAGGCTAGATGAAACAAAGAAAGCATGGGTCGAGGAACTGCACATCGTACTCTAGGCATACCGTACAACTCCATACTCAACGACCGGGGAAACACCTTTCCGTCTAGCATACGGAACCGAGGTTGTAATTCCCGTCGAAGTTCACGTGCCCTCTAGGCGGACAGAGTCGCCCCTAGACGAGGAGATGAACGACGAGTCTTTAAGAGAAGAGCTCGACCTCGTCGAGGAAATCAGGACCGGGGCAGTCCTCCGCGAAGCCTCACTAAAACAAAAAATTACCATCAGGCACAACGCCAAGGTGATACGGCGAGAGTGGGAAGCCTTGTTCTAAGAAGAAACCACAAAGACTCTCACGAAGGCAAACTAGCAGCCAACTGGAAAGGACCCTATCGCGTCCGGGCAAAAACAGAAAATGGGGCCTACTACCTAGAACATCTCATTGGGGAAGAACTCGCTCGACCATGGAACACTAAAAAGCTAAAATAATACTACAGCTAAATCCTCGGTTCGACTCGTCGCAACGACGAACGTCAGCTACCGACCACTATGCGCGTCTAGGTACAAGCATCGCATACGATAAAGCATAACCCCGCTCAGTAACGAGCTGGGTAATTGCTCGACAGCGGCCTCGATCGAGCATCGCCGTCGTCAAAGTACCATGATTGGCAGAACCCCAGCTCGCGATGGGACGTTCACGCCGCGAACTCAGGCCTCAAACGCGACCTGAGCTCCGCTCCCCGACCAAGATATTCCCCGGCCGTTCGACTAGTTCCCCACACTGCTGAACACATCTACAACGAGCAATCCCCCCAAAATATTCGCACAAGTCAAAAGCTCCCGATCACGGGCAGACATACATTCACAGCGAGCATGCATACAACACTTAGCAAAAATAAACGCAAGTAAAATCATGCAAAGCCGGAAATAAAATAAGTTAACATAGTGGGTGGCCACGAGGACCACTATTGTATGTTGTTACATAAAATGGGGGCCATGCCCCCCAAAATAAAATTACAATGATTCAACGGCACGCAAGCCGGACATATAACAACAACATCAGAAAATAACAAATTCCTCATTCATCAGCGTGCTCGGTTGACACTGGCTCGGGTCCCTGCTCCTCTGCGGGCTGATCCTCGAGGGTAACGACAAGGAGACCTTCGGGCAAGACAATACGACCATCCTCAACACGCGCAAGATAGTGAGTGCCCTCAGCAGAGATTTCAAGCACAGGGTTCACCACGTGCAGCTGAGCCACAGTGTTTCTAAAAGACTCCTCCGCCACGGCGATGCCATCATCTTCGGCCAGCAGGATGCGGGCAACCAGCTCGGACCTAGTCTTCAGATCTTTCAAATCGTTCGGCTCGTCGGCACCCGGGGCATTGCCCGCCCTCAGTTCCCGGATCAGCTCCTCGGCAGCTTTCTTCTCCGCCTTCAACTTAGAGTTCTCCATCTTTAGCTTGGCCGCTTCCTCTTCCGTCTTCTTCCGAGCCTCGCCAGCACCCTTGACTTCTTCCTTGAGGGATACCACAGAAGCACGGGCAACGTTGAGTTCGGACCCAGTTGCAGAGTCCCCTTCAGCATAAACTGCCGCCATCTCCAGCATCCGGACCAAGGCTGAAGCGTCTTGGGCCACCAGCGCCCTCTTGCTCGGGCGGTCCATGCCTTCCAAGCAAAGAGATTCCGCCCGGGGAACGACCAGAGAATTGCCCTAAAAAAACCTCATATCGAAGATGCAGGGAGGGAGCTCGAACTTCCCTTTCTCCGCTACCCGAGTAAGGTCCACGGCATCAGTTACCCTCGCCCTCTTGGAACGTCCGGCTAAAGGCAGGGGAGATCCCCGAGGAGCAGGAGTGGGAGAAGTGGAGGTCCCCGCAGCAGATTGCGCCGGAGGAGGAACACGGGCACCGGCAAATCGAGATTTCGGAGGAGCCGCCCAGACTTTGTTCCTCGCCAAAGCGTTCCTTACTACCCGATCATGAGCCTGAGGTATCTCACCTGCACAAACAAAACACGAACGTGTTAGATACGAGGAAAATAAATAACATGATCGAAATCTAAATAACTAAGACTACCAAGCAATTTCTCAGCATCCACGGGAGTCTTGCACTCCAACAGTGCCTTAACGTTGATGAATCGGCGTTCGACCCTCTGGCTCCCATCCTCCTCAAAGATAGGGCTGCCCTTGCTTGTCCAGCACTCAGCAAGACTGAAGGAGTTGACCCACTTCACCAGCGCCTCGTAAGCCACGCCGTCCTGCCAGCGCAGCTCGTTCGGCTGGAAGACATAGTCGCTAGGCTTCTTGGCAAAATGGTTAGGCGCCCAGTGGAGGGGGAACTTGTAGAGTCTCCGCCCAATATACCTCCCTTCCTCATCGTGCAGCTCATTGCCGTTCTCGTCGACTTCTATCTCCCAGACATACGTACTGTCCTGGGCAACCTCAGACACGGGCTCAATGACGAAGTACCGCTCCTTGAATGTCCTGATCGACTCCGAAAATGGTTTGAACAGCTTGCGAGGCTGCTTCAGAGAAACCCAACCATACTTCTTCCCTGTCAGCTGCCTTTTGTAGATGGAAAACAGCGAAGAACAGAGGGAGAGTGGCTCCCAAGGAAAGATGCTCGCACACCAACTCGAAAGCCCGGATGAAGACCAGCGAATTAGGGTGCAGTTGTGTAGGGGCCAACCTCAAATGCTCGAACACTGACCGCTGGAAGTCAGTAAAAGGTAGCCTCAGTCCTAGCTCCTTGAAAGCATACTCGTACATGGCGAAGCGGTCCCCGAAGCTCGTACATACCTGCTCGTCCAGGGAAGGAAAGTGCACCTTCCATTCTCCCTCCGGGCCCACTTTCGTAAAGACGTCCACCAAGGACTTTGCAAACGTCGACACATGCTCGGAAGGTTCGGCCACCTCCCACTCCTCCGCGCAGAACCCATCGACGTCTTCCTCCATGACGTCCAACTCATCCTCCTCCCCGACATTGCTCGAGGAACTCAAAGTTACCGAACTAGAAGCCGTCGAACTGCTCCTATCTTCAGAGCCCGTCTCTTCCCCAGACGTATCTATAATAACTTCTCTGTCTGGCCTCGTCGCCATTACGATCACCTGAATAGCAGAGAAGACAGTGAATTTGATAGCAAATCAAATCCACCCTTCCACTGCTAAGTCAAGTGAAAGGGCGCGCAAAGGGCTGAGGACAACATCCCCGGCCTAAGCCCTATCATCAAAAGAAAAGCTAAAACCACCCCGCGAGGAGATGCTCGAAACTATCATCCCAAAACGAGGAGCTTCCCCACGCTCACACCCAGTTTCCATTTAAAGCTCCACCGGAAATCGTAAAACTTCACCGGAATCTGGAAACGAGCCACCAAAAAACTCATCGCTCTATCAAAAGATGAACAAATGAGGTGGTTACACATGCAACCTCGCCGTGAACCACCCTCCTCACCAAACGCACTAACAGGTCCGGCGACATGTTGGAAGCATGAAAATGGCATAACCACCGTCCACCACCAACAATCGCCGGAAAATCACACATTTCGTCCTCTAAACTAGCCCTAACCGCATGCATATCTACCACTAACAACGAAAAGGAGTAAAACGAGTCCCAGATCAGAAAACTTACTTATTTTGAGTAGAAGAAAGAGGTTGCTCGAAGCTTGACGCGGTGATCGGAAGCACTGAAGACGGTGACGGGTAAAAGCTTAGAAGAGGCGAAGAGAAGTCAGAAAGAAAAAGTGCAAAGTGGGACAATCTTCCCCTTTTATACAAAGGGGCACGTGCACACACACGCCCATAGGCCATAATGACTACCTACTAGCCATCATTGCCTATTAACTGCTACGCGAAGCTCGAGGCACACGTGGCAACCCAACATTTCCAATTCTGTCTGACTCTTAATCTCCCCGAATACCGGGCAACAAGGTCACGACCATGTATCTCACGGACACGGGAAGCCACGAACACTTTGAGACAACCCTCCTCGTCTCCAAACGACGACTCTATGCTATCTCCCTGGAGCAACGAGCAGTCTTTAAGTCATCACTCCCATGCTCGGGAGCAACGACTTGGGGGGCTCCTGTTCTGGACTGGACCAATGGCTAGAATTGGTCCAATCTGCCTCTGCTCCAGAGCGGCCGAAATTGCCTAAGTCCAATCCACAGAGGGGCAAAAGTGACCTTTCTGCCCCTCCAACCGGGCAAGGAATGCAACATTCCTCCCCGGCGTTGATGGCCGTTACACACGGCTTCCTCGCTGCCCGAACAGCAAAGGACATGTGCCCGGAACTGCATTTATGCCCGACATAACGGCTAGTTTCGGGCACCCTGCTCGACATAACGGCTAGTTTGGGAAGTTACCTATTCTTTGGGGAAAACGGTTATTTCGCCCAAAAATATGACCGTTGGCCACGCGCTGGGGGCTCTATATAAACCCTCTCGCTTGAGAGGGTCAGGTATCCATTGTTCACCCTTGAAACTCATACTTTGTACTTGCCCCTTTTCTCCGCCCTTTCTTACTTGAGCGTCGAAGTGCCTTGCAGGTACACCCCTTCCTCCTCTCCATACACCCAGCATCATAGACGAAGCTTCTGGCCCACTTCAAGGTTCTGATCAACCGGTAAGATCAACTATATACTGTGACATTAAGAATCACGCTGGTAATACATACATATGAGGTTGGATTTGATTTACTTATGATGTTTCAAGGATGGGTCGAGAATGAACCTGCTCTAATACCAATTGTAACACGTATTCGATCACCTATGGATTAAGTCAGAGTGATATAATTGACCTTGAAGGTTGACACTTGGGAGCCAACCTATATGAACTGTACCTAAAGTGAGTGAGTCTTGGACGTGCCACTCTTATGACTAATGAGAGCCATAAGGAGTGAAGTGGGAAGAGACTTATCGAGTGATGATTTCGAGGACATCAGTCTAGTAGCTTGCTGGTGTGTCGATAAGGTATGAGTGGATAGTTGTAGTATAACATCTGGACAGTTCACTCAGATAAATAGCCTCGGAGGTAAACCCTCATGTGAGTGATACCTAATGTATACAACGCTACCATACCCCATCGACAATATACATGAATTATCCTCCTAGAAGATAGTGGGAATTATATGTTTCTAAAGTTCAGTGTGTAACCCAGATTGAATCTTTGTAAGAACACGAGGGAGAATTCCTTAAATTCTGGTTCAATGTATTGCATGCATCCAATTTTTGAAAGTTATCTGTTCAAAACATGAGATTATTTTTCTGCAATCCTTCCTAGAGATCAGTTCAAAAGCTTCATTATCTTGAGCAAATATTTTCATGTCAAATGCTTTCACAAGAAAGAGAACAAGATATATATTGGTGGATGTATGAAGTTTCTTGTGGATTCATGTGTTGATAATATCTTGAGCGTTGTTAAAATAAGGATGTAATATATTACTTGCAAAAAATGGTGAATGATAAAAATTTGAAAGTAACATGTATTGTTTTATTTTCAATTTTTTTACCATTCGTCATTTTTTTGTACTACAATTGTTTGCAATTTACAACATGTTTAGGAATAAATTTCTCGATGTTGTCAATCGAGAAAAGCAATAAATTATGGAGTGTTTTCTTTTATTAACAACATAGGAAGGTTATTCCAAAAATACAACAACATCAACATCATTATGTGAGATAGATTATAAGGACAGGAAAAAAAGTTTTGTTCAAAATAGAAGAACATTGAAGATTTTTCATGTCTTGCAATTCATCCTAAAGAATGATGTGTACGATTTTGGAGTGGCTACATATAAATTATGTTTAGGGTAAAATCTAATTAACAAGTGTTTTTATAGTAAAATGTGATTATCTAATCTCTTGGTTATTACAGAAACCAAAAGAATAGATCATTAATTTAAAAATAAAAAATAAAATTAAAAGAAATACACCATTTTTAAAGAAATAAAAATATAAATTGCATTTTCTAGAATTTGAATCATGTTCTGAATTATTTTTCCTCTTAGTTATATTTAGAAACTGGAAGAATATGTAGTATTTATTTTAAAAATATAAAATAAAATATGGCACACCTTGATATTATTCCTTAATTTTTTGTTGAGTGTGGTGAAATCTTTGTCATAAAATATATTATTTTAAGTAGTATCGTTTAAGATCCGGTAAAGCATTTGCTATCAAATTTTCGCTATTGATCACCCACATTTTATTTTCACATTCCAAATATCCGATCCTAAGCATGAGGAAATGTATTAAAAGTCTAATATCGAAAAATATATGACATGATTATAATTTAATATTCAATTTAATTTTTTAGTAGTTGGAGTTACCTTTACGTGGTTATTTGGTTGTGGTTTTTGTTGGAAAATTATGTAAAGTCGAATGAATCCAAGACTGAATCGTGAATGATGTCACTTTCCTTAAAAGTATTTCGAGCACTCTCTATATGTATTAGAGTTGGAACGCAAGAATACCCAAGATAATTCAGCCTTTATTGAATCTGCGTAAGACCGACGAAAACTCGATTATGTAGCGAAGAGTGTCTAAAATTTTATACAAGAGGATATTTGGTTTTTGATATGATTTCTGAATTCCAGAATGATGTATTTATAGGCCATGTAAGTGTTGTTTCACAAGGTTGCGACCCTTGATGAAACAACACCTTTTAACCAAAAGTTGTCATGTTTCCAACCATTGCCTATGTTCATTCTGTAGCAACCCTTCACGAAATGTTGCTTCTTTTCGAATTCAAAATTAATATCCACTTGAATATTTTCTTGTCATTTTGGAACACACCCATAATTATTATTATTATTATTAATTTATAACAATCCCCCACTTGTTCTAATAATGACAAGATCAATTCTAGAAATAAAAGGAAACAAAAAATTGTTAATACAGTTAAGTATCTTTTGATTTGAACTTAACCTTAGTAAAGACAACGCAAAGCCTAATCGGAACGTTAGGTAGCTATGCTTTGAACCGTTATCCCATGTGATTAGACCGGCATTACCATACACACACTCTTTAATGGTTCTTCGCCTACATCTCTCGCCTAGCACTATTTATGGCCATGTGCTTTTCCTGTTTTCATGAATTTTTCATGAGAGAAACTCCAACTTTCACTTTGAGACGGCACCATCTCGAAATTCACATAGGTGAAGTTCATATTGTATCTTTTTCCACGAGACATATACCCTCGGTATTGAACCTCATTAAGAGTTTAAATAAGAAACTTAACCCTCATTTTAAAGGTCAACATTATCACAAAATGTTTGATAAACATCCCAATTAATGACTTGTTGTTACCCATTGAATCTTGAGGTTAATGCTCTATCAACGTAAGATTGGGTTGATGCCGTTGTCGGAACTCTTACTCAAGGAGTTTCAACCCCATGCCTCTCGAGGTTGTTTTTACTAAGTCTCTGGCCAGTGGCTTAGTAAATGGATCAGCCAAATTATAACTCGTCCGTATATAGGTGAGTGAAATGATTCCATCTTTAATCAATTTCCTCATGAAAGTATGTCTAAGACCAATATGCCTAGACTTTCCATTGTATACTTCATTGAATGCTCTTGCTAGGGTGGCTTGGCTATCACAATGTATTAACACTTTTGAAACATTTTCTTTAGCCAATGGGAATTTCAACAGAAGGCCTCTTAACCATTCTGCTTCTTGACCAGTGGAAGCAAGAGCCACAAACTCTGATTCCATGGTCGAATGAGTAATGCATGTTTGTTTCTTGCTCTTCTAAGAAATCGCACCTCCAACTAATGTAAATATCCACCCAGTTATAGATTTATGATCTCCAACACTCGATATCCAACTTGCATCAGTATATCCTTCTAGTATAGTAGGAAACCTACCATAATGAAGGCCAAGATCTTTTGTCTTTAAGATGTATGTCTTCCAATGTTCACCATTTGGATTACTAGTAAATCTACTCATTTTACTAACTGCAAATGTTATGTCTGGTCTGGTGCATTGCATTAAATACATTAAACATCCAATTGCACTTGCATATTCCAATTGGGCTACTGTTCTCCCATTGTTCTTTTGAAGTTTGACACTAGGATCAAATGGAGTATTTTCTGCCTTAAAGTGCAGGTGTTTGAACTTATCCAACATTTTCTTAATATAATGTGTTTAACTAAGTTCATAACCCCCACTATTTCTTTTTACTATAGTCCCTAAAATAGTGTCTACTAGTCCAAGATCTTTCATCTTGAATGTGGAAGTCAGAAATTTCTTTGTTTCTAAGATTCCATTCATCTCATTGCTAATGATCAACATATCTTTAACATATAGACACAAAAATATTACAATGTTTCCACACGCCTTTGTGTACAAGCATTTGTCACATGAATTTGGAGTAAATCCATTTGAAAGTATGACATAGTCAAACTTTTGATGCCATTGCTTTGGTTCCTGTTTTAAACCATATTAGGATTTGAAAAGTTTGCATACTTTGTGTTCATTTCCAGGAAGCACGTAACCTTATGGTTGTTCCATGTAGATTTCCTCATCGGGATCTCAATTTAAGAATGCTATTTTAACATCCATTTGATGAACTATAAGATCATTCAAAGAGGCTAATGCGAACAATACTCTAATTGTTGTTGTTCTTGCCACTGGTGCATATGTGTCAAAGTAATCAACACCCTCTTTTTGTCTAAATCCTTTTGCTACTAATCTTGCCTTATACGTGTTTAATGTGCCGTCACTATGATACTTCCTTTTAAACACCCATTTACATCCAATGGGCCTTGAACCCTTTGGAAGATCGACAAGTTCCCAAGTGTGGTTTGAAATAATCGAATCCATTTCGTCTTGGATAGCATCTTTCCAAAAGGAAGAGTCCCTTGAAGCCAATGCTTCTTTATAGGTTTTTGGTTCATCTTCTAATTGGAGAATAATTGGGATCTTATGAACATTATCATTACGATTTCCTTCAACTAGATAAAAGGAAATGAGTTGAGAATCGATTTCATCTGGACCTAGAACTTTAGCTTTTCGGGCTCTTTTGCTTACCCTATGCTCAAGTTCTGTTTCAATAATCCGCGAAATACTTTCGGGTTGTATTTCAACCATTCGTGGAGAGTTTTCATCACGAGATTCTTCACTCGTGGGAATCTCAGATTCCTTATCCTTCGTGATAAGGTTTTCAAAAAACTCCACATCTCGGGATTCAACAATTACATTCAGCTCCAGAATTAAAAGTCTATATGTTTTACTATTGGACGCATATCCTATGAAAGCACATTTGATCCCTCGAAGACCCAATTTAGTTCTTGTAGGATCCATATTCTTATAATATGCTACACACCTCCATACTTTAAAATAACTGATATTTGGTGATCTACCTTTCCATATTTCATATGGAGAAATACTAGTTAATTTTAAAGGAATCCTATTCATTATATGACATGCAAATAATAATGCTTCACCCCCATAAATGAAAAGGCAATTCAGAGTGAATTAACATAGCATTCATCATCTCTTGATATGTTCGATTCTTTCTTTCGGCTAGACCATTTTGTTGTGGTGTACGAGGCGCGGAACATTCATGTATAATGCCATATTCTTCACAATATGCATCAAATTCTGTAGAGAAGTATTCACCGCCTCTATCACTTCTAAGTGCTTTAATACGTCTACCTAGTTGATTTTCAACTTCTGTTTGTAAATTTTAAAGGCATTAAAAGCATCATCTTTATGCTTCAAAAGGTATACTTGTGTGAATCTAGAACAATCATCAATAAAGGTTATGAAATAGTGGTTTCCTCCACGAGTTAACATGTCATTAAATTCACACAAATCAGAATGCACAAGATTAAGCAAATTTGATTTTCTTTCAACACTTTTGAAAGGTTTCTTGATCATCTTTGATTTGACACATATTTCACATTTATCAAAATCATGCGTATTGCATGAGATCAATCCAGGTTTTATTAGTCTTTTCATAGTACTAATACCAATATGTGCTAATCTAGAATGCCATAAAGAAATAGATTCAAGCATATAAGCAGAATTAGAAATTTCATTAATAATATTTTCGGTAGTACAAAGTTTGATCATTCCCTCAGTGGAATATCCTTTTCCTATAAATACACCATTACGGGTCAATATAATTTTGCCTGACTCATATACAGATTTAATTCCTGGTTTACCCAAAAAATCCCCACTAACAAGATTCCTAGATATGTATGGGACATGAAGCACATTGACAAGAGTGACTTTCTTTCTGGAAGTGAAGTTGAGTTCGACGGATCCAGTTCCAATAACTTTAGATCGTACTTCATTTCCCATTTGTACTTCCTATCCATCATCCACCTCAGAATAGGTTTTAAAAGTAGCCTTGTCATAAGAGACATGCACTGTAGCACATGTGTCATACCACCATCCTTGCACTTTTCCTTTGATTGCCATTATTTCGTTCACCGTAGCGATTATATCATCATTTGCATGAACTGCATTGATCTCATTTTTGGACTTGTTGTGCCTGCAATCTCGAGCATAGTGTCTGGGTTTTCCACATACAAAACAACCATTTTTTGGACCTTTCGGACCGCCAGAATTTTTAAATTTGGTATGTTCCTTTTTAGGTCTAAGATGACTCTTCATGCCATCATTTTTCTTTTTCCGTTTGGAAGTCACAGTATTGGCTTTGGAAAAACCGGCAGATTCTGATTTCTCCCTTTCCTTCGATTCCTCCTCGATTCGAAGATGTTTCTGGATTTTCTCTAGAGCGAAGTCCTCAGAACTGTGCAACAATTTCTTTCTGTAACTTTTCCATGAAGGAATTTTGCAATAATTTCACCAACTTGAAAGGTCTCAGGTATGTCTATTTTCATAGACTTTATTTTGTTAACGAGAACCTGTAACTCGTGCACTTGGGGAAGAATGGGCTTGGAATCAAAGTATTTAGAAATTAAAAATTCTTCGTACCTTCCTCTTCAGCCTTGAATTTAAATTCGAGTGCTTTCCAGATTTCTGTTGCAGATTGAGTATCCGTATAAAGGTCGTAGAGACGATCAGATAGTGTATTCAGGATATGTCCACGGCATAACAATTCGTCCTCTTTACGTTTTTGCTGCTCCTTCTTGAGTTCATAAGAATCCTCTTCGGACGGTTCAGGAATTGGTGGTAAGTCAGGATCTAGAACATAGTGAGCTTTAAGAGCGGTCAGTAGGAATGTCATCTTATCTTGTTGAAAGCTCCTGGTGTTTGACTAAATTTTACTAAAACATACTAATGATAAATATGAAGAATCTGCAGAAGAAAAAGATGTCGAAGAAGATGTCCCAGCTTGGAGACTCGACATCCTGGAATATTATAACAGATTGATTTAAATCTGTCTTATATCTGTTGCAAGATTCAAGGATCAGTCGTAGGAGTGGATCAAGGACCAAAGATAAAAAGCCCAAGGAAACTGAAGCCTATATAAGAAGACTTAGACCTAGGAATGGATATGCCTTTTGTAACCTAGTTCTCTTGTGTAAAAATAAGGGTTTAGGGTTTTAAGAGTCGTTGGCTCTCTAGGTTGTAAGTCTCCCTTTGTATCAGTTGATGCATTGTGGCAGATATAGGTGTTGTATAGATCCATAAGCCTTGAGGTATTGGATTGTGTATTGTTCTTGGATGAAGCTTTTAAGAAAATCCGAGTTAGCTTGTTTGTCAAGAAAGCTTGACAGAATTCTGTATTGACAGGGATGATGTAGATATCACAGGTTGTGATTAAGGGAAGTGACTGGGGTATCTCGTATCAAAGAGGTTGTTCTTTGATAAAGTCTTCATTGGGTAGAGATTAGGATATAAAGTTGTAAACGGGGGAGTTTAGCTTTGTAACAATTCTACAGATAGTGAAGTCTTCTTCCTGGATTGGTATCCCCTAGATGTAGGTGAATTGTACCGAACTGGGTTAACAATTACTGTGTTCTTTATCATTCTGCAGATTTACTTTTCTATTAGGGTTCATGATAAACATGTTGGAACAGATGTCGTAACATCTGTGTTGTTGCAGTCTTGATATTCAAGGGATCAGTATGCTGTTATGCCCCTGCGTTTAAATGTTTATGCCGAACAATGTCTCGACATGTGTTAGGACATCTATTGTCTGCATTGCTAGAATTTCAATTGGTATCAGAGCAGGCATCCTGTCTATTTCTAGATGAGATCATTGGGAGATGCTTTCTAGCATTTAAACAAGGAGGAGTTTTGAAGATCAGATCAATCAACTCAGACATACTCAAGGGTATTAATATATGGGATGGATGTTCTAGATCGAAGATAACAACTCGGTGGTTGTTCATGTTGCTAAGGAGGTTCTACAACAACTGCAGGAGAAGTGGCTAGTTCTCTTGTTGGGGTATCTTATAAGATGTTCTGACATCTTATTAGGGCAAGCAGGATATGTTACTTGGTTGTTCCGCTGCATATGTTTCTGATGGAAGAGCTCTAGAATTATGGGATTCTGGAGTTGTTACTGAAGACATATGGTGGAAGGTCTTAATGGTCGGCCTCTATATGTGAAGATATCTGCATTCTTTTATTCCAAAGTCGGGAGCGATGGAATGAAGGGAGTTGTAGGAAGATGTCTATTATGGTGACTTGGTACTTGGAAGCTTGGTTCCATGGTACAGTTTGAAGTCAGTTGAAGAGGAGAGGAGTTGAGTTTAGGTTTATCAAGTTCTTGCTCTGGGAGTTTGATAAATTATTGATCGGCTAGGGTGTCAAAGATACTTGAGAATTCTCTTAAGTCCACTAACAAAGACGTCTTAGTCGTGCATCTGGAGTCTTTTAGTTATTCTTCTGACTATAAGGTGTTTCTATGAAACACAACCTGAAGAAAGTGGAAGTGATTTATTTTCACTATCCAAAACAGCAAGGAAGGATTCATCTCTCTTAACCCTAAGGGTGGATCCAATCTGATTTGAGTTCTCAGAATTATTGAGGTAAATAAGGTTCGTTCAGAGAGAATCTTAGTTACTTGAGTCAAGGGTGGCAACCTTGGTATCTCAACACTGTTTGTCAAAGAAGATACTTGCAAAAGATTGAATACTTGATAAGTGTTCATGAAGTGATCTGGTGGAGCTTAGTTACAACAGTGAAGAAGGGTTATTGGACAAGGATTTAAGATCAATTGTTATTTGTGGAATTCACAAGTATTTAATTAATTATCCTTGAAAGTCAAGATTGCTGATGTTCAACAAGATGTTGGAACATCTCATCATCAAAATTTGTGTAGAATCATGGGAGGGGTACTGCATACACTTTAGCATCTGTTTTGGTCTTGGGTGTTGACCTAAGAATCGGATTCAGTCTGGTGTGATAGAAGCATGTGATCTCTGGAGAGTTTCCTAGCAAGAAATTGCTCTGGACTTTGGTGTTGTTGAAGATGAAGATGAAGGCATCATAATCTTGATGGTTAGTTCTTGTATCAGTTTATTTCTGATCTAAGAGTATTGGAGTGCAGCAGGTGTGTTCAAGTGGTTACTAGAAGCATCTGGTGGTGGCATAGCTTGGATTAGTTTATTTATGATTTGGGTACTGAGGAGCATGGGATCTTGCTCATTTTGAAGGTCAATGCTAACTGGCAGTTATCTCTGACTTTCTACAGACTGCTCTACTAAGGAAAGTGACATTCCTTGGTATGGCTATGGTGTAGTCTATGACTACTTATCTTCTGAAGATTCAGACGTGGCAGGTGTGAAGTCTTTGGAGTTTCAAAGCAGTTATTCATCAAGGTGTGAGCTTGAAGGGAATATTTGTGATAAGCAGGATGGAGGTTGTCTACTCAAACTTGGTTGTTGAATAAAGTCTATGAGAGCATGGAACTCTTGTTCTGTAATAGGGAGGAGGTTCTTCTAAGTGGTAGAAAGAGGACCTGAATTCAGTAGTTGGATGTCATATCAGAATGTTCTGACATCTAGCTTAACATCAGAGCCTCAACTGGTGATGTGGCACATCAGCTTAAGATAAGGTGATCTACAGGAGAATGGAAGTTGTGGGTGTAACGCCCCAGTTGTGTCGTTTTTATTTAATCGAGTCGTTTTGATTATTTTATTATTATTTTATTTTATTCCTGACTTTTATTTGAAAATATGTTATTTTTCATTGTTGTGATATTTTATCGCGTTTTGGGAGCGTTTGCGAGATATTTGAGTGTAGGGGTATTTTGGTCATTTTGCATTATTTTTCTTAAGTTAGAAACATAAATAGAAATAGAAAGAGAGAAAAATAGAAAGGAAAGAAAAAGAGAAAAAGAAAAGTAGAGAGAAAGAAGAAGAAGAGAAGAAAAGAGAGAAAACTTGTGGATCAAGAAATCTAATCAACCGACTTTCTAAACACGATTAAATCGGGTAAGAGTGTGAAACTCGATTATCTTATGCTTGTGTATGATTATGTATGTGTGTGGTTGTATGTCTTCTTGCCTTTCTAGAGTTGTTGATTCTAGGTTGGAAATGAGAAATATGATGAGAAATCGATGTTTTCGCGGTTAAAAATCGGTGTAAATGCTGTAGAATACTTGTTACCATGCTTGGGTTATGTTTTGATTGCTATGTGTTGGTTTGGAAATGTTTTTGTGGAGAAAATATGGTTTTGGGTTGTGTATCAGCGCTGATGGGTTTTGCTAAAATCCCAGGTTCACACTGCGAATGGCCAGCGAATGGGTGGCGAGCATTCGCGTGAGGTTCGCACTGCGAACGTTGTGTTATTTTTGCTTCTGCCACAGTTCGCTGGAGGATTCGCACTGCGAATGGGGCAACGGATGAGCGTTGGGTGTTCGCACTGCGAACTTTGGGAATTTTCTAGGCTATTTTGCTTCTGCCACTGTTCGCTGGGACATTCCCACTGCGAATGAAGAAGCGAAGGACTCGCTAGGAGCTTCGCACTGCGAACATGACAGTTTTTCCCAATTTGTTTTCTTTATAACTTTTGATCCATGAGTCGGTTTGAGGCGTGGTTTGATGCATTAGAAAGCTTGTGACATGTACTTTCTTATGGTGATGGTTTTGAGATTGTTGGCTGATTTAATTATGTCGAGAATTTGGAAATGTGTTGTTTGTCGACTTTTACCGTTTAACTATGTGTATTTGATGTGTTATTATGCAACATGCTTGTGATATGTGTTGTATGACTTGTGTGCTGATTATATGATGTAAATGCATGTGTTTAGATGGTGTGATGATGGTTTGTGGCCGTATGGCAATTAAATGCATTGTTTTGGGCTTGAGTGCAAAGCATGATTTTGTTGATTGAGATGATTGCATATATGTGTGCATTTGAATGTCACGAGTCATTGTATGCCAAACATCATGATATGCATTCTTGTGATGTCGTGTGCCCTAGTGGGTGTGAGCGACAAAACGATTCCAGAGGGAATCCACTATAACATCGTGAGCCTTATACCGAGAGGACTGAAAGCGATGATCATTTGGTGATACGAGCTTCGGTTCAGTTTTCGGGGTGCTCTGGTCCTATGGTGGGGATTTAGGAGCGAGTAGTTGGTTCCATATGGGAATCGGTGGAGCGTTACCTATGGTGATGGTAACAATTTGGTGTGTTATGGTCCTATGGTGGGGATTCAGAAGCGAGATTGACATGTGTTGTCCATAATGGTACTGGATGCATCATTGAGTCGTGGTGTTGAGTACATATGCATTCATTATTTACATATGTATTGTATGATTTATTTGATATTGGTGATTGAGAATACTTTGGTGAAGTATGCATTTGAATTGTGTCGAATAATTGTTGCACCATTTTATATTATAAGCGTATTCTCACCCGTTTCTTATTTATGTGGTTCTGTACACCTCCTTGAGGTATAGACAAGCAAGTAACTGATTATTTGCTTAGAAGCTGAAGGATGGCGCTGAGGCCTTCTTTATTTTTTGTTTTATGCATTATTTTATATTTTGCTGCTCTGATCTGTAATACTGGGCGGGTGAACGATTTGTTTTTTTTAATCATTTTTTATTATGTGCAATGTTGTTGATGTTGAAGGCATTTAGTCATAATCTTGTTTTATGTTATGAGACTTAATTAGTTGTTGAGATAGTCCAATTAATTTATTTCCGCTGCGATGAGCCTATGCAAAGGCGATCATGTGATGATAGGTGCTTAAATTTTTGTATATTATATATAACCTGTGTTATGGAGTAGGTTTATAATGTGTTTAAGCGGAACCCTATGTGTGTAATTGTTTTATACTAGCACCATTTCGTGTTTCGGGGTTTAAGGTGTTAAACTTGCCTCCCATGTAGGCAATTACATATGTTGGATCCTCAATATGGGATCTTTGCCTCCCATGTAGGCGATTACATATTGGATCCTCAATATGGGATCTTTGCCTCCCATGGAGGCGATTAAATACGCTCGATCCCCATGATAGTATCCTTGCTGCCCATTAAGGTGATTAACCATGTTGGATCCCCAAGATGGGATCCTTGCCACCCATTAGGGCGATTAACCATGTTGGATCCCCAATATGGGATCCTTACCACCCATGGATGCAATTACATGTGTAGGATCCCCAATATGGGATCCTTTAAGCCCACAAGGCGAATACAAATGTTGGACTTCCAAGAAGGTTCTTTTCGCCATTAAGGGAAAAACGAATAAACTATTTAAACTCCCTGCCTGATAGACTTGAAGTTTTCTTGGGCGGTTCCCAACATACGAATTTTTCCTAAGAGGTGCGACCAATATCCAGCCCCAGAGACTTCATTGGTTGAGGTATCGAAAGAAGTCCAGTCCAAGAGGTTAAAGGCCTCGATAGAGGGACTTAGTGTCTCATCAGCCGAGCTACATATTAGCGTGCTTGATGGACTTAGACTCCTCCGTCTAACCCAATCTCTCCTTAGGTACTTACTGTCTCCTTGGGTGGGATCAAAATCAAGAAATACGCCTAAGAGGTGTGACCCATATCCAGCCCCGGAGATTGGATCTTCGTTCTTGCTTGAGGGTGTACGCGGCTAGAATCGGAGACCAAGCTATTACATTAACTTGACTCGCAAAACAAAAGATGTCACCACCGAACTTTAATTTATCCAAGGGAAGGGGAAAAGAACGAATAAACCCTAAATAAATATGCAAATCTAAAGATAAGACTAAAGGCTAAGCAAATAAGAGATCAAAGGTACGAGGGTTGGTTATACTAAGGGAAGGTATTAGCATCCTAAGTATCTGTAGTACTCTACAGGAACCTCTTGAAATATCTATATGTTTGCTAAAGTTTTTTTCTTTTGTTTGAGAGAGTTTATTGTTTTTGTGATGATGAGAGTGAGAATTAAAACTAGGGTAAAGAAGGTTAATAATAAAAGGGAAGAGTGAAATAATAAGGTGGAAAAATAAAAGGCAACTCGCTAGGATCTCGCAATCCTATGCCTACGTATCCTATATAGGAAGTCAGAGCAATCGTAGTTCGGAGAACTATGTGTATATAAAAGAAAGGGTGAAAAAAGGAAAAGAGTGTGAAAAAGAAAAGGAGTGGGAAAAAGAAAAAGAGTGCGAAAAAGAAAAAGAGTGCGAAAAAGGAAAAAAGTGCTCGCAAAGGATTGGGACCTTGTGACTACGTATTCTCAAAAGGAACTTGAGAAATCAGAGCGTTCGTAGTTCGTGGAACTACGAGTTGTTAGGGTTCTAAGAACCAAGACAACAAAGGGGAAAAGCTTGAAAGCAAAGCTTGTGAGGATTGATTGTAAAGGTGAAGAGATTAATGGCTATCTCTTATGAGAGGATTTGAATGAAGAGTTTAAAGGTTGTAAAGGGAGGATAAATTAGTGGCTATCTTTATGACAAGGTTGATTGTAAATGTAAAGTTAAGGGTGGAAAAGGGAGAAAAGATTGATAGCTATCTCTATGGAAAGGTTTGAAGGAAGGGTTAAAAAGTTACAAGAGATTAATGGCTATCTCTTGGGAAGGTTAAAGGTTTTGTAGATAAAAATGGTTTAAAAGTCATAAGGTTGAACTAGGGTTTAGATAATGGTGTATATAAACATTAATTTCAAGAGAAACTTAACAAAACAAAAATTATCAGGCTTGAACAAGTAAAAATCCAAGAATGAAGTGAATATACAAATGTGATTGAGCATGGTATCAAGACATGTTCATAACAAACAAGGCATAAGATAAATAGGCATGCTTGACGTTGTGGAAGCTTATGAAGGAAATACTTGAACATGTTAACAATTTCACATATTAACAAAGAGAACTCATGAACAAGATTTTTAAACATGGTTGAATCAAGAGTTAAAGTAACCAAACTCAAGTAGAAGCCCTAGTCATACATCAAGATACTTCAAAGGATTAGACAAGACTAAACCCTAAAGGCACTCTGCATTTTCTGCCATTTGGATGGCAACCCTCTTATCTTCAAAAAATGAATAATTCTACCATAATTTATTTGGATCTGAATGGCTTACTCACTTCCGTCATGAATCTCCTTAAACTCTTCCCTGGGGAACACAACAATCTCGCATTAGCACTGAATTTATGTTGAACTACTTTAAACTCGATCTCCCTTCTAATACTTGGCACAATTTGGTCCACCTTCCATCCTTCGTCTGGTGCACAGAAGACTCGCTTGGAGTAAGTAATCATGCCCTCAAAATTTCTCGCGTACTCCGTCATTGCCATAGAGTCTCGACAAACTTGCTTAATCTCAATACCTCTCGAGCCTACAAACCATTAGGAAGGTATTATTCCAAGATAACTTCCTTGAAGTGCTTCCATTCCTTCAGGATTCTCCTGTTGGTCAGGCGAGCCAAGACGTTGGTACACCACCTCGCTGTTGAACTTTCTAGCATATGAGCAGCAAAAGTTACATTTTCTTCCTCGCTGCATGGAATTACTTGTAAGACTTGTTCTATGCTAGTGTGCCAATCTTGTTGTACTAAAGGTTCAGACTTCTTCCGACTTCAGGTAGATTCATCTAGTAGAAACTCTTAAGATTCTGACTCCTCTGGTACTACCACTGGTGAATTAACTGAATCCATCAGCCCTCTTACTTCTGAACTCTTGGCTTGGTAATACACTCTGAGTACAAGCATTACTAGACATTTGGAGTCCTCGTGGTCGCTCAATCATGAACCTACTTATCACACACATATAATTAGGTTGATCGGGCCCAATATTATATATTGTGACATTAAGAATCACGCTAGTAATACACACATATGAGGCGGGATTTAATTTGTTGATGATGTTTCAAGGCTAGGTCGAGAATGGACCTACTCTGATACCAATTGTAACATGTATTCAATCACATATGAATTAAGTCAGAGTGATATAATTTACCTTGAAGGTAGACGCTTAGGGAGCCAACCTATATGAACTGTACCCAATGTGAGTAAGTCTTAGATGTCTCACTCTTATGATTAATGAGAGCTATAAGGAGTGAAGCGGGAAGACACTTACCGAGTGATGATCTCGAGGGGATCAGTTCAGGAGCTTGTTGGTGTGTCAATAAGGTATGACTAGATAGTTATAGTATGACATCTGGACAGTTCACTCAGATATATGGCCTCGGAGATAGACCCATATGTAAGTGATACCTAACGTATACAATGCTACCATACCCCATCAACAATATACATGAGTTATCTTCCTAGAAGATAATGGGAATTAGATGTTTTTAAAGTTCAGTGTGTAACTCAGATTGAATCCTTGTAAGAACACGAGGGAGAATTCCTAAAATTCTGGTTCAATGTATTGCATGCATCCAATTTTTGATAAGTTATCTGTTCAAAACATGAGAATTTTTTTTTTCTACAATCCTTCCAAGAGATCTGTTCAAAAATTTCATTATCTTGAGCAAATATTGTCATGGCAAATGCTTTCACGAAAAAGAGAACAAGATATATAGTGGTGGATATAGGGAGTTTCTTGTCGATTTATGTGTTGGCAATATCTTGAGCGTTGTTAAAATAAGGATTTTCCCCTCGGTTTTTTTTTTAAAAAACCGAGGTAATATATTATTTGCAAAAAAATGGTGAATGATATTGAAAATAACATGTCTTGTTTCCTTTTCAATTTTTTTACCATTCATTATTTTTTTTACTACAATTGCTTGCAATTTACAGCATGTTTAGGAATAAATTTCTCAATATTGTTAATCGAGAAAAGAAAAAAAATTATGGAGTGTTTTCTTTGATTTACAACATAGGAAAGTTATTCCAAAAATACAACAACAACACCATTATGTGAGATAGATTGCAATGACAGAAAAAAAAAAGTTTTCTTCAAAATAGAAGAACATTGAAGATATTTTATGTCTTGCAATTCATCCCAAAGAATGATGCGTACGAATTTTGAGCGGCTACATATAAATTATGTTTAGGGTAAAATCTGATTAACGAATGTTTTTATAGTAAAATGTGATGATCTAATCTCTAGATTATTACAAAACCCAAAGGAATATATCATTAATTTAAAAATAAAAAATAAAGGGTTAATACCTATTCCCATAGATACCTTTTGAAAAATCCATCTGTAAAAAAAATCTGAAACATTTCCCTAACATTTGAATATTCTCTCAATTTTAATATTCATAACATCCATTCATTAAAAAAGTTGGGGTGACCGTTTTTTTTTTAATTATTATACGCACCAATTGCATGACTAGACAGTCAGCCTAGTGAAAATGCACTAGCCTTGTATTGGAAGGGTGGCCCATCTCCATCAATTTTTGAGTATTTAACATATTTTCTAACATAAACCAAAAATTAATATAAAATAAAATGTCAACATTGCATTAAAAGTAATAATCAATTTTTGAGTATTTAACATGTTTTCTAACATAAACCAAAAATTAATATAAAATAAAATGTCAACATTGCATTAAAAATAATAATCAATTTTTTAGTATTTAACATGTTTTCTAACATAAACCAAAAATTAATATAAAGTAAAATGTCAACTTTGCATTAAAAATAATAATAAATTAAAATAAAAAGCCACTTGGTCATTCACATCAGTAAAGAAAAATAAAAAATAAAAAAAATTGTCACGTCAGTTTTTTTTATGACTGCATGTGATGAGATCAAGATTAAGAGAATCTTCAAATGTTAGGGAAATTTATCAAAAAATTTTGGCAAAATATCATTTTTGGTCATTAATTATACCCTTGGGTTCAGATTGATCCTTTAATTATTTTTTGTGTCAGATTGATCCCTTAACTCTTAAAATATGTCATGTTAGTCTTTTTCGTCTAACTAGCAACGTAGAAATTCAAAAATCGTTCGCTAAATTCGTCGTTAGTTAGACAAAAAAGACTAACATGTTACGTTGTAAGAGTTAAGAGACCATCTGACAGGAAAAATAATTAGAGATCAATCTGAATCCTAGGATATAGTTAAGAGACCAAAAATGATATTTTGCCAATTTTTTTATATGGTTTTTTCAAAAAGCGTTTATATGACAAGAGGAGAATAAGTATTAACCCAAATATAAAATAAAAAGAAAGACATAATTTTTTAAGAAAAATAAAAATATAAATTGTATTTGCTGGAAATCGAAACATGTTTTAAATTATTTTTCTCCTTAGTTATACTTAAAAACTGAAAGAATATGTTGTATTTATTTTTAATAAATAAAATAAAATATGGCGGACCTTGACATTATACCTCAATTTTTTGTTGGGTGAAGTGAAACCTTTGTTATGAAATATATTATTTTTAGCAGTGTTGTTTAAGATTAGATAGGGCATCTACAATCAAATTTCTGCTATTGATCATCCACAAATTAATTTCATGCTCCAAACGTCCGATCCAAAACTTAAGGGAGTATATTATAAATCTCATAGAGAATAATATATGAGTTGAACATATTCTTATAAATGAAGGAAATCTTCGTCTAGACTTGATTTTGTAGGATTTTGTAGCAACTATTATTTCCAGATTTAAAAGATTGTAATGTAATATTCAATTTAATTTTTTTAGTAGTTGGAGTTACCGTAGTTATTTGATTGTGGTTTTCTATCGGGTCCTATTCTGTATTTCAACTCAATGTTTTAAAAACCGGACCGAACCGTCCAGTTCAACCGGTTAGACCGGGACCCGAAGATGAATTTGGTTGGGTCAACTTTTCATAACCGCTAGCGGGTCAAAACTGTGGTTAAACCAGAAAAACCGGATTGAACCGTCTAAAACCATTCGAACCAAAGAACCGGGGCTGGTTTTGTAAAACCGCCCGGTTCAAAAAAATTCATTAAATTGACCAATTTTTTTTTATTTTTTTTTAAATTTTAGTATGTTAATATCAAAACTTAACATACATTCCCCAATCACAAAAATGAATTTTGTGTCTTTTACAATCATACAAACTTTTAAGTTTTGTCACTCCATTATAGCACACTCCATCATTATTATGTCGTCTCTTTCAAACACAGTCACGATGTCCAACTCTATTGATTGTCGTTCAAGTCAATATTGTTTGTTGTTGTCTATTAAGACTTATTTGTCGTAGTTTAACTCAAATTCGATTTTTTGTTGTTTATTGAAATATATTGTATTATTTATATTTTGATAATCTATCTTATTTAATTTAGGTATTCTTAATTATTTAAACTTTATTTTAGTTATTATATTCTATTATTTTAATCTTGCTTTGAATTAATTTAATTTATTTTGTTGTAATTCTTTAGTTTGGTCAAAATATTTTTAAATGATGGTTGAAATGAAGTGTAAAATTACGTTAATGTTATATATTATTGATATTGTTGTATTAAATTTGTAATGGATTTTTGAAATATTTATTTTATTAAGTTGAGAACATATAATAATGTGTGACATATCTATGAAATTTAGTTTCATATTATTAGTTTATTTAATAAACGGTTCGACCGTAGGTTTAACCGGTTTAACCAATTGAACCTTAAACCATAAATTTTACCGGTTCGATCTCCGGTCCGATTTTTAAAACATTGTTTCAACCTACATCAATTAAGACATTTCATTGTCTTTTTGGGTTTGTAGCAATTATCTGTAAGACCGTTACCTCGTTTCATTCACGTCTTTATCGTGTTTCATTCACGTATCATGTTTACTAATTTAATTTAGAGAAATGCTAACATACACCCAAAATTGATGGGCCCCACACAAAAATATACTATATCTATTTTTTTTCTATTTTTTTTCATCTTTCTAATATGGGTCTCACGCAAAATTGGTGAACCCCACATAAAAATACACTAAAGTGTATATTGCTAATATACACCTACATGAGTATCCATTAGCATAACCCTTTAATTTATGCATCCAAATATTTAGCTTAACTTCTGCGTTGCTTCGTTCTTTCGTTTGATGAAATCATGTTATTTTTAAATAAATGTATTGCCTTTATTATTCGGTTTGATTTTTCTTTTAAATATTAAGAATATTAAAACTATGCATGCGTGCATGCTTAAAGATAGTCATTAAAAAAATTATGATATATAGTAAAGCCTAATTTATATGGCCACTCTTACTGAAAAGTCTAAGAAATCACTCAAGATAACGATTGATTAATTATATACTAATTGATGACATATAATAAAGTCTAATTTATATGTAGAGTGTCGGTGAAACTTTAAAATGATGCTGTATTAAAATCTTGAAAATCATCACTTATTATAATACGATTTTATTGATCATTTTGTTTTTACTCCTGCCGTCATAGGGCTTTTTCTATTTTTATTTATCTTAAATTTTTGGTAAATTCTTTGATACCCATAAATATAAGTTGGATACCGGTACCTTTAGTGCAAATTATAAATAAAATTTATTTATTTTAAAATAAAATAAAATAATAAAGTGATGTGGCATTGAACCATAGTGATTGATTGGTTAAGAGTATCGGTGCCCAACAAATTCCAAGGGTACCGAAGTGCTCACCTAAATTTTTTATCTTTTTAGTATGTGAATATGACATTTATTATTATTTTTCATTAATTTACCATTACTTATTATATTTTAAATTATATAATTATTTTACTACTAATTATTAATAAGATTATTTTAATAAATGATGTAATATCTCGTGTTGTTTTAAATATTCTATATCATAATCAAGCATTTGAGCTCGAGTGTGTCATACCCCAAATTTTGACCACTAAGATTTTCCATCATTGGGCAAATCATCATCACAATATGGGTAAACCATCATACCTCATCAGTCTACCCAAAGATGGGTGAGCATCCACTACTATCAAAGATTAGGGTTTCAAGCACTCTCAGAGCTCTTAGACAAAGGATCAATCAAGAAATGACATGATCTTCAACTTGTCTAGCCTCTCAAACATCCACAAAGGATCAAGAGGACTCCCACTTCAAGGATCAAGCCCAAGGCTTCTCCCTTCTAGGTGGATCAAGCCTTAAGATCGCCGATGTCACCAAATTAGGGTTTGGTCGACCAGGGCCTTCAGTTGGAAATTTTCCTCTGGGCATGAGCCAATGCTTCAAAACACAACCTATAATGCTCCAAGGGACATCATAAACTCAATCATCAAGTCAATTTAGCCTCAGAGGATGCATTCACCAAAAATCAGGAATTAGGGTTTCTTGACCTAATTCACCCCTAAGTTGACTTTTGGGACAAAACATGAGCCAAGACCGCAAGAGAGGATTTGAGGGTCTCAAATACACCACATTGATCCATTTGCAACAATGGATTGATCCAAGAAGCTTGATCCATAAGTTTCAAATTCATCAGAACCAAAATTAGGGTTTCGCGAGAGAAGTCAACTGTGTCTTTGACTTTTGACCAGGACATGCTCCCAAACCCTAAGACATGATTCAATACACCCTATAACACCTATGAAATCAATCCATCAAGTTTGATTTAGGTCAAGAACTTGATTTCATAGAGGATCGCACAGTTTGGAGTTCATCTGATAAAAAGTCAACTGTGCACAAAAGTCAAACTTTGACTTTTTGAGATTTTTCACAATTATGGTTTTTTAACCCTAAAATGATGTTAATGTGTGATTTAAATCATCATTCATCAATAAAAATCAAGAAAAGTGGGATAACTTGTAAAAGGGGTAACCATAAAAACTTAGAAAATTTTCTAAGTTATGGAACAAAGTGGCTAGGGTACCAACTTTGGAGGATCATAACTCCTAAACCACAAGGCCATTTTTCCCCATCCAAAGCTCGATTTGTAGCCCTCATGGCCCTCTACAAAAGCTTCAACTACACCTCATTCCATTTCATTATGGATTTTGAGTTATGGAATGATCAAAGTGGCTGAAAACATGAAATGCCACTTTTTCCAACACTTAGTGAAAATTTCACTAAGTCAGAATCTTCCTTCACTTTTTTTCCAAATGTAGGGGCATTTTTCACTTGGATCCAAAAAGTATAAAAATCAATTATGATCAAACAGTTATTGTATCATATGAGGGCTTTCCAAAATGGCCAAGAACTCCATCAAATTCCACTTGAGCCATCAGATATGACAATGGCAATATGCCTTGCTGAAAACTGCCAAAGCAAGGCAGATTTTGGAGTTTTACTCGATTTGCCCAAATTTTGCAAAGGGCAAGCAACTCTATCCATCTGAACACCTCAAGGGGGGACCAAGGAGGAACCAACTCTGATCCCAAGCCTCCCAAGTCTTTGGAACCAAAAATAGCATGCCAAACCTAGAATTGCCTAAAAGAGGGACAAGACTCCAATTTTAGATTGGAGCATTCAATGAATACACCAAGGTGGCATGGACTGAGCCATTGCCAACTGAATTCAGTCAAGACTTATCCAAGACCAAGGGAACCAGCAGCCTGTGCCCTAACCTCTAGTCAATGGCTAGAGGAGACTTGGATTCTCATTGCTCAACATTGGCCCAAACCTATGCAGCAGTTGCCATTCACTATTCCTTGCAAAACAAACTTGCTCTACTATAAATAGAGCTCATTTGTGCTCAGTTTGAGTACACCAAAGCCATCAAACAGATGCTTTCCTCAAAATCTCTTTCTCTAGGCAAAAATACCTTCCTTAGCAAGGTAACTCTGAATTTTTGAGTTTGAGAGCAATTCCAATCAAACAAATCACACACACACACCTCATAAACATCATATGGAAGTGATCCAAACACTCACATAACATCTGGAACACCAAAATCACAAAATCACCAGCCAATTGCTCAAGCCTTTGACAGATTTGCAGTTGGGGTACCATCTCAAGTTCCAGATCATTTCAATCCACTCCAAGCATCCAGACACACTCCATGGCACCTAGGGAAGCTGTCCACATCATTGGAACCTAGCTGTAACACCTCCAACCTAGAACTCGATCACCAGCTGCAAGAGGTGAGCATGAGCTCTTCTAACTCTGTGATCCATGCAATTTTTGCTGCACAATAATTTGGTCATATGTTCATAATCATGCATAGAGTGTTTACCCTAAATCAATTGTTTTGTATGAATCGTGTTTGGAATTTATGAACCTTCATGCAGAATTTAGGGTTCTTGAGGTTTCTCTTTGATTTCTTATTCCATGCTTAAAATAAATGAAATTAAAGACCATAGACATGATCGCGAGGTTGCAACGAGTAGATTGATATGTAGATTGCATGATATTATCAAGTATTCAGTGAGATTGGATAGAAAACGCAAATCTGCAGAAACAGAGGGTGGCGCGTGTTCTTGCCCTTGTTCTTGGCGCCCTTTTTTGAAAATTCAAATATTTGAATTTTGTGATTTTATTTAATTGATTCAAAAATTAATTTCTCTCTGAGTTTTAATGATTTTGAGTTGATTCTTTTTTTAATAATTCAAAAAAATGTTAAAATATTTTATTTTACCAAAAAATCCCAAAAATATTATTTATTTCATATAATTGATATTTTTTCCAAGAATTATATTTTAATTGTTTTGACATTTAAAATATTTATTTCCTTCTTGATTTTACAAATTTTTATGATTTCTAATCATTTTGTAGGTCAAAACATTTTTTTTGAAACATTAATCCAAGATCACAATTTGTTTTCCACATATTAAACAATTTTTATCATTTTAATTGAATTTTTTATTCGATTAAAATACATTTTGGGAACAAATTAGAGTTTTGATTAATTCAACCCTCATCGAACCTTTTAAAACACTTTGGTCCTCTAGTAGAGTGTAAGACCCAATCCTTTGTAAATACAAACCTATTTTGGGCCTCAAATGTTGTATAAGCCCCGTTGTACTTCAAAAGTTCGGCGCGATTATCGCCCGTTTAAAACAAACCATCTGGGCCTCTCCTCGAGCTATAAGACCCGATCAAAACCATTTTTGGGCCTCTAATAAAATGCAAGACCCAATCCCCTTTTGAAACCAAAAACGTTTGGGCCTCAGTCATTGTATAAGACCCACGGTGTTTTCAAAACCTCGGCGCGATCGTCGCCCTTTTCAAAATAAACCCTGGGCCTACCCTCGTGTTATAAGCCCCATTTCTTTTTATTTCAATCATTTTGGGCCTCTTGAGAAAGTGTAAGACCCATCCCCTTGTACAGAAAACCTTTCTTGGGCCTCAGTCACTTGTATAAGTCCCACTGTACAACTTCAACAGTGCAGTCACTGATAAAACCTTGGGCCTCTCCTTGAGCTGTAAGCCCCAACAATCTTTTCAAAGCACTTTCTCCTTTAATTTTGAATATAATATTGTTATCAAAGCTTTCTTTGTTGAACAAACTAACCAAACAGCATGGAAGCTCTACAACCGAGTAAGTGTTTACCCGCTTTCATTTACCGCTTTCATATGTATATAACTGTACTGTGGGGCTGTTTCACTGTAAGTCTTCTTTCATAAATTCATATCGACTGTGTAATACTAGTATAGATATTTAGAGTTTCCCCGGCAACTACGTCTATAACTAAACAAAACTTCATCCGACGTTCTCCCGGATATTTCAACATAACCTAAACCATGAGAATTTTCTTTTACAACAATTTTAGGTAACTAGATCTAAGAAAACTCCCCCCTCGAGCAGTTCATATACAGAAGGCCAATGTCCCAAGTGAAACCCTTTATGGAACTGTTCATTAGCCTCCTCTTGGGCTTAGTGCAAGGACCCACAGGCTTCCTAAAAGCATCCCCGCCTCCTCTTGGGCGTTGTACAAGGACTGGTCGGCTTCTTAGAAGTTTTCACAGCCTCCTCTTAGGCTTCGTATAAAGATTCTTCCTCCGGGAAGATAGCCTCCTCTTAGGCTTCATACAAATTGTCCCTTCGGCTTCTTAAAAGTTTTTCTCGCCTCCTCTTGGGCTTCATACAAATTGTCCCGACGACCTCTTAAAGGTATAGGAACAGAAATTAGTCATCTTAATAGAACAGTCTTTCAAAGAGTCTAGATCTTTCTACCGCGAATGTACTGTCTCTTAATCTCTCTTAAGCATAGTACAAAAGATAAAACTCTAGACTTGGACAGTCTAATCTCCTTGAGTCTCGAAGACATTCTCAAGTTCCTTTCAAAAATAGGAAAAAACACCCGTAGACTTAGGCAGTCTCAATACCCTTCGGATTCCCCGTTTCCTTAAAGAATAGGAAATAAGCCTGATCCTCAGATCAAATCCATGAGTACAACATTACCCATATCAGAACTGATTTTCTATTTTAACCAACATACTGGACCTGTCACTCAACTGAAACAGTAACCCTAGCCTTCTCTTGGGCTTTGTACAATGATTCTCCCCAACTGAGCTGACCTTTTCACTCTCTTGTTGAGTATAAAAGATTCTCTTGTTGAGTCAATCCTTTTTTAGCCTTCATCTCAGGCTTTGTACGAGATACAAAACACTCTCTTATTGAGTATAAAAAGACTCTCTTGTTGAGTCAATCACCTTTAGCCTCTATCTCGGGCTTCGTACGAGATACAAATCACTCTCTTATTAAGTATAAAAAGACTCTCTTGTTGAGTCGATCACCTTTAACCTCTATCTCGGGCTTCGTACGAGATACAAATCACTCTCTTGGTGAGTATATATGACTCTCTTGTTGAGTCAAACCCTTTTAGCCTCCTTCTTCGGCTTCGTACAAGACACATATAAAAACACTCTCTTGTTGAGTCAACCCTTTTAGCCTCTATCTCGGGCTTCGTACGAGATACAAAAACATCCTCTTGTTGGGTCAATAGCCTCCTATTAGGCTTCGTATAAGGAAAACCCCAGTTGAGGCAATCAAACTTTTAGCATCAAAATTTGTGCCTTGCTCACAGTATACAAACATCAACAACTCATTTTCCTTCATCTAATCGCTGTAAGCGGCAAGCCTCTGGATTATTTACATCCACGCCACTGTCCCTCTTTCAGCATGAGAAATTCCTAAGGAAAGATGGCATTGCTCTAAACTGAGTTAAAGTCTTCTCCTTCAGGTTGAAATTCCCCTATAAAGGAAATTATGGCATTACTGGATTCACATATTCCAATTAAAGTAATTCTCCTTTATAATTAGTCACCCAACAATTGTGACAAACAGACCCCTTTAGAGATGAAAAATTCTCTCTAAAGTCAACACCCTTTTTGCTTCACATCTTGGGCTTTGAACAAGATACAAACCACCTTTAGCTTCATGTCCCGGTCTTTGAACAAGACACCAAAACACCATTTCCTCCCATACAATAGAAGGAACTACGATCGCTCTGATTTCCCTATCCTGGGAATACGTAGGCATAAGATTGAAAAAGAATCTTAGCGAGCACACTAATCAAAAAACCCAAAGTCCCCTACCTCCAGCCAATCTAGCGCAGTATCCCAACAAATTCCCCATGAACAATCCCGGTATTTCGTTCTGAACAAAATAAGCAGAGAGAGACCCACGAACTAAAGCCGCATCTGTAAACCAACAGTTTTGACTGTTTAACCTCAGTTTGCAAGCAAGGTTAATTGGAGACATCTATTTCCCTTCCTTCATCAGCTTCAATAGGATAAAAAATGAATCGAACTGTAGTACCAAAGCGATAGTGATTCAAAACCACAAAAAACCGCGCTACAGAAAAATGTCGACCACAGTGGGAGCGACTTGGTAAGATCTTGTCGTCCCCATTTTCCACAGAAAATGGCGCCCACTGTGGGGCCAAACAAAGGAATCTTGTCTCTCTTATCTCTCGGGTTGAAACCTTCTCTTAGGACGAGTCCTTGGGTTCACAAGGTATCACCGAATGACGGTTCCATCGGGGAATGTCATTATTGCTAGAATCGGCCCTCACTAGGATCTTAGGTCAAAACCTTTAAGTTGGGAAGGTACCACAGAATGACGCCTCCGCCGGGGAGCCATTTTCTGTTAGGATCATAGGATTCATAGCTCTTAAAAAGTCTAGGACATTAGGACAAATATATATATACTGCTTTTCCTAATTGATATCTGTGTTTATTTTTCTGCTAATGGGAATGCATGTGATGCCGCATGTGGAAAGATTGAGTATACACCTAGGAAAAACCTCTTTCAGTAGTGCGGAAGCTATTGGAAATAGTTGTCACGCGATACTACCCTCTTCTGAGATTCTTCGAAATACAGTACCTAGCACGGTTCCCGGCCCGCTGATGTTATCTCGACAAGAATCAATGATTTTGAGAGACAGGTACAAAAATCACTAGTATAAACCTTTGGGATGGGTAGAGCCTTGACTTCATGATGCCGACCCTTTGACCCCATGTTTTTTCTATGTTTTTGTGTGCTGCATTCATGCATTCATTTTAAAAACATCAAGCAAAAAATTTTCTCTTCTAGTCTCTCTATTTCAAATTAAACTAAGGTAATAATTGCAAATGTCAGAGAGAAAAGGATTGCACTAATGGATTTCGGTAGAAGAAAAACTCACAAATACACCTTCAAGGTTCCAAAACTAGGGGATTTGAGAGGATTAGCAAGGATGATCACTAACCCTGACGCTTTCAGAGCCAAGTACGGAGGTCTGCTACCTCTGTTAAGGGTCCATATAATTGAGGGAATCCTGGAGGCACTCATTCAGTTTTACGATCCGGTCTATCACTGTTTCACATTCTCGGATTACCAGCTCGCACCAACGCTGGAGGAGTATTCTCATCTGATTGATCTACCCATTACTGATCAAGCTCCCTTTTCTGGACTGGACGAAATTCCAAAGGATCAAATTGTTGCAAGAGCAATCTATTTGGACGAGTCAGAAGTCAAGGCTCACCTGGCCACCAAGGGAGGAATCCCGGGTTTACCAGCCAAGTTTCTGGTAAAGAAGGCTCTGTACTTTGCTAGTATAGGGAACGTGACTGCTTTTGAAAGCATCTTTGTTTTACTCACTTACGGGTTATTTCTGTTTCCCAACATTGATAACTTCGTCGATATCAACGCCATTAAGGTTTTTCTTGTTGGAAACTCTGTACCAACCTTGCTCGCAGATGCGTATCATTCTGTACACTTAAGGAATTTATACAGCGGAGGAATGATCACGTGCTGTGTACCCCTGTTATATAAGTGGTTTATCTCCCATTTTCCTAAGTCTGCTGCTTTTTGGGATCAAAAGAATACTTTACGTTGGTCGCAGAGAATCATGTCTCTTACCAACTCTGACATCGATTGGTACAATAGGATTTATGACGGGATCAGAATCATTGACCGTTGTGGAAACTTCCCCAACGTACCCCTCATAGGAACTAAGGGAGGAATCAATTACCATCCAGTTTTAGTTCGTCGTCAATTTGGATAGCCGATGAGGCATGTCCCGCGTAATGCTCATCTGGAAGGTCTTTTCTTCAAGGAAGGAGAAAATGACAGGGCACTAAAGATGGAAATAGTGCACGCTTGGAAACATGTTCATAAGAAAGGACGGGAGTCTCTAGGAAAACCGGACTGTGTCTCGGTGGAGCCTTATCTCCACTAGGTACAAACTAGAGCTCTCAAGCTAAAGATGCCTTATCCTCGTCACAGAGTTCTTCCGCCAAGGGAATCTGTCATGTAATTCATGACTGAAATGGAACAACTTCAGGTTACTCTCAACAAAGTTCAACAGGAGAGGAGGTCTTGGAAGAACAAGTACCGCATTACAATGTGGAGTGTACCAAAATACAGCAACTGCTGAAAGATAAGGATGCTCTAATTGAGATTTTGGAGCAACATGCTGTAGAAAATCAGGATGACCAAAGGAATTTGCTCGCTCCTTTCACTTGGCAAAGGAATGACAACCCGACAACGGCCCAAGAGCCCCAGTCCAAGAAAAGGAAAGTACCAGAATCAGCACCCGAGTTCTCCTCAGAGAGGGCTCGGGACTCATTAGCTTAGGTTTCTATTTCAGCACTTTGTAATCTACTGTATTTCCATTTCCGCAATCCTTTGAATTCAACAAAACGGGGGTGTCCCCACTGTTTGATATTTGCAATCTAATTGTCAAAGTTTATTTTGATTAAACAAAAAAAAACAATTAATATAATCATTGCATTCATCATTATCACGTCACGTATTCTTCTTACCTACGAATTTCACATTTGTGTCTCGGTTCTAGAGTCAAACTGCCTCATTCGTACAATACTTGGGCCAAACGTCAGAAAAAGATGGATGATCTCGAGGAAGAGAACAGAGAGTTGAAAGAATAGATCGATGCTCTGAGAGAGGATATGAGAAAGCTTCGTAACGACATGCAAGCCATGGCAGAAGCTCAACTACAAAAAATTGTGATCTCAGAGATCACCTCAACGCCCATAGTAGAGAAATATGATCCTATGTATCAAATGCCGAAAGATCGTCCCTGGGGCATGCCTGTTAACTATATCCCGGAAGGATATGTTCCGCCGATCACTGAAGATTAGGGGATCATAGCAGAAGCCGCTGGGCCTGAAGGTTACAAACTTCGGGAAAGCGAGGATGCCAGAGGCATGATGAGGACTCCTAAAGGTTACAAACTTCGGGAAGCACCAAGATTCACTGTCGTAGTAACGGTACCACCCCCTGTGGTGCACACTGTCCCGAAAAGACAGATTCCACATATACCTTCTGGTAGAAAGGAAAGCATGTTCGATAGAATGGATGAATTCTAGGAGCAGTTCCTGGAAATGCAGAAGGAACTGCAGGCTATTCGTGATCAGGATTTATTTGGAAAGGACGCCGCAGACCTTTGTTTGCTCCCCTATGTGAAAGTCCCGCACAAATTCCAAGTACCCGATTTTGAAAAGTACAAGGGTAACTCTTGCCCTCAAAGCCATTTGGTGATGTATGCTCGGCGAATGTCAGCTCATACAAAGAACCAGGATCTACTGATTCACTACTTTCAGGATAGTTTAACCGGTGCCGCATTAAAATGGTACATGGGTTTAAACCGCACTACGACTAGCACTTTCTGAGATCTTGGCACTGCCTTCGTCCAACAATATAAGTACAATTTGGACATGGCACCAGACAGAGATCAACTCAGATCAATGTCGCAAAAGGGCAAAGAAACCTTTAAGGAGTACGCTCAGAGATGGCGTGAAATTGCCGCTCAGATTTGTCCACCTCTTGAGGAAAACGAGATGACAAAGATTTTCTTAAAGACCTTGAGCTCATTTTACTACGACATAATGGTTGCCAGTGCACCCAGTGACTTCACCGAGATGGTGGGCATGGGAGTTCGTCTTGAGGAAGCCGTTCGAGAAGGACGTTTAGTTAAAGACGCTGGATAATCAAGTAGTGCAAAATGATACGTTAGTGCTCTCCCTAAGAAAACAGAGCAGGATATTGGGAATATCTCTCTCGGAAAGCCAAGACGACGATATCAACCAGTAGCGGCGGTAAATCCTGCTATCAATCCTACGCCTATTTCTATGTATCAACCTCAGGTTGCTCAAAGCCAATCGTAGTCGCATCCATTTCAGCAAAGGACACAACAGCCTCTTCAGCAGGCTCGTCCTCAATACAACAACAATCGTACAACGCGGCCACCAGGATTTGATCCTATACCCGTATCGTACGCAGAACTATTTCTGTTACTACTGGCCAAGGGGCATGTCCAGACTAAGTCTCCTCTTACAATATCGAAAAATCCGCCTTTTTGGTTTAAGGTGGATCAGACTTTCCCTTACCATCAAGGAGGACCAGGGCATAACTTAGAGAATTGTCTCAATTTCAAATCCGACGTGCAAAAGCTTGTTAAGAGCGGGGTCTTATCTTTCAAAGATACGAATCCGAATGTTCTCACGAACCCGCTGCCGCAACATGAGAAGGCTACAGTCAATTTGATAGAGGGAGAACCTAACAACACCTATCAAATTCACGATGTACTCTTATTAAGGGCCGACTTGGTCAAGATACATTGTAGACAGAGTGGATATGGCCATGCACCACCTCATAATTATCACCAGTGTGATATCTGCTCTAAAAGCAATCAAGGATGTTCTGTGGTGCAATCAGCTCTACAGGAACAGATGGATCTCGGATGGATCCAAGAGCACCGAGTTCGTGGAGTTAACATGGTTTATACGAATTCCAACATCATTCAAAACCACGATGTCAGTGCAATGAATGTCAAATTGGTGGCAATGCACTCAAGGCAAAGCCAGTATCATAATCTGCCCCGTCACGATTATAATTCCTGCCTGACTTGCTCGGTAAACAAACAGAGATGCTCTTTTGTACAAGAGGTCCTCCAACGTCAGATGGATCTTGGATGGATTCAAGACTACCATGATAGGAATCACTATCAAATCAATATGATTCAAATCTTCGATATTCGCTTGATGAATACCAGCCTGGTGGAGTTACATGCTAAACAGGTCCGGCTCAGGTTCCTGGTATCACATGATTATCAGGGCTGTAAAGCGGGTTGCGAAGACGATCAGGGTTGTGCCCTTGTCCAGAAAACACTTCAGCACTTGTTGAACCACTGGCAGCTTCCAATCTATATGGATGAAGACGCCCAGCAAGTTAGTATCATTAACAGGAATCCTACTAGATATCAAAGTTAGGATGTTCGGTCGATGGAAACAGATCTAGTAAGGTTACACTGTATTCAAAGCGGGCGTGGCCAGGTGCCACTACACAACTATGAGCGGTGTAGAGTTTGCTCAGTGGATAATCAAGGATGCTACCTCATGCGAGCAGCCCTTCAAAGTCAGTTGGACCACAAAGAGATTCAACCATGGTCAAGTTCTGGATCAGTCAACTATCTTGCTGATCAAATCGAGGACGTCGCCGTAATCTCTGATCATCAGAGGACTAGGGATGTTTGTACCATTATCCCTTTACTTGACGAATCGAGAGTTCCCAACCGAGAACGGAGCGAAATTACTTATAATGGTTAGAAAAATCAGAAGGCTCCCATAGTCATCTATCTACCGGGACCACTACTATTTGAATCAACTAAGGCTATCCCTTACAAATACGGTGCAACAACAATTGAGAATGGAAAGGAAATTCCGTTATCCTCCGTCGTGAATATTGCAGACATCAGTCGAGTAACACGGAGTGGTAGAATCTTCAACAGAGGAGTTGGAGAACCCAGCAAAGAAAAGGAACTTCAGACAGAAGCTCCCGATCCACCAGTCGGTCAATCCAGTGAATCCGACCTTTCGAAAACCAAATATGAGATACTGAAGCTCATCCAAAGGAGTGAATACAACATTGTTGATCAGCTGTTACAAACTCCTTCAAAGATCTCGGTATTATCACTGTTACTTAGTTCAGAAGTGCACAAGGAGGCTCTACAGAAAGTCTTGGAGCAAGCCTTTATAGAACAGGATGTAACAATTAGACAGTTCGATAGCATTGTCTCTAACATCACTTCCTGCAATAAATTGGGATTTAGTGATGAGGGATTACCTGAAGAAGGTCGCCGTCATAACAGGGCACTCAACATTACGGTCAACTGCCAGGACGATGCTTTAGCCAGCGTACTGGTAGGCACAGGGTCAGCCCTGAATGTTATGCCGAAGTCCACTTTGATGCAATTATCATTCAAAGGACCTCCGATGCGAACCAGCGAGGTCATCGTCAAAGCATTTGACGGATCCAGAAAAATGGTTATCGGCGAAGTCAACCTTCCCGTAACTATTGATCCTCATACTTTCCGAGTCACTTTCCAGGTCATGGAAATCCGGGCAACATACAATTGTTTATTAGGGAGTCCTTGGATACATCAGGCTGGGGCGGTCACTTTGACCCTCCACCAAAAGCTAAAGTTCGTCCAGAACGGCCAACTCGTCACAGTCTGTGGAGAACAGGCCTTGCTCGTAAGCAACTTATCATCATCTACTTGTGTAGAACCCGAGGAGGTTGTTGGGACTCAGTTCCAAGTGCTTACGGTGAGCAATGAGAATCAATCAGAGAAAGGAACCTCAATTTCCTCTTACAAAGATGCTATCAAAGCGGTCGAGAATACCAATACAATCGGATGGGGGCAGCTTGTCATTCCTACTGATAATAAAACAAAGAAAGATCTTGGTTTTTCCTCAACCTGTACTCCGATGGCTGCGAACAATAAAAGTTTTCATCCTATTCAGAACTTCTTCCACAGTGGAGGCTTCCTTCAACCAGTGACTCAAGAAGTGCATACCATCAATAAATATGATTCCTCCGTATCGGAGGAAGAATGGAAGTCCTATCTCAACGAGGACGGTTATACGTCTCAGGGCAAAACGCATACTCCTTTTTGCTATACCGTGCAGAGTCCGAGGTTTATACCGAGGTCAGATGTCGAAATGATATACGGAGATTGTGATCCCGAAGGAAGCCGTGCTCCGACAAATTCATTAGAGGAAGACACTCCGATGAAATACAACTTTGACCATGACTATTATGGCCCGATGGATGGCCTGCCTATCTGGCAGCCGTACCCAGGAAACTCGGGGCAAGAAAATCAGCCGAACAATGAAAATCAGCTGAGCATCATTGAACAAAATACCCGTGTCCCCGCAATGTCATGGGATCAACACTCAGGTCATTCCGAACTTATCCAGTACGATGATGAATTGGTAAAGCTTGTCGGACTAGAATTCATCAACTATGCTTTTCCCGAGGTCAACGTCATCGAGAGAGATGACTCCTCCAATTCCAAAGAAGTGTGGGACACCCTGGGACAACCAAGTGGAAAATTTGACTTCATGGTCAAGTACACCGCTCCTGAAAGCTCTCACATCAGGCTCGAAGACATTCAGCCAACTGGATGGGGAGATACAGTTGAGAGTACAAATACTATACAAGATACAACAGAAAAGTTCGTCTACGACAACTCTGCCTGGGAGACAGATTCCAATGATCCTGCTCTGCCAGAAATCAGCGTTATTTCTGAAGACAAATCAAGGAAGGTACCATACTTTGTGATTCACCGAGGAGTTCGCCGCCAATGGGTCGTTGTCGATGTTCCGAAGATTGTTCATAAGTCTAAGTAATTTCCATCTTTACTTTAACCTTTCACCCTGCCCAGGTGAAATGGATGTTTTGATAGGGCTCACTTTCTGTAAATATCCCTCTTCGCTTCGTCCAAAGCGACAGAGTTTTGTTTTATAGGGCTGTAGTTTCAAGAATCGACTTGTTCATTAATAAAATAACGTCGTTCTGTAAATTCCGCATTAATTGCTGTTTTCTCTTTTCGCTTTTCAGAAAATGGTAATCCTAAAAAACAACTCAATAATAAAAATAAGCAGTAAAAGAAATACACTGCACACACTTTTGCATTTTCTCTCTATCTCTTCTAAACACAACTAATCACGTCATGCATATTGCTTGTTTTAAACCCCGTTGAAACATATGATCCGATGCCTTCTCCCAACTTTGAGTTCCCGGTATTTGAGACTGAAGAAGAAAATGATGACGAAATTCCAGAGGAGATCTCCCAACTACTCATACAAGAGGAAAGGTCCATTGAGCCTCACAAAGAGTTGCTGGAAACAATCAACTTAGGATCGGAAGAAGAGAGAAAAGAAGTCAAGATTAGGGCACTGCTCAGTCCAACTGTCAAAGAAAGTTTGACAAAACTTCTCAAAGAGTTTCCCGATGTATTCGCTTGGTCCTATCAGGATATGCTAGGGTTAGATACCAGCATCGTGGAACATCATCTACCGTTGAGATCGGAATATCCGCCGGTAAAACAAAGGTTGAGACGGACTCATCCAGACATGGCTGTCAAAATCAAAGAGGAGGTACAGAAACAGATTGACGCGGGTTTCCTCGCTATGTCAGAATATCCGCAATGGTTAGCCAACATCGTACCAGTTCCGAAAAAGGACGGAAAGGTCAGAATGTGTGTCGATTACATAGATCTAAACAAGGCAAGTCCAAAGGACGACTTTCCCTTGCCACACATTGACATGTTGGTAGACAGTACAGCAAAGTTCAAAGTCTTCTCCTTCATGGATGGATTCTAGGGCTATAATTAGATAAAAATGGCGCCGAAAGACATGGAGAAAACTTCTTTCATTACCCCACGGGGTACCTTTTCTTACAAGGTAATGCCATTCGATTTGAAGAACGTCGGGGCAACCTATCAAAGGGCCATGACTACTCTGTTTCATGACATGATACACAAGGAAATTGAGGTATATGTCGATGACATGATTGCCAAATCTAAGACAGAAGAGGTGCATGTGACCCACCTGTCAAAACTATTCGAGCGGTTGAGGAAGTACAAACTCCGCTTGAATCCCAACAAGTGCACCTTCGGTGTCCGTTCAGGGAAACTTTTAGGGTTCATCGTCATCCAGAAAGGAATTGAGGTTGATCCTGACAAGGTCAAGGCCATTCAAGAAATGCCTTCTCCGAAAACTGAAAAACAAGTCAGTGGATTCCTGGGAAGTTTGAACTACATCTCCAGATTCATATTCCTCATGACCGCGACATGTGCGCCGATTTTCAAATTACTAAAAAAGAACCAGGACTGCGTTTGGACAGAAGACTGCCAAACCGCCTTCGACAGTATCAAGGAATATCTATTGAACCCGCCAATTCTATCACCTCCAGTGGAAGGAAGACCGCTGATCATCTATTTAACAGTCTTGGAAGACTAAATGGGTTGTGTACTTGGCCAACAAGACGAAACAAAAAGAAAAGAGTCTGCCATTTACTATTTGAGCAAGAAATTCACCGACTGCGAGACTTGGTACACTATGCTTGAGAAAACTTGTGCTTTGGCTTGGGCAGCCAAACGTCTTCGCCAGTACATGATTCGTCACACTACTTGGTTGATCTCCGAAATGGATCCAATCAAGTATGTCTTTGAAAAACATGCTCTCACGGGAAGGATTGCCCGTTGGCAGATGTTGTTATCAGAATATGACATAGAGTACCACGCTCAAAAAGCCGTTAAGGGAAGTATTTTAGCTGATCATTTGGCTCATCAACCGATTGACGATCAGGAATCAATCGGGTTTAACTTCCCAGATAAAGATGTCATGTATTTGAAAATGAAAGACTGCGATGAACCGCTACCCAGTGAAGGGCCAGAACCAGGTTCCCAATGGGGACTTATCTTTGACAGAGCTGTCAATCATTACGGAAACGAAATTGGGGCAATTATCATAACACCTCAGGGTACCCATATTCCTTTCATCGCTAGACTTACGTTCAAGTGCACAAACAATGAGGCCGAATACGAAGCTTGTATTATGGGTCTTGAAGAAGCGATTGATTTGAGGATCAAGAACTTGGACGTATATGGCGACTTAGCTTTGGTCGTCAATCAAATCAAAGAAGATTGGAACACATACCAATCAGGATTGATTTCGTACAAAGATTACGCAAGAAGGTTGTTACCCTTCTTCAACAAAGCCGAGTTTCATCATATCCCTAGTGAGGAGAATCACATGGTTGATGCATTAGCCACTCTCTCTTCCATGATTAGTGTAGGTCAATGGAATGACTTACCTAAGATCGACATAATGCGCCTTGAGTGGCCCGCTTACATCTTCATGATTGAAGTAGTCATAGACGACAAACCTTGGTATCACGATATCAAATGCTTCCTTCAGAAAAAAGAATACCCGCCTGGGGCATCCATGAAAGATAAAAAAACCCTCAGAAGGCTAGCAGGCAGTTTCTTCCTGAGCGGTGATACACTCTATAAGAGGAACTTTGACATGGTCTTGCTCCGATGTGTAGACAGACCAGAAGCAGACATGCTGATAAAAGAAATTCACGAAGGGTCCTTTGGCACTCATGCCAACGGACATACAATGGCGAGAAAAATTCTAAGAGCAGGGTGCTATTGGTTGACCATGGAATCCGACTGCAACAAGTACATGAGGAAGTGTCACAAGTGTCAGATATACTCTGACAGAATCCATGTACCGCCAACGCATCTCAAAGTTCTATCTTCCCCATTGGCTTTTTCTATATGGGGAATCGACGTGATCGGTGTGATTGAGCCCAAGGCTTCAAACAGACATCAGTTCATTTTGGTCGCCATTGACTACTTCACCAAGTGGGTCGAAGCAGCGTCATACGTTAATGTAACCCGACAAGTGGTGGTCCGATTTATCAAAAACAAAATCATCTGCCGTTATGGTGTTCCGAGCCAGATCATTACAGATAATGGATCTAACTTGAACAACAAGATGATGAAAGAGTTGTGAACAGAGTTCAAAATCGAACACCATAACTCATCTCCCTACCGACCCAAGATGAACGGAGCGGTATAAGCAGCTAACAAGAACATAAAGAAGATTGTTCAAAAGATGGTTGTAACCTACAAAGACTAGCACGAGATGCTACCCTTTGCTCTTCACGGTTATCGCACATCTGTCCGCACTTCAACAGGGGCAACTCCTTTCTCTATAGTATATGGCATGGAATCAGTGCTCCCCATAGAAGTAGAGATCCCATCAATCTGGGTATTGATGGAAGCTAAGCTAACAGAAGCTGAATGGTGTCAAAGTCGACACGACGAACTGAACCTGATCGAAGAAAAGAGAATCACGGCAATATGCCATGGTCAGTTGTATCAGCAAAGAATGAAGAAGGCGTTCGACCAAAAGGTCTGACCTCGCGTCTTCAGGAAAGGAGACCTCGTGCTCAAGAAGATACAATCATTTTTCACTGATTCTCGGGGCAAGTGGACACCGAATTATGACGACCCTTATGTGGTCAAGAAAGCTTTCTCAGGCGGCGCCTTGAGACTTTCAACCATGGATGGAGAGGAATTTGCCTACCCCACAAATGTTGACGTAGTCAAGAAATACTTCGCCTAAAAAAAACGTCTCGGTGGATTGAAAACCCGAAAGGGCGGTCCAGGCAAAAATTAGAGACATGATCAAAAATCATCCCGGTGGATTGGAAACATCACAGTACAATCCAGGCAAAAATTAGGGATAATGGCAAGTAACTACATTCGACAAAGGGGCAAGTCCCTCGGCAGCAGTTACACCATCCATCAGAAAACTCCAGTCAAGGTCATCTTCGATGGAAGCTCAGGATGTCCCGAATTCAAAGTTGTTAGAAGGATAGCGGTCGTGATGTTTCAACGTAGCCCTTTTCCCTATAAATTACCATTTTCTAACTTTGTAAATACTCTATGGAATCACACGTTTGGCGGATTTCCATCCTATCAATAAAATTTGAGCCCTTGTGCTTTTGTTTGCAATTCTTATTTGTTTTAGCTTTACAGAACGACATTTTAATATGATCAACGATTCTTGAAATAAAACAAAAATGAATTTACTTGTAAAATTTTTTCGCTTAAAATAAAGATGGCAATTTCTTTTGACGGTTGAGCATCGAAAGAACATCGATCGCTTATCCATAAGTAAGCGAGCTTCAAAGTACAAAATCAAAGTACTGCTTCTAAACCAGTGCACCTGAATGAAGGATCAGCTGTGTCAGAAACCATTGTTTCATCTTACACCCTTGGCAGAGTTCTTATCTCCTAAGCCCGACCAACGGTTGTTCCCCACAGGGACTATCTCTCCTAAGCAAGTCAGAATTGCTACTTTTGGACCAGTGATACTTTTCATCCCCTGCAGTGGCCGAGTATCCAGTCGTGTTCATCTACTAGTCTGTGTGTCGCGTCAGTTTTGTCAGCATATACATACATACATCATGCATTATTGATTCACATGCATAATCATATTGCATCACTATCACTTTCGTCAGTCTTATCCCCTAGTGATAAACGTCCTCTCAATCGAGTTGTCAGTTCTTTCCTCGTCAGGAAATATTGCGTCAGAACGATCTCTCCTCCAGTTTATTTCTAGATTAGAATTGGCCCTTGACCACTTTGATAACTTGAACCCCTAAAAAGCCAGAGAACCCTCAGCCATCATCACTCTTCGCCACGGAAGATGATATCTTCGCTTTCCCGGATTATGGAAAATCCCTAGAGAAAGCCTCTCAACTAAAGACTTTCAGCAACACATTGATTCTTCTCTCCAGAATGTCAATATCAACAAAGTCATAGGCACCTCAAAATTGGGGTACATCGTATGGCATTCCTCTGAGAAGATCTCGAGAAAAGTATGATGTAATATCCCCAAATGAAATTAGTCTCTCAAGAAGACTCGTTTTCCCCAGTAGAGTCGACAAACGGCGTCTCAAACAGAGAAGTTTGTGCCTTTCTACAATCAAAACTTTTTCCATCAAATGGCATCTCCCCAGGAAAATTCGGAGAGATGTTTGAGGAAAACCGCTACGAATAACGTCCCTTGTCAAGAAATTTTATTGACAAAAGAAACTGAGACCAGTTCCTTGGTAGGAAACCAGGATCGAGGGGAAGTTTAATTCAGAAACTAAGACCAGTTCCTTGGTAAGAAACCAGGATCGAGGGGAAGTTTACCTTTTCTAAGCATCATTGCTTAACAAAAGAGGAAGGATGCACGAACTTCCATTCTTAACCACCATCAAAATTTCGGGTATTCTGATATTTAATCCTCTTGCACCCCGAATGCCCGAATACCTTCGCCATTCACACCTTCGGGTCCAAGAAGATTAAATAGGGGCATCTGTCATACCCCAGATTTTGACCACTAAGATTTCCCATCATTGGGAAAATCATCATCACAATATGGGTAAACCATCATACCTCATCAGTCTCCCCAAAGATGGGTGAGCATCCACTACTATCAAAGATTAGGGTTTCAAGCCCTCTCAGAGCTCTTAGACAAAGGATCAATAAAGAAATGACATGATCTTCAACTTATCTAGCCTCTCAAACATCCACAAAGGATCAAGAGGACTCCCACTTCAAGGATCAAGCCCAAGGCTTCTCCCTTCTAGGTGGATCAAGCCTTAAGATCGCCGATGTCACCAAATTAGGGTTTGGTCGACTAGGGCCTCTAGAGGGAAATTTTCCTATGGGCATGAGCCAATGCTTCAAAGCATAACCTAAGATGCTCCATGGAACATCATGAACCCCATCATCAAGTCAATTTAGCCTCAGGGGAGGCATTCATCAAAAATCAGGAATTAGGGTTTCTTGACCTAATTCACCCCTAAGTTGACTTTTGGGACAAAACAGGAGCCAAGACCTCAAGACATGATTTGAGGGTCTCCAATACACCACATTGATCCATTTGTAACAATGGATTGATCCAATAAACTTGAGAAACAAGTCTCAATTTCATCATAACCACAATCAGGGTTTCGCGGGAAAAGTCAATTGTGCCTTTGACTTTTGACCAAGACATGCTCCCAAACCCTAGGATATGATTAAATACACCCTATAACACCTATGAAATCAATCCATCAAGTTTGATTTAGGTCAAGGACTTGATTTCATAAAGGATCGCATAGTTTGGAGTTCATCTGATAAAAAGTCAACTGTGCACAAAAGTCACACTTTGACTTTTTGAGAATTTTCACAATTATGGTTTTTTAACCCTAAAATGATGTTAATGTGTGATTTGAATCATCATTCATCAAGAAAAATCAAGAAAAGTGGGATAACTTGTAAAAGGGGTAACCATAAAAACTTAGAAAATTTTCTAAGTTATGGAACAAAGTGGCTAGGGTACCAACTTTGGAGGATCATAACTCCTAAACCACAAGGCCATTTTTCCCCATCCAAAGCTGGATTTGTAGCCCTCATGACCCTCTACAAAAGCTTCAACTATATCTCATTCCAATTCATTATGGATTTTGAGTTATGGAATGATCAAAGTGACTGAAAACATGAAATGCCACTTTTTCCAACACTTAGTGAAAATTTCACTAAGTCAGAATCTGCCTTCACTTTTTTTCCAAATGTAGGGTCATTTTTCACTTGGATCCAAAAAGTATAAAAATCAATTATGATCAAACAGTTATTGTATCATATGAGGGCTTTCCAAAATGGCCAAGAACTCCATCAAATTCCACTTGAGCCATCAGATATGACAATAGCAATATGCCTTGCTGAAAACTGCCAAAGCAAGGCAGATTTTGGAGTTTTGCTCGATTTGCCCAAATTTTGCAAAGGGCAAGCAACTCTATCCATCTGAGCACCTCAAGGGGGGACCAAGGAGGAACCAACTCTGATCCCAAGCCTCCCAAGTCTTTGGAACCAAAAATAGCATGCCAAACCTAGAATTGCCTAAAAGAGGGACAAAACTCCAATTTTAGATTGGAGCATTCAATGAATACACCAAGGTGGCATGGACTGAGCCATTGCCAACTGAATTCAGTCAAGACTTATCCAAGACCAAGGGAACCAGCAGCCTGTGCCCTAACCTCTAGTCAATGGCTAGAGGAGACTTAGATTCTCATTGCTCAACATTGGCCCAAACCTATGCAGCAATTGCCATTCACTATTCCTTGCAAAACAAACCTACTCTACTATAAATAGAGCTCATTTGTGCTGAGTTTGAGTTCACCAAATCCATCAAACAGATGCTTTCCTCAAAATCTCTTTCTCTAGGCAAAAATACCTTCCTTAGCAAGGTAACTCTGAGTTTTTGAGTTTGAGAGCAATTCCAATCAAACAAATCACACACACACCTCATAAACATCATATGGAAGTGATCCAAACACTCACATAACATCTGGAACACCAAAATCACAAAATCACCAGCCAATTGCTCAAGCCTTTGACAGATTTGTAGTTGGGGTACCATCTCAAGTTCCATATCATTTCAATCCACTCCAAGCATCCAGACACACTCCATGGCACCTAGGGAAGCTGTCCACATCATTGGAACCTAGCTGTAACACCTCCAACCTAGAACTCGATCACCAGCTGCAAGAGGTGAGCATGAGGTCTTCTAACTCTGTGATCCATGCAATTTTTGCTGCACAATAATTTGGCCATATGTTCATAATCATGCATAGAGTGTTTACCCTCAATCAATTGCTTTGTATGAATCGTGTATGAAATTTCTGAACCTTCATGCAGAATTTAGGGTTCTTGAGGTTTCTCTTTGATTTCTTATTCCATGCTTAACATAAATGAAATTAAAGACCATAGACATGATCGTGAGGTTGAAACGAGTAGATTGATATGTAGATTGCATGATATAATCAAGTATTCAGTGAGATTGGATAGAAAACGCAAATCTGCAGAAACAGAGGGTGGCGCGTGTTCTTGCCCTTGTTCTTGGCGCCCTTTTTTGAAAATTCAAATATTTGAATTTTGTGATTTTATTTAATTGATTCAAAAATTAATTTCTCTCTGAGTTTTAATGATTTTGAGTTGATTCTTTTTTTAATAATTCACAAAAATGTTAAAATATTTTATTTTACCAAAAAATCCCAAAAATATTATTTATTTCATATAATTGATATTTTTGCCAAGAATTAATGTTTTAATTGTTTTGACATTTAAAATATTTTTTTTCCTTCTTGATTTTACAAATTTTATGATTTCTAATCATTTTGTAGGTCAAAACATGATTTTTGAAACAATAATCCAAGATCACAATTTGTTTTCCACATATTAAACAATTTTGATCATTTTAATTAAATTTTTTATTCAATTAAAATACATTTTGGGAACAAATCAGGGTTTTGATTAATTCAACCCTCATCGAACCTTTTAAAACACTTTGGGCCTCTAATAGAGTGTAAGACTCAATCCTTTGTAAATACAAACCTATTTTGGGCCTCAAATGTTGTATAAGTCCCGTTGTACTTCAAAAGTTCGGCGCGATTATCGCCCGTTTAAAACAAACCATCTGGGCCTCTCCTCGAGCTATAAGACCCATTCAAAAGCATTTTTGGGTCTCTAATAGAGTGTAAGACCCAATCCCCTTTTGAAACCAAAAACCTTTGGGCCTCAGTCATTGTATAAGACCCACGGTGTTTTCAAAACCTCGGCGCGATCGTCGCCCTTTTCAAAATAAACTCTAGGCCTACCCTCGTGTTATAAGCCCCATTTCTTTTTATTTCAATCATTTTGGGCCTCTTGAGAGAGTGTAAGACCCATTCCCTTGTACAGAAAACCTTTCTTAGGCCTTAGTCACTTGTATAAGTCCCACTGTACAACTTCAACAGTGCAGTCACTAATAAAACCTTGGGCCTCTCCTTGAGCTGTAAGCCCCAACAATCTTTTCAAAGCACTTTCTCCTTTGATTTTGAATATAATATTGTTATCAAAGCTTTCTTTATTGAACAAACTAACCAAACAGCATGGAAGCTCTACAACCGAGTAAGTGTTTACCCGCTTTCATATGTATATAACTGTACTGTGGGGCTGTTTCACTGTAAGTCTTCTTTCATAAGCTCATATCGACTGTGTAATACTAGTATAGATATTTAGAGTTTCCTCGGCAACTACGTCTAGAACTAAACAAAACCTCATCCGACGTTCTCCCGGATATTTCAACATAACCTAAACCATGAGAATTTTCTTTTACAACAATTTTAGACAACTAGATCTTAGAAAACTCCCCCCTCAAGCAGTTCAAATATAGAAGGCCAATGTCTCAAGTGAAACCCCTTCTTGAACTGTTCATCAGCCTCCTCTTGGGCTTAGTGCAAGGACCCACAGGCTTCCCAAAAGCATTCCCACCTCCTCTTGGGCGTTGTACAAGGACCCGTCAGCTTCTTAGAAGTTTTCACAGCCTCCTCTTAGGCTTCGTATAAAGATTCTTCCTCCGGGAAGATAGTCTCCTCTTGGGCTTCGTACAAATTGTCCCTTCGGCTACTTAAAAGTTTTTCTCGCCTCCTCTTGGGCTTCGTAAAAATTGTCTCGACGACCTCTTAAAGGTATAGGAACATAAATTAGTCATCTTAATAGAACAGTCTTTCAAAGAGTCTAGATCTTTCTACCGCGAACGTACTGTCTCTTAATCTCTCTTAAGTATAGTACAAAAGATAAAACTCTAAACTTGGACAGTCTAATCTCCTTGAGTCTCAAAGACATTCTCAAGTTTTTTTCAAAAATAGGAAAAAACACCTGTAGACTTGGGCAGTCTCAATACCCTTCGGATTCCTCGTTTCCTTAAAGAATAGGAAATAACCCTGGTCCTCAGATCAAATCCATGAGTACAACATTACCCATATAAGAACTGATTTTCTCTTTTAAACAACATACTGGACCTGTCACTCAATTGAAACAGTAACCCTAGCCTTCTCTTGGGCTTTGTACAATGATTCTCCCCAGCTGAGCTGACATTTTCACTCTCTTGTTGAGTATAAAAGATTCTCTTGTTGAGTCAATCCTTTTTTAGCCTTCATCTCGGGCTTTGTACGAGATATAAAACACTCTCTTGTTGAGTATAAAAGGACTCTCTTGTTGAGTCGATCACCTTTAGCCTCTATCCCGGGCTTCGTACGAGATACAAATCACTCTCTTGTTGAGTATAAAAAGACTCTCTTGTTGAGTCGATCACTTTTAGCCCCTATCTCGGGCTTTGTACGTACAAATCACTCTCTTGGTGAGTATAAAAGACTCTCTTATTGAGTCAAACCCTTTTAACCTCCGTCTTGGGCTTTGTACAAGACACATATAAAAACACTCTCTTGTTGAGTCAACCCTTTTAGCCTCTATCTCGGGCTTCGTACGAGATACAAAAGCAACCTCTTGTTGGGTCAATAGCCTCCTCTTAGGCTTCGTATAAGGAAAACCCTGGTTGAGGCAATCAACCTTTTAACATCAAAATCTGTGCCTTGCTCACAGTATACAAACATCAACAACTCCTTTTCCTTCATCTAATCGCTGTAAGCGACAAGCCTTTGGATTATTTACATCCACGCCACTGTCCCTCTTTTAGCATGAGAAATTCCTAAGGAAAGATGGCATTGCTCTAAACTGAGTTAAAGTCTTCTCCTTCAGGTTGAAAATCCCCTATAAAAGAAATTATGGCATTACTAGATTCACATATCCCAGTTAAAGTAATTCTCTTTTATAATCAGTCACCCAACAATTGTGACAAACAGACCCCTTTAGAGATGACAAATTCTCTCTAAAGTCAACACCCTTTTTTCTTCACATCTTGGGCTTTGAACAAGATACAAACCACCTTTAGCTTCATGTCCTGGGCTTTGAACAAGACACCAAAACACCATTTCCTCCCATAGAATAGGAGGAAGTACGACTGCTCTGATTTCCCTATCCCAGGAATACGTAGGCATAAGATTGAAAAAAAATCTTAGCGAGCACACTAATAAAAAAACCCAAAGTCCCCTACCTCTAGCCAATCTAGCGCAGTATCCCAACAAATTCCCCATGAACAATCCCGGTATTTTGTTCTGAACAAAATAAGCAGAGAGAGACCCACGAACTAAAGCCGCATCTGTAAACCAACAATTTTGACTGTTTAACCTCAGTTTGCAAGCAGGGTTAATTGGAGACATCTATTTCCCTTCCTTCATCAGCTTCAATAGGATAAAAAATGAATCAAATTGTAGTACCAAAGCGATAATGATTCGAAACCACAAAAAACCGTGCTACAGAGTGGAAACGAGCTCTTGGTAAGGAACGAAGGTTCAGGGAATACTAAGTTTTTAATAACATTAATAATGAGTCAGTTGCTATAGTAGATCAAATATTAAGTATTGTACCACTTAATATATATGTTACTACTAATTATATCATTTTCTACCACAAGTTTGATGATTACTTTATGACCACACATGTCATATTCTTACTCACTCTCCCATATGATACTTCTATGTATCATTCACTCCAACAAAATAGGAAAAGTTGGGAAAGAAAGAATAGAGAGAAAGAAGGAAACTTAGTGAAAGAAGAAGAACTTGGAGCTCATCATCATCACTTTATCAACCCATTCCATCTTCATCATCCAACACTTTTTCATCTCATTAGCAAGGTGGATTCTAGGTAGAAACATTAAGTTGTAGAAGTTAGGGTTGTAGATTATGAGATAAAATTTGATGATATTTGATTGTTGATGCATTTCTTCCATTACCATGAGAATTTCTATGAATTGTTGTTGTTCATGCTTATTATGGTCAAAGGTTATGATTGTAAGATGTATTATTGTTGTGGAAGAATCATGTGTGAGTTTAATGGAAAACCCCATTCCTTGCCATCAAAACCTATTTTTATGTAAGTTGTTTTCCATCAGCATAGTCGGGCGAGTTTTGGAAAATGGGAAGCGAGCAGCTCGCGAGCAGCTTGCCAGGCGACCATAAAGCAATTTTGCCACTGTTTGGGCCTCGCTTGGGGTTCGTCGGGCGAACCAAAAGCGAGTCAACCTCACTGGCTGCTCGCCAACGTCGTTAGGGAATTGTTTTGTCTCTTGTTTGGAGTGTTTCATATGTATGTTTTAAACTTTTTATATGTCACTTTATGTTAATTATTATGGGTTGTAAGCATTATGCATGTTTACCATCTATGAATTGTTGCTTGTGATTAAATGATAATATGATTGGAAATTTAGAAAGATTGGTGAGAAAAACTTAGAAGTAATTAATGGAATGAATTAGCAAGATAACTATGGTGTGATGAATGATATATATGGCAATGCTTGTGCATATGATACATAGGTGTGTGTCATGAGCAAGTGGTTGTCTAGCTAAGAGGTTAGGCATTGTATTGAACATGTGATGCTGTTGTGAATACTAAGGTGATGTAATCGCCTTATGGTTGTAGAATACAACCACGGTGTCCTTTGTTTATTCAGGTAGTCGGAAACAACCCCTTGTTTGTGTCGTCCCAAGTGTGATGCTTATGTAGAGTAAGAATTGGGTTGTACGCACCGATACTTGAATGACCTGGGCTTGAGTCCCAAAAGCGGTGGATCTCATGGTGGGTGAAAATCCCATATGGGTGTTCGCACAGATTTCTGGCAAACAATCTCTAGCCTCTTATTAAAGGTTACTTGTAGGATCGGCTACAAAATCCTAGACTTAGTGTTAAGTATCGAATGGTTATTTAAGTGTTTGGATTTGAAATGGTAGACAAGAAATTTGATGAAGTTGCGTTGGTGCAACTAGGATAAATAAATGAGAAAACAAGACAAAAACTGGAAAGGAAAATGAATTGAAAAAGATTTATAAAGTACATTGCTCGAATATAAGTTGGACGCATGCATATATTTGTGTATAAATAACTTGTTACTCTTAGACGCTGGTACTTTGAGTGTTTTTTTTGCAATGTTACAAAAATACGAACTCTTGAACTGAAACTAAATTCTACTTAAATAGGCATAAAAATAATTGTTGCTTTACTGTTGACTATTCACAGCTTGCCACGTGTCCATCCATGCACACTCACTTTGTTTGTAACTTCCCCACGGTCTCATCAACTGCTTACAAAAATTGCGCGTGTTAACTGTTCTAGGCTTCGACTTCGATCTGTATAGTAGTCCGTCAAACTTGCTTCGACTGGGCCCATATGTCCCTTTTCTTGTCTTGTCCGTCGAACCTTTCGACGATGTCGACCTATTTCGACACTTCTTTGTTTGTGATGCAAAGTTTCTCCCTTTGATTCACTTCTTTTTCCCTAGTCGAAATTTGCTATCTAACAAATTGCCCCCCTAAAAGGCCAATTTCGACCGAGATTATCTTCGACTGAGAAATATGGCATTTTATTCTTGTCAAATTTCGACTCTATGTCCAATCTGCTGACATCACGCGTAATGATAGCAACTTTTTGTGTCACAATTTTCAAGGAACACTCCATCATTTTTCATGATTTTGGATATTTGAGCCTAATAAGTTGAGATTTTGTTGGTTAGAGGCATGATGTTTGTCGAGACGTTCCTGATTCTTGGCCTCAAAGTCATTTAGCTTTTTGTCACAAGCTTCGCTGAGGTCCCATTCCACCTACCCCCACTAGTTTTCCCACTACAGTGGAACAGAACAGTCATAAATCACCATCAGCTGCCACTTGGCTACCATCAACGTTTGAGTTTCACTTAGGATGTCCAACACCTACCCTCGAAAAGGCCATGGTTTAATGATTGTGTGCAATTCGCTGGCTGGCAGATGCTAAATGTTTACACGTCTCTAACATTCATGACACCCTTTGGAGAAGTCAATACATTCTTTTAATATGCTTGGCCAATAGACACCTTGTCGAAATAGTAGCCACTTCATTTTATGTACAGCTTGGTGAGCTCCACATGTTCCACTATGTACCTTCGATATTGCTAGGCACACCTTCGTATCTCCAAGACACTTGAGTAATACACCTTCTGGAGTCTTTTTCAACAATTCATTGCCCATACGAACATAACTTAGTGCTATATACTTGATTTTCCTGTCAATGTCTCTGACTGGATTTTCCAAGTATTCTACAATTGGCCTTCGCCAATCTGACTTTGTCAAATTATCAATGGTAAAAACTTCAAAAATTTAAAAAAACTTATTCAGAGTTTCTGCCCCCTCACCTCTTGGGATTGACACATTTGGTGGCGGTAATAGGTTCGACACCACATTCTCTTTGACCTCAATAAAGTCTCTGAGCTTATCATTTGACACCTTATACCCAGATGCAATCTGTGCTAATTCATTAGCCTCTTGATTTTCTATTCTCGGCACATGTGTGATGCTGACTATCTCAAAGTACTCCAGAAGTCGTTTTGCTATTGTGAAATACACTAACAAATGCTCTTTAATTCACTTATATTCTCGTGTAATTTGTTTGATCACTAGCTCCGAATCACCCTTTATTTTGACTTTCTTTGCTCCTAAATCTTTCAAGATTTTGAGGTCAGTGATTAGGGCTTCATATTCCGCTTCGTTATTGGAACATCTTTCGTCTACTTGACACTCGAATTTTGTCAGAACTCTTTTTGGAAATAATATTAAGACTCCAACACCAGTTCTGTTTTTATGACTTGACCCGTCGAAGTATAACTTCCAAGGGTTTGTGTCGATCATATTCAGTGACGGCTTGACTACTGCATGAACTACAATGAAGTCTGCCACAGTTTAGCCCACAAAGACATATATGTCAAAGATAATTCAGTTAATCTAAGTGTTCATTTCCCAATTCGACTATATAAAATTGGTTTAGACAACATATGTTTAATAATATCAAAATGAGATGAAACATAAACATCAACTGGTTTTATATATTGCTTCAATTTTGATACATGAGAAGTACAAGCATAGGCACAATTTTTCAATCATATTGTACCTAGTTTCAGCATCTATTAAGATTCGACTGAGTTAGTAAATGGGTTTTTTTACACCAATATCATCCTCTTGCGCTAACAAACTTCCTATGGTCGAATCAGACGCAACAATATATAATTTCATATTCTTATTTCTACTAGGGGCAATAAAATGGGAGACTTTGTGAGATATTTTTTATGGCGTCAAAAGCCTCTTGTTGCTCTCGTTCCTAGTGAAAATCACTTTCTTTCTTGATTTTGAGTAATGGCGTGAAAAATTCCGTCCTGCCACTTAGATTCGATATGAATCTTCTCAAGATATTTATTTTCCCCAACAAAGATTGTAGCTACTTCTTTGTCGAAGGAGGATGGAGATCCAAAATTGCCTTTGTTTTGTTTTGGTTGATCTCAATGCCTTTTTTGTGCACTATGAAACCTAGAAAGTCTCCTGCTTGTGCACAGAAAGCACATTTTAGTGGATTCATTTTTAATCCATATTTTCTCATTCTCTCGAAGGAGCGTCGAAGATGGTCCAAATGACCATTTTCATATGAGGATTTTATCACAATGTCATAAATGTATACCTGCATAAACTTTTCTATAAAATCATGGAACATAGAATTCATAGCTCTTTGATAGGTTGCTCCGACATTTTTTAAACCAAACGGCATCACAACCCATTCGTATGTTCCCAAAGCCCCTGGGCATCGAAACACCGTTTTGGGTACATTATCTTTTGCTGTGAAAATTTAGTTATAACCAAAATATCCATCAATCATACTGAGGTATTCAAAACCTGCGGCTGAATCGACTAACATTTCTGCCACTGGCATCGAATACTCATCTTTTGGAGTTACCTTGTTCAAATCTCTAAAATCTATACAAACTCGAAGCATTCCATTTTTCTTAATAACAGGTATAATATTAGCTAACCATTCGACATATCATGCAGTTCTAATGAACTGGCTCTTGAGTAATCTTTTGATTTCTTGCTTAATCTTCATTGTTATTTCTGGAGCAAACCTTCGAGGATGTTGCTTCACTGGCATTTTCCCTGGTTGAATAGTTAAACGATGTTCCAGCATGCTTCGACTCAAACCAGACATCTCGCCATAATCCCAGGCGAAGCAATCTTGTATTCTTTCAATAATTCGATCAGCTTCACCTTCATTTTTGACCCAACCTTGGTGCTTATATACGTTGGTATTTTTGTGACTCCATCTCCCAGATCTATTTATTCGAGTGGATCTTGTGCTTGCATTCTCTGCAATTCATTTAATGGGTCTTTATCAAACCCCAAAGGCTCATTGTCGTAGATACAATCTAGCCTCTGACTTTCTGAAACTGTTGTTTGGCCTTGTTGGCCATCTTAAAGTTTTTCGATTTTGGCCTCGACAACCAAATTTTGTAGTTTCTCGCTTCTAGTGCCAATTTTCTTTTGATTTCAGCTAGATAGGCCTAAATTCGAGCCAGAATTTCTGACTTAGGCCACCCCATAGGTGGATTCACCTCTTTAGCCTCTATTGCCTCTTCGATATTCCAGATAAACCCATAGTCGGGATCTAGACTCAAGAAACAGTTTGTATTTTTGACAGAGGTGTAAACTTATTATTTGCCATCATAAGGTGCAACATTTGCTAAATGTTGGTCGAAGGACTTCTTCACGCCCTTCGCTTCTTCGATTATGTAGTAACTCTGATCAGCTTCGATATTCTCTACAAGGCCATATTTTCTCCAAATAATTAACCTTTGGTGTAAGGTTGATGACACTGCCCCTATTCTGTGGATTCATTCGCGTCCTAACAGCAAATTGAAGTTTGCTTTGGAGTTTATCACCATGAACAATTTTGATCGGGTAGTTGTACCGACAGCCAGTTTGAATTGGATCACTCCTAGTATGTTACTGGTTTTTCCTTCATAGTTGGATAAAACCATATTGTGTTGTCAAAGATCGGCATCACACTTTCCCATCTTTTTGAATAAGATATGATGCATTAAATTGACAGCTTCCCCTTAATCGACAAACACCTTGTTTACTGGCATCCCATCTACCTTTGCCCTTATGAATAATGGTTTCAGATGATACATCATTCCTAGATTAGGCTTCTCAAACATAGCCTTTTGCTCCTCCACCACATGACTGTTCATAACATAGTAACACAATGGTTTATGTTCAACAATTTCGTCTGGCACAAAGTCTTCGTCCGCTTCAGAAACTTCTGACACTCTGTCATATTCAACATGTAACCCCGACACGATACCGCAGTTGATGATAAAGTCTTCACCATAATTTCCGTCGACCATCTCATCTTCTGGTGAAGGACTATACTCAAGCTCTTCTTTCTTCCTCATCCAACTAGGGAGTGTATTCAAGTTCTTCCTCATCCGACTGGGGAGTGAATTCAGGTTCTTCCTCATCCGACTGGGGAGTGTATTCAGGATCTTCTTCCTTGATCAGGGGAGTGTACTTTATGTTCTGGGTTGATAATATTTCCTTTTCTCCCGAAGGATCAACAGTCACGGCAAGTGTCTGATTCGCCACGATTTTTTCCTTCTCGACCAACTTTCCTTTTGGATAGTGCCTTTTCTTCCCAGGAGTTTTGACAGGTTTCAACTATGATGTTGAAGTCTCTTCATCTTGTACTCGAACTTTTATGAGACCATCATCCATATCTATTGCCATTCTTGCGGTTTTCATGAAAGGTCTTCCAAGAATTAAAGGAGCGTTATCATCTTCTTCCATATCAATCACCACAAAGTCAATCGGGAACAATAACTTATCAACCTTAACCAACATATCTTCCGCTACATTATGAGGATGAGTAGTAGATTTATCGGCTAGTTGCAAAGTCATTCTAGTCGCCCTCAACTCCATGTGTACCAACCTTTTCACAGTGGACAACAGTATCAAATTAATACTATAGCCCAAATCAATCAACCCATTACCAACATAAATATTTACTATGGTGACCGGTAAGGTAACTCTTCCCATATCACTTTCTTTCCATGGAAGAGTCCGTTGAATGATATCACTACAACTAGTATCAACCATTATCGTTTCTTGATCCGTGTACCTTTACTTTTTGGTGAGAATATCCTTCATGAATTTTGCATATTTTAGGATTTTCTCTAATGCCTCGGAAAATGGAATATTAATTTCCAATTGACTAAAAATATCCAAAAACCGAGCATAGTGCCTTGCGTTGTCCTTTTTAGTCGGAGCATGAGGATAAGGCAAATTTTGAATCAAATAGTACTCACTTGTTCCTTCCCCTTCCTAATCTTTTTATTTTTCTCTTCTCTCATTTTCTTTTCTTCTTCCTCCTTCTTTTTCTTCTCATTTTCAACTAAATCTCCCTCAACATTTTTTTTCTACTTCACTCTCATCAATTTCTTTTTCTTTTTCAACTACTCCCTTTTCTTCCACAACTTCCTCACTTATGCCCATATCAATTTCCCTACCAATTCTAGTAAAAATCGCTTTGCAATGCACTTTTGGATTCACTTGAGTATTCGCCGGAAAACCTCCTTTGTGTTGATCGGCCAATTCTTTAGACAATTTCCCAACTTGCGTCTCAAGGTTCTTAATAGCCGCATCGATGTTTTTTTGATTTGACATTGACATTTGCATAAATTGGGTGAGTGTGTCTTCCATCAGTTCAAAGGCAGCAAAAATAAAGAAAGCGTGATAAGCGCGACCAGAGTGCACTAAACGCGGTTAGCCTTCATTAGCTATTGCCTCTAGTCCAAAAAGCGCGTTGAACTCACGCTAAGTGCGAGTTACCGTCATTTTGCCGAAAACTTTCACTTCAAAACTTCCTTTCATCATCCAAATGCTCCCCGCATCAAATCAAGCAAGAAAACCTATCAAAAAGCATTAAAATGACCACAATTCAAGATATTTACATGCATAATTGAAAAACTTGCGTATTTACACTAAAACATATGGATTTACTACTAAAATACTAAAGAAACAATTGGAAAGGGCCACAAAATACTATAAAAAATATGCACAATTTGACCTTTAACAACTCTCCCCAACTTATTATTTTGTTTGTCCTCAAATAGAAGTTTGCCAAACATAAACGAACGAAAAGCAATGCACAAGAAATTGGAATCAACAAGTTAGAACAACGACAATTTCACGGTTTAAAAAGTAGAAGTACAAACAAGATATGCTTACCACACTCAAAACCAATCATGGAGATGAAACTATTGCTAAGTGAAAAAGACAAATCAAAACTTCTAAAGCAATACAATCCCAACATGAATCACACCTAAGCACACATTCATCAAGGGATGAAAACATTATGAGGTTTTATCACTCACCAAACAATCCTGCAAACATCTGGATTGAATTATGCATTCAAAAAAACATGCATTAATGAGTGTAAAAGAAGGAATCACAAGGACTTCAAAAGTTGTAATTTGGCCTGGGCTACAAGGAAGGGTCATTTATCAAAGTCATTGAAATAAAAATGCCTAATCCTATGAAAGCATTCAATTCTCCCATTTATACACAATCCAAGACCTTAACCCTCTTGTTTTCTTTTCTTTGATGCATCATTGCAACCTTGAGCTCATTTGTTGGCAATTCATGCCCAACTTTCTTTCTTATTCATTTTTCTCTTTTCATTGTTTCTTTTTCAAGCTCTTTCAATATTTACAACCACTTTCTTTTTCACAATACATCAATCTTCTTCTTTCTCCCAAACTATAAATACAACCAAATTATGGTGTTAAAAATGCTCTTACACATCTAAGGCAAGGAACAACAAAAACAACCATATTTAAAGGTTGAGGTTCAAAGGTTTCACAAAAATCAAGACCCATTCTAAAATTCGATTATTTTTCATGTACAATATTTACACGATTCAATTATCCACACGGATCTTGATAGAAAGGCTCAATGGGGCTAACAAATGCTCACTCACTCACAAGGTATATTTATCATTCTATTTGTTCAAGTGGTTTTTCTCACAATACAAAATAATTTTTTCCTTGATCCTTTTCTTCCTTTCACACAAATCAACACACATGCATGATTTAAATATATTAAGAATGAGTTAAACAAGGATGTCGGTTTCCCGCATATATTATACAATGGAAACTTCCTCACAAAGGCTATGTTCTAACTGATTCACAATTGAACAAGTATTTCTAAAGAATTCATGGCATGTTTTGCACAAATCACAAGTTTCATATTCATGCTAAGTTTAGAAAACAATAAATATGTACCTTGCAACTGTATTTCTACTCAAGCAAATCATTACCACTCAATTACAAGTTGATTCATCAATCTTAACATTATCACAAGGTTCCTTCAAGTTCTTGAACTTAAGAACAAACAACAACAAAAATTCTACTATACTAAACAATTGTGTACTACTCAACATAATAACATACTTATCATAAAATAAAATGCAACACCCAAAACATGGTGTAACAATTATAAATTCACAAAATCAATCCTTCATCCTAAAAAGGATGATACAAAATCTCCAAAAGGGACAAGAAAACATAAAACAAAACCAAGTCTTAACAACTCAAACCTAAAACATAATCATAGATACAAAATCAGATCAAACCCATCATCAAACTATTCCTAGCTACTCGAAGAATCCAACTTCCGCTCTGTCACTCCATTGTCATCATCATCATCATCATCATCAACTGTAGCATCATCCAAACTAGCATCATTCTGAGCCATGCCATGAGGTACTTATGTCTGTTGATGTGGAGATTACAGTGGAACCCGCTCCCCCGAAAAAAAATGGCATGTCCTCTGGCATATCAACAAAGGCACTAAACTCCTCTGAAGAAGGGAAAAGATGATCTACATGTGACTCTCGAATCTGCAAATGTAAAGAACACATAGATGAATGTAAAAAACTAAAAGTTCTCTGATAAGCCATGTGCTTGTGCCAAGTATACATGCATGTCACACGCTCATCATAATCCTGACTAGCTGGAGGAACCCCTGACTGCTGCTGCGGTGGTACTGGATGCTCTAATGGTGGTGGTGGTGGTAGCTGTTGTGCATCAATTCTGGGCATGCAGTAGGTCTGAATCCAAATATGATTCATGACACCTTTAATGGTCTTGTGAACCACGTCAGATATCGAGACACCCGCTTGAGTGCAAAGGCCCATAATCAAACCTAGAAAGACTAAAATGTAGTAACCTTGGTACCCAAATGGTGACCACTAGAGGTAGTAGCTCGGATCTCATCAGAGATGATCCTTGCTAAATCCACCTGCCTCTCATCCAAGATGTAGTAAAGCATGCATGCAATATCCAGAGGAATAGAAGAAGTGTGGCTCCTAGTCCTTATGTTGTGAAGGACTAGTGTCATCAACATCTGGGCAGGGGTGTTCATGTCACCTCTCTTTAGATGCTTAGGCCTACCTACAATGTTAAGCTCGAAACCCCTACCCGGATGCACCAAGGCATCACTCACATTAGAAAAATTCTAGTTCCTTCTTGCTACCCTCTTATAATAAGCACATTGCTCACCCTCAGCCAACACCAACTGGTTGCCCAAATAAGCATTGATGGCATCCCGTGAAAAAGAAACGTGCTTACCTCGCACAAATGTCATGAAAGAGTATACTCGACCCTCAACTGGAATAATATTTGCGTAGAATTCACGAATGATCTCATAATTCAGCTGGGTGGGTGGAGTATGCAAGGTTTTCCAACCATGATTCTCAATGATGTTGAGGCAGCCTTTATAGTTACCTTGAGGGTTTATCCCGAAAATCCTTTCTGGCCAAATACTCCTTCAAGTCAGCTCAAGGTAACGAGCCTCTTGCTCAGCTCCTAGGAATTTACTTGCGTCATACACAGCTGGCTCTTGCAACTACTAAGAAGACTGGCCAACAGTGAAACGGGCAGGCTTTGGAGCCATCTCCAAAATAAATAGACCAAACAACACCAAAAACATCAAACAACCAGCCCATAAATTCAGAATAATTCACATGCAATCGTACGTAATCACAAAACATGCAATTACACAAGGGATTAATTAAAAACAAGAAGTCTGATCCTAGGGGAGTGCGCTAAGTGCGGTTGTGCATGCAGGAAAAAATGCCTCTGCAGTCAACCTGCTCCCACACAATCTCCAAATATCCTTAATAAGCTAAACAACAAACATGCAACAAAAACCAACATAAAGAGCAAGAAAAAATACCAACTCCAAAAACAGGGCAAAGTGGGCGCAATTAGCGAGTTCAGAGTGCGCTGAGCGCAGTTGTGACCATTGGGAAAAAAATCCCTCTGCAACCACCCTCAACTATTCTAATTAACACCGAAACTAAATTCCAACACACATACACGACATAATATTGAATCACAGTGATTTTAACAACATACAATTCTAACTACATTGTTTAAACTGAAAATCTTAAAAACACTACATACAACCTTGACCCCCACGTTGTGGTTGCCTATGGGCAAGTCTCATAGATTCCTCCAGGGCGGCACTGTTGTTAGGCAAGGGCACCCTATTTTAGGATCCTTACAAATATAACACTACATAGTCCCTCAAGCAAGAGGGCTTTTCTTATGGGCCAAGTGTTTAAAACTCCTCTACCTTTTCTAGAGTGTGTTTTTCTCCACGCCAACGAATTTATTAATTAAGGGTGGTTGTATTCGCTAGGCGAGTCCCTCAATGAGGGGTGAGTCCTTCTACAAAATGGGTGCCTACTTACCACGACTCTCACCTAATGAGTCAGCTACTAGGTGTCTCTTGTTTAACCGAGGGGTGTCAGTCAAGGATATTGATCCATCACATTGTGAATGTCATTTATTTTATTTAATTCAATCAATGATGGCTTATTCTTCAAAACTTTAAACTTTAACGACACATGTTAGTATTGTGCTGAGTTTTATAAAACCCTGAGGGGGGCTCAAAGAGTTTACTACAAAAGGTTTTCCTTTTAGTATTTTGTCTCATTTTCTGCATTTTCTCTCGAGTTATTTCTTTTTGTTATTTTTGTGAAGCTTGTAACCTTTTCTCAGGTACAAACTTCTGCATCTTTCCTAATTTCTTATAATATATTTTGAGAATTTTTGTTTGGGATGGGGATTGTGTGTTAGAAATAAGGTTTCTAAATTAGTAGTTCCTTTCTGGTGATCGCAACAGTGATGGTGACTTATTTATGTTAGGGATTTCAAGATGGTTTGTGAGGGGTTAGACATTAACCAAACTACGTGGGTCTTTTCTCCTTCTTTCTTATAAACTAGGGAAAGGAAGATGTGTGACTCAGAGCAATCGATCGACAAAGGGCCTTTTACCTCCCATTCAAATAATTATAAGTATTTTAAAGACAAGTTTTTTTGGGTGAGGGGGCGAAAAGATTCTCTTAGGATGTTAGGTACTAATGGCGCCCCCTCTTTCCGTCGTCCCAGATGAATGACCCAACTATAGTTACAGACTATGACTAGGGATTCCTATCCCTTAAGGAGAGAAACCCATTTTCTTCTTGTAACAATTAAAAGTTATGGACCTCCGAGAAGTAATTAATTTATGGCAGGGAGGTGGTGGGCACCTTGCTTCCTATATAGGTAAATGGATATTTATTTTTATTTTGTTTGAAGACTATTGTATTCCTTTTATGACTTATGCATTTGTTTATGTAGACAAAATGTCAAGGATCTCAGCCAAAGAGCACATGCATAGATGGGAGAAGATCAAGTCTTCTAGCTCGGGCGTCAATAGTCCAAAAAGCCACTTTGAAGGTTTTATCCTCTGTGGGCAGAAGAAGGTAGCTAAGGCACCGAATTTGGAGTTGCCAGATGCTAAGGCCTAAAGGCTATAAGAGGGATATCCCTCTTTTGTTGGTCAGGCAACAAGGCTTACAAGAGGTAAGACTCCCATGTCTTGGTGGAACGATCTTTTCAAGAGTTGAGTTAACTAGATCTTTTCAAGATCGTGAGAGGTTGGGATACGATGTATGAGGAAGCAACGACTTCCCTTGAATCTGAGCATCCCTCTACTTGCAAGGACGATGAGGTACAGGAGAGAGGCGAGCCTAAAAGTCCTCAGTAGGAGCATGTTGTTATGGGGGAAGAATCCCAAGGAGAATGACGTTCGACCTAAGTGGCCTTTTGTCTTTTATTCCTTCTTTTGTTGTAATTCTCTTGCTCTTTCGGGGGCTTTTGTAACTACTTTTATCAACGGCGTCCCCCTGGGGGCTCCTTTTAATGTTAGCTTCCTTTACTATTAATTTCTATGTTGTTTTGCCTTAGTTTACAAGACATTTTGTTGTTGTGGTCGCCTTTATGGGTGATAAGGATCTCATTTTTGAGAAGTCCATTATTTTTTGTCGCCTCCACAGGCAACAAGGGTCCCACCTTGGGGCTACATCATGGTTAATCTCCTCCATGGGCGGCAAAGATCCCATCTTGGTGCTCCAACATATTTAATCGCTTCCATGGGAGGCAAGGATCCCATTTTGGGGTTCCAGCAAATTTAATTGCCTATATGGGCGGTAAGGATCCCATCTTAGAGATCCAACATATATAATCACCTCCATGGGTGGCAAGGATACCATCTTGGAGCTCCAGCGTATTTAATCGCCTCCATGGGTGAAATTATATTCATTGGGGGACAAATGTTGAACGCGATGTCCTAGACAACTAGTTCGACAAGTTACACCAGAACACCACAATAACTAACACAAATTGATGGAGCAAAAAAGTAATAATAACATAATTAATTGGTAACCCAGTTCGGTGAAACCACACCTACGTCTAGAGGGTTGAGTTCATAACCCAAAAAGAAAATTCACTATTAGTAGTTTAGTACATTTAGACTTACAAGCAACAACAAGCCCATGTTGTTCAATGCCTCTTTCTAACACTACCCAATGACTTTCTATTTAGAGCATCCCCCAAAATATGAGAACCTACCCACTTTCTTCTCTATCACACAATCTGTGATAGGGGATAACAATCACTAAACCCGAATGACCAACTTCAATCAATGAGATGAAAAATGTTGAATTTTACAACTCAACTAGACAAACCTTATAAGCCAAGTTACTAAAAGATAGACGTGTATATAAAGATTCTACCCTAATCCTATTAGGGCATTAGTGTGGAATACAAGACATTAAACCTAGAACTCTAAAATCTTAAATGTGAATGCTTGCCTTCCAATGTAGGTTTGGAGCGCCTTATATAGCATAATAACTATGGGCTTTTCTTCATGGATTTGAGATTCAATTTCGTCCAGGATTAATGCATAATCTATTGGATATTTGATTTGTTCCTTGAATATCTCCAACAATAAGATATGATTTAGTTTGTTACAATTTAAAATTTAAATATCTTTAAATCTGATTTGATCCTCATATTTGTCCAACAAATAATATAATTATATTGCTAAATAAAACCAATAACAAACAATTGAATCTTCTCAAAAGATTCATTCAAAATGCATCAATATGGCGCCTGTTGAGCAACACCCAGATGTCGTACCAACATGCTGGAACATTGTGTCCAACATGTGTCCCTTCTGCGCCTCCCTACATCTAAAGCAAGCTAGATAATCTTGAACACTTTGGACACTCCTCCATGTTGCTGTTTTGCTAAGTGCAGTCAATCCAATAGGAACTACAATCTCCCCGTTTGGAAAATTATGGCAAAACAACTCTTCAAGATATAACACTTATTCAAATTAGAACAAATGACTGACTTTAGAGCATACAATCATCATCAGTTCTCCAAATATCATATATAAGCTCAGCAGTGGAAAATTAGTAGCATTCATCACATATGCCATACAAAACAATGCTCTAGAATTAATCAAACAGACATGCAATCATTCACAACATAGTCATGCATGACACTCAGTCAGCTCATAGATAGTAGCATACAGTTCTACTAACTAACCATTATCAGCATGCAATCATTCAGATACTTAGTCATGCATAAGATAATCAATTAGTAGCTAATAACAGGATGTGTAAAAATCTACTAAGTCAAAAGCTCACATCATATGGGCCAAATGTCATGCTCGATGCTCCAGCATGTGACCACAACATTAACACTTACCCAGGTGGTTAGTACTAAACAAATACATGTGTTACCTCAACAACACCATAATATTGCTCCCCGTTTTGCCCATAATTTGGCCAATGTATGAAAAGAGAGAAAACCAGAGGCATACTACTAAAAGCTCATAGTAGAGACGTCTTCCTTTAAAGCATATCCAATCTTTCAATTCTTATAAATCTAAATCTTTTTCCAAATTTATTTGGATTAGCAAACTGCGTCCAAAATACATCTTTTTTTAACCAAATGCAATACAAGTAGTCTACGTGCCAATTTGTCCCACGAGTTGTTTTATACGTTTTGCTTTCCATTTTTCCTATAAAAATAAGCCAACCAAACAAATAACAATCTCCCCCTTTGGATATTTTAGGCAAAGCACATATTTAATCACTTCTTCAAGATTGCACAACAACTAGTGCTCAAACATTATCAAAGAAGTATGACTTTTCTTTTTGTCCCCCTATTTACCTTAAAAGAGACAAAGGACATAGAAAGAACCACAAACAAAACAACAAGCTTTAGGATTCCGAACAAAAACGTGACAAGAATATCAACCAATCAGACCAGCACATATTTTTCAGCCAAAATACCTATGAAGGGAACAAGTATCATTGAACAAGAACATAAAATCACAATCATCAAATGAACACCAAAATAGTAGTAGCAGCAAAAATAGGATGAGGTGAAAAAGCTCCAACATTTCTCCATCAAAAACCAGCTCAATTTCATCAACATGCGCACAAATGTTGAACATGATGTGTGAGACATATTTCCTAACATTCAGCTTGAAACTAAAATCCAGCAACCCATGAGGAATATCTTCATTCTTAACCTCAATCTCATTCATCAACATGATATAGCAATCATCATTGTCTAAAAAAAATGAGTATCACTATGAAGCTCCATAATTTTATCATACTTTATTACTTCAACATAATGATCTTCTTCAACCTCACTTGCAGCTTCCTCTTCTTCCTTGGTCATTATCTTGTCAATAGAGGCAACCTTGATTCTTCCTAAATAATCATCAATAATTGGAGGTGAAATCTTCACACACTTTCCTCTATCATACACTTTTCTATACTCCTTAAAGCCTTCAAGATTACACTCAGCAGTAATCTTCACAATGAATTCCTTGACCAGCTTTTCATAGCAAGACCCAACAACTTTTATCAATTCCACAATATCTTTACGATCAAAATCTTCTTTACTTAACTCTCTTTCACAATTAATTCTTATTTGGAAAACATACTTCAAATTCTAAACATTAGTTTCAGAATGGAATGACACATTATCCATGGGGGCAGCAGGAACATTCACATGAATTCTCTTTCCAAAAAGCTTTTTTCTTGTAAGTATCTTGTGCATTAATTTCTATGAGATCTCACACATCCAAAAACCAAGAGTGCCCCTTGACTTTTTAATCTAAGCATTATCTAAGTATTTGGTAAAAATATCACTTAGTAGCTTAACTTGTAGACCAAGAGAGTAGGCAAAACTTCCTACAATACTCATATCAATTTCAAATTGCATTTGTTGAACATAATATTCCAACACCTTGTCATGAATTTCACCAAACACACAATCATGCTTTTAAATAATCAAAATTCAATAATTATGAGAAGGAACCCAAATAGGAATAATTATGTCATAATCACTAATGTTTTTTTATCTTCTTCTTCTAAACCACTATAGGTTGATCATTGTTGGGTGGACCTCCGGCCTGACCATAAACCTTCCCTTCAATAAAAGCTCCTTACATGAGTCTCATAAATCGAATACATGGTAATTATTCTTCAATCTTGATTTTTGGCAACCCCTTGACACCATCTTCAGATATGATCCCCTTTCTGCTCTTAACCTTGGATGATGGTTGAGAAATTCACATATAACATTTATCTTTGGATCTTGAACCCTTCATTGACACCACTTGATCCTTTCTAGAGACACTACATTCTAACTTATTGTATCTAACATTCAAATCTTGATTACATAATTGACTTATGTTGACCAAGTTAGCAATTAATCCTTCTACTAGTAGCACATCATCAAGACATGGTAAATCTGGACTCACCAGCTTTCCCATCTCCTTAACTATTCCTTTAATTCCATCACCAAATGTGACATAACTATTAGAATAAGGATTTATCTCTTAAATATAACTCCTTTCACCTGTCATATGATGTGAACATCCACTATCAAAACACCAATCCTTTCTAGAAGAAACTCTAAAAGGAACATGAGCTAAGAGAAATTTGAATGATTCCTTGGTTTTCCACACTTTCTTAGCTTGATTTTCCTTCCCTTTCTTTACTTTGGATTGTGGCTAACTCTATTTCTAAGGATATCCATAGAATCTATATCAAAAGGGTCTTATGTGACTATATTTACCACAGTCGTGACATCTCTTTGCAGAGTTCTTATAATCCCTGTGTTGAGGGTACACATGTCGAGCACGGTGCTGAGACATATCGTCCACCATCTAAAACTCAATCTTTTTATTAGGCGTGACTTTGATCTTTTTGTTCATGGAACTGCAGTCAACCCCTACAACTTTTATATTCCTTTCCAAGACATCATTCAACATATTTGAACAGTTGTTCTTCATTTGTACAGAGTTTGGCATATTTCCAAGTTTGGAATTTAACAATGAAACTTCTTCTTCTAGACCTATAATGGTTGAGCTAAGCTTTCCTTTTTCAAGGAGTATAACACTTATGGCCTTCTTTTGTTTATCTTCTCTCAAGTAAGATTCCTTCCATTTAGTGAGTAGCTCTCTATAACTTTCAGCAAGTTCTTCTACTGATATCTCTTCATCACTAGCCTCACTACAAGAGGCATATTTCCTAGTAAAAGATATCACTTTATTAGATATTTATTTTCACTTTCATCACCCGATTTGGACTAAGTGATAGATAATCCCTTTTTTTGTTTCTTTAGAAAAGTATGACATTAAGCTTTAATGTGACCAAACCCTTCACATTCTGAACATTGAGATCTCTTGCCTTTATTATCTTTAAAATCATCTTTGCTCTTGTTCAGGGGACTGATGTCTGACCTCTTGTCTGTGACGTCTGCCCTCAAGTTTCTCTCTAGCCTTTTCAAATCACTACTAAACTTTCTCCCAACAAAGGCTATAGCATCTGAAAAATTTTCTCCAATATCTTTATCACTTTGATCTTCCTTCACTCGAGTATTGGTTACTAAAGCTATACCTTTACTCTTATTTTCTGATCTTTCATTTATAGAAACTTCAAAGGTTTGAAAGGAGCCAATGAGTTCTTCAACCTTCAAGGTGCTTAAGTCTTGGGATTCTTCAATAGCTGTTACCTTCATGTCTAACTTTTCAGGTAAAAATCTGAGAATCTTTCTAACCAGCTTTTCGTATGACATCTTTTCACCCAAAGAAAAAGAATTGTTGGCTATGTCACACAGACAAATGTTAAAATCAGATATGGATCCATCTTCTATCATATTCATATTTTTAAACTTGGTTGTGAGGAGTGAAGGGGTGAGAAACACAAGAAAGGGGATTTGAATTGGGTTTCACCAACTATGATCTTTTGTGCAGAATTAAAAATCAATGCTAATAAGAGAAATAAAAATAAATAGACACGATTATTTGTATCCTGGTTCACTGTTAACAAAGTTACTCCAGTCCACCCATCAAGGTGATTTCTCCTTAGACAAGGACTTAATCCAATAATCTAGAAAGATTACAACCTCTAAGTGTTAGAAAACAACTTAACCCTCTTAAGTATCCAGATTAACGACTTAGTCACTTAAGGAATCTACACTTTGAAAAGTGTTACAAAGGTGTGTACAAGAATTGCTTCTAAACAAGTAGATGACACAATTGAAGTACAATAACACAAAAGTGTTTTTAGCAAGATATGAACAACAACTCCTTGCTAATTTACAAAACTATCTTAAGAATAATCTCCTTGAGATTTGCATCGTATCAACATGAGTTTTGTAAGCTTAAAAGCTTCTTTTAATGCTTCTCTCATTTTCTTGTAGAGCGGCACTCTAATTTGATTGAGCTTTGAAGGTTCCATGGTTTAAGGATTGGCAACAATTTTCTAAAACATGGTTCACTGCAGGATGTCATGTGTGATGTTATAACATGCTGATCAGCTCACCTTGAGAGCAGATGCCCTAACAGATGTTATAACATGCTATTCCAGAACATCTGTTCTGGCTGGTTTAAATCTTGATAGATTTGTTCTAATTTAGTGATATCTCTTTTGGATATATCTCAATAATTTTTGCAGGTCAAAAAGATGCTATTAGGAACAAGTTTCTGTATCTCCAGCTGTACACAAATTTCTAAATTTGGATGATGAAACGTTTTAGGAAACCTTGCAGATTTGTTCCTGTTATTATGGAGAAGATCTGCAAGTGGTTTAAAACTGACAAAATGGAATTTGTTGAAGAGTCCAAGCCTATACTGCACGAGTCTATATAAAGAAGCTTACTAAACCTAAAATACGCAGTAGAATTATTTTTGAAGAAACCGTGTGTACAAATAAGGGTTTAGGGTTTGAGTTTTCTTTTAGTGTGTTGTTGTATTGTGTGTCACTCATGTGTCTTCTGATACATTAAGGTAGACTGTTTGTGAGCCATTCATTCATCACCTAGATGCTTGAACTGGACTGATGTTATTGAGTTGTAAGTGTCCACTCTAAGCTTTTAAGCAAGAGTGTATTGTCCTTGATTGAAGCTTTTAAGCAAGATCAAGTATTGTATTTGAAGTGTGTCTTCTTCTGATGTATTGTTGTATATCACTGCTGTTTATGACTGGTAGGGAGTGAGAGGGAATTCTCATACCTAGGTGAGTCTTAGGTAGAAATTGCACTGGGTAGGTATTAAGTGAGAAGTTGTAAACTAGGATTGTTTAGCTTTGAATTGATACTACTAATAGTGGATTTCCTTCCTGGCTTGGTAGCCCCCAGACATAGGTGTTGTTGTACACTGAACAGGGTTAACAATTCTTTGTATTTTGTTATTTTCTGTACCTTTAACTTAGTGTTATTTTGTCCTTGTGTTTTAAACAAATATCAGTGTCTCGACATCTTTTAGGACATTTGATATCTGCCTACCAGAATTTCAATTGGTATCAGAGCAGAGATCATGATCTGTATCTGGGTGAGATCTAGGGAAGATAATTTCTTGTACAATGGACAAGGAAGGAGGATTTGTGAACAGACCACCCATCCTTGATGGAACTAATTATTTATTAGAAGGCAAGTATGGTGGCCTTTCTTAAGTCTATGGACATCAAGGCTTGGAAGTTTGTGTCAAGGGATGGGATCCACCAATGGCTAGAGATAAGGATGGTAATATTACTGATGTACTGAAGGCTGAAGAAGATTGGGATGATGAAGATGACAGGCTAGCTCAGGGAAACTCAAAAGCACTGAATGCCCTGTTTAATGGAGTGGACAAGAACATATTCATACTGATAAATAATTGTATTGTTGCTAAAGATGCTTGGGAGATTTTGAAGACTGCTCATGAAGGAACTTCTAAGGTGAAGATGTCAAGACTAAAACTTCTTACCACCAAGTTTGGGAACTTGAAAAAGAAGGAGGATGAGAGCATTCATGATTTTCACATGAATATTATTGAGATAGCCAATGCCTCAAGTGCCCTGGGGGAGAAGATGTTAGAAACTAAGTTGGTCAGAAAAATTCTCAGATCTCTTCCAAAGAGATTTGACATAAAGGTAACTGCCATTGAAGAAGCCCAAGACATAAACAACATGAAAGTTGATGAACTTATGGGATCTCTTCAGATTTTTGAATTAGGGATCAGTGAAAAGGCTGAAAAGAAGAAGATCATAGCCTTTGTGTCAAATGTTAAAGACTCAGAAGATAAATGTGACCTAGATACAGATGAAGATATATCTATTGCTATTGTGCTTCTTGGGAGGAAATTCAACAAGGTTCTGAAAAGGTTGGACAGAAGAGGAAGATCAGGTGTCAAGAATATCTCATCCGACATCAGAAATAACAATGACTCTCAAAAGAATTCCACGACTGAAGAGAAGTCAAATCAAGGCAAAGGAATACAATGCTATGAGTGTGAGGGTTTTGGCCACATCAAGTCAGAATTTCCCACCTTTCTTAAGAAACAAAACAAAGGGTTGTCTGTATCATGGTCTGATGATGATGAGTTAGAAGATGAATCTAATTCTAAGACTGTTAACCTTGTGACTGCTCTCTCTGGTAGATGGGCTGATGAGGAAGAATCTTTTGCAGAAAATTTCCTCTATGAAAATCTGGATATGTCTTACAAGGAAACTTGTGAAAAGTGTGAAGAACATATTAAGACATAGGAAAATCAGAGGTAGAATAAGAAGAAAGAACTTATATGTAATGTCTATCATCTTCAAGATGAGGTAACCTTCATAAAATCTAAGCTTAATAACATGACAGACTCATTAAGAAGAATGAATAACAGATATGATGTGGTGAAAGATTATGGAAAAGTAAGAGGTGGTTATCTATCTGATGATCAACACAACAATAAGTCTGTAGAAGAGTTCTTTCCTTCTGGAAAAAAGAAAATGGTCACTATGTCCAACCACATGTTACAAAATCCTGGCAGACACGGTGTGTCTTCAACAAAATCAAAATCATCAACTTGGAGGTATCATTACTGTGGTGAGTATGGTCACATTAAGCCTTTCTGTTATAAGCTACATGGAGTGCAACAATCTTCAGCTCATGCCAAAGCTAATTAAGTGAGTATGAAAAGAAGGCCTATCAACAGGGATGTGAATCTTATGGCTCACACCTCCTTGAGGGCTTCAACTAGAGAAGACTGGTACTTTGATAGTGGATGCTCTAGACACATGACTGGGATTCAGAGGCTGTTGATGGATATTAGGTTTCCGCCCTTAGGTTCTGTTAGATTTGGTGATGGATTTAAAGGAGAAATTAAAGGAGTGGGAAGATTGATGTGTACAGGTTCTCCTAATTTAGAAGATGTTCTTCTGGTGAAAGGATTAACTGCTAATCTTATTAGCATTATTCAGCTTTGTGATCAAGGTTTGTTGGTCAAATTTTCAAAGTCATAATGCTTAGTCAAATATGAGAAAGATGTTATTCTAATTAGGGGTATAAGGTCCAAAGACAACCGTTATCTATGGGAACCTCAAATAACTGCTTATTCTTCTACATGTTCTATAACCAATGAGGATGAAGTGAAGTTATGGCACCAGAATATTGGACATCTCCATCCCAAAAGAATGAAGGAGATAATGTATGAAGGAGCCATTAGAGGGATGCCAGAACTCAAAATTAAAGAAGGGAAAGTCTATGGTGAGTGTGAGATTAGAAAGCAGGTCATGATGTCTCACACGATGTTGGAACATCAGACTACCTCCGGAGTGCTGGAACTTATCCATATGGATTTTATGGGACTAATCCAGATAGAAATCTTGGGTGGAAAAAGGTATGTCTACGTGATTATATATGATTCTTCTTAGTTTACGTGGATGAAGTTTATTAGAGAAAGATATGACTTGTTTGAAGTCTTCAAAGATATGTGAAAAAGTATTCAAAAGGAGAAGAACAGTGTGATTATAAAGGTTAGAAGTGACCATGACAAGGAGTTTGAGAATTCAGAATTCTCAGAGTTTTGTGACTCTGAAAATATCAGTCATGAATATTCTTCTTCCATCACTTCTCAGCTAGTTGGAATTGTTGAACAGAAGACCATAGTTATACAAGAATCAGCTAGGGTTATGCTTTATGCTAAGCAACTACCATTTGTATTTTGGGCTGAAGCTATGAATATTGCGTGTTACATCCATAATAGGGTCACATTGAGAGGAGGTACTTCAACCACTATCTATAAGCTGTGGAAAGGAAGGAAACCCACAGTCAAACACTTGCATACGTTTGGAAGTAAATGTAGCGTGCGATTTTTGTCGGTGACGCGACCACCTGTAGTGTGCGATTTTTGTTGGTGACGCGACCACCTTATCACCATTGGGTTTTCTCCTCACCGTAGTGAGGGGGAGTGGGGTGCTAATTTTTTATTTCTTATTTATCCCGTGAAGCTGGAAGGGAAAGGGATGCTATCTAAAACTAACCTTACACACACATGTTTAACTGAACAAACGCTTAAAGAGATTGGGGGGTCCGAGGTCAGGTTATACAATGGGGAGTTATCAATTACCCATCCTATATGTGGTTATACACAGGTTGTTAGTTTTAGGTTCTGCTTTGTACTTGATGATGTTTATCTGTTGATGGGTTGGGAAAGTTTCTTGCTTGAGAGAGAGAGAGAGAGAGTTTTTTGATGATTTTGGTGAGGTTTTGGACCTCTGTTTTGATTAGTATGAAGGTACTGGACCTAGAGTTTTTGATTGGTATGAAGGTACTGGACCTAGAGTTTTTGGTTGGTATGCTCTCTAAGAATTTGCAATCTTATGCCGACGTACTCCCGTTTAAAGAAACAGGGAAATAAGAGCAATCGTAGTTCCTCCTATTCTATTGGAGGAAAAGATGATGTTTTGGTGTCTTGTTCAAAGCCCAAGATTAAAGCTAAAAGGTTTATATATGTCTTGTTTTAAGCCCAAGATTGAAGCTAAAGAAGGTATTTGTGTCTTGTTCAAAGCCCAAGATTGAAGCTAAATGGTTGACTGAGAGAGAATTTGTCATCTCTAAAGAAGATATCTCATATGTTTATCACAGTTTGTTGGGTAACTATTTATAAAGGAGGGTTACTTTAACTGGGATATGAGAATCCAGAAATGCCATAATTTCCTTTATAGGGGATTTATCCTGAAGGGGAAAACTTTAACTCAGTGTTGAGCAATGCCATTTTTCCTTAGGAGTCTTTCATGCTAAGAGAGGGACAGTGGCGTGGATGTAAATAATCCAGAGGCTTGCCGCTTACAACAATTAGATGAAAGAGGAAGTTTGCCAGGATAAGAGATGGACGATAGCTTGGATATTTGAATCAACAAGTGTGCCACTTACAACAGTTATCTGGGATTAGGGTTTGTTTTGATTTTCTGTTTTGATGTGTGATAACATAGAGAAATGTTTTCCTACAGAGATTTTGATTTCCTCTGAGGGGATGTTGATTTTTGTGTGCCTTGATCAAAGCCCAACGTTGAAGCTAAGAGATTGATTGACTCCACTGGGGAAGTCCTTATACAAAGCCTAAGAGGAGGCTGGAGAAGACTGACTCAACAAGAGAGTACTTTTATCTGTCTTGCACAAAGCCCAAGATTGAGGCTAAAAAGAGACTGACTCTTTTGGGGATATCATTATACAAAGCCTAAGAGGAGGCTAAAAGTTTGAATTTTCTGGGGAAATATTTTGTCTGTCTTGTACAAAGCCTAAGATTGAGGCTAAAAGGGATTTTGACTCCGCTGGGGAGGGTTTGTATGTCTCTTGTACAAAGCCCAAGATTGAGGCTGAAAAGAAGACTGACTTTGTGGGAAAGAAATCTTTATTTGTCTTGTACAAAGCCCAAGATTGAGGCTAAAGTGAGACTTTACTGACTCAACTGAGGATATTTTAGGTGTCTTGTACAAAGCCCAAGATTGAGGCTGAAAAGATTTTGACTCTGATGGAGAGTATTATCTGTCTTGTACAAAGCCCAAGATTGAGGCTGGAAAGAGGATTGACTCTGCTTAGGGAAATTTATATGGTGTCTTGTACAAAGCCCAAGATTGAGGCTGAAAGGGTTGACTCAACAAGAGAGTGTTTTTATCTGTCTCGTACAAAGCCTGAGATTGAGGCTGAAAGGGTTGACTCAACAAGAGAGTGTTTTTATCTGTCTCGTACAAAGCCCGAGATTGAGGCTGAAAGGGTTGACTCAACAAGAGAGTGCTGAAAGGTGATTGACTCAACAAGAGAGTCTGAAGAGGTTAGCTCAGTTGGGGAAAATCATTGTACAAAGCCCAAGAGGAGGCTGACTTTGCTAGGGGAGAACAAAGAAAGAAATCATTATACAAAGCCTAAAAGGTGGCTGAATATGCCGAGGAAAGGAAGGATCATTATACAAAGCCTAAGAGGAGGCTAACTTCTGCTGAGGATTATTGAGATCCAGAGGCAGGTCGAAATGGGGAATCAACTCCTGCTGAGGGTTTACAAAAGGGTTGAGATATCAGATGCCTTGAGGTTCTGATTTGGGATAGTGTTATACTAATGATAAACTAACCCTGGCTAAAGGATGTTTAGGAGAAAGACTGGGTTTTAGAACCCATGGGTTTCAACTCTACTGGAGATTAATAAAAAATTACCAGGGGTTTCTCCTACGTTTGTAAGGAACTTGAGAATGTCTTTGAGATCCAAGAGGGGATTAGAATGTCTTTAAAAATCATTTGAATTTTGTAAAACCAAGAGAAAGAAATATTTTTAATGTTAAAAAAAAACAAATAAAACATAATTCTTTGCAAAAATACTAAATATATGAAATATATAATATTTTTGTGAAATTTTCATGGAATAAAATATTTTAACATTTTTGTGAATTTTCAAAAAAAGAAGCAATAAAAAATAATTAAAATTGAGAGAGAAATTAATTTTTCAATTAATTAACAAAAACATGAAAATGATGAAAAATAGCAAAAATGAGATAAGTAAAAAAGGTCTGGGTGGGATTTGAACCCACGACCTTGTACACAAACATACATGCGCGCTACCACTGGGGTGGTGATACATCCGTGTATCAAAACCACCCCATAAATACATAAGGGGTGCAAAGTTTTCAGGCCAGGCCAAGGCAAGGCAAGGCAAGTTTTGGCAATTTACGTGAAGCCTCTAACTTTCTCATTTCTCCATGGTTTGGGACAAAATTTAGGTGCATCTGACCTAGAATTTCACAAGGAATCCAATGGTGCCCTTGGTTTTTTCAGATGAGGTCCCTATTTTAAAACCCGATAGTGGTTTTGAAATAGGCCAAAATTTGCATTTTCTATGCTAACACATCATACACACACTAATAACATGGCCAATTGGTTCAAACACAACATATATAACATGTATGAGATGTTTATGATCAGTGGACTTCAAAGCAATGCATAATTCAAAGAGTTCAAGTTGTCATGCACTTACCTCTTGGAGCTTTTTGTGCTATCTGCCAAGCTCCTTATGCCAGAAGTAATTTGATGCTTTGGACACTCTCAATTGATCCCTTAGAAGATTTTAGGATGATTAGAACCAACTGGAACCCTCAGGGACAAGTTTTGGCACTTTCTTGCAAAAGGGGCAAAAGTGGCCAATATGGCAACTCTCTTAAATGGTGTTCCGATGAGGGGAACCATTTGGGACAGTTTAAGGATGATATTTGGAGTGTGTTTGAGGCTTTATTTGGTTTTGGAAGTGACTGAATCAAGACATGGCTTGAAAAATGCAGAAAAGTCAATTTTTGAGGTTTTGGAGGTTGACTTTGTGATTTTGGTGTTTCAGGTCATAGGTGAGTGTTTGAACAGCTTAGATATAACATATTGGATGTGTTTGGATCATGAGCTGTGGTTGAATTGATCTCTAACTCAAAAACTCAGAGTTACCTTATAAAAGAAGGCATTTTGGCCTAAATAAAGAGATTTTGAGGAAAGCAAGTGTTGTAGTGCTTTGGTGTACTCAAATTGAGCACAAATGAGCTCTATTTATAGTAGAGCAAGTTTGTTTTGCAAGAAATAGTGAATGACAGATGGTACAGGCCTTTGGCCAATGTTGAGCAAAAGGAATGTGTCAGTCCATGCCACCTTGGTGTATCCATTGAATGCTTGGAAACAAAATTGGAGTCTTGGCACCTTTTTAGCCTTTTTAGGTTTGTTATGGCTAAGTGTAGATTCTTGGACTTTGGAGGCTTGGGGATCAGATCATTCTCCTTTTGTTTTATCCTCAGATGTTTCCAAATGGATGACAAGGCTTGGAGTTGCTCAATTGTGTCAAATCGAGAAAAATGCCAAAATCTGCCTTGTCCAAGACAGTTGGAAATGGTGATTTTGAGGGATTCATATCTCCCTGCTCAGTTTGAGTTATGGGAGGCTCTTGTGCTTTTTGGAAAGCCCCCATATGATAAAAAACATGTGTGTTCATATTTTGTTTTGAAACTATTTGGATCCTATTGAAAAATCCTCATGAACATTGATGTTCAAGGCTGGTAACTTAGGTAGATTTTCACTAAGTGTTGGAAAAAGTGTCATTTTCATGTTTTTTGTCATTTTGATCTCTCCATAACTCAAAATCCATAAAGAATTAGAGTCTGAGGTAGTTGAAGCTTTTGTAGAGTGTAGCAAGACCTACAAATCCAGCCTTGGATCACCCAAAATGGTTGCTTAGATCTCAAGTTATGGTCCTTGGAAGTTGGTACCAAAACCACTTTTATTCCATAACTTAGAAAAATTTTGGTTTCTCAAGGTTGCCCCTTTTGCAAGAAACCTCAATTTTCTTGATTTTTCTTGATGGATGATGATCAATATCATACATTAACATTATTTTTGAATTAGGGGAACCATATTTGTGAAAAATCCCAAAAAGTCAAACTTGATTTTATGCACAGTTGACTTTTTATCGGACAAAATCCAAAACTGTGCGATCCTTTGTGAAATCAAGTCGTTGACCTAAATCAAACCTAATGGATGGATTCCATAGGTGTTATAGGGTGTATTGAATCATGTCCCAAGGTTTGGGAGCATGTCTTGGTCAAAAGTCAAAGATACAGTTGACTTTTTCCTCGAAACCCTAATTGTGGTCTTGGTGAAATTGAAACTTGTGAATCAAGCCTCTTGGGTTAATCCATTGTTGCAAATGGATCAATGTGGTGTATTGGAGGCCCTCAAATCATGTCTTGAGGTCTTGGGTCATGTTTTGTTCCAAAAGTCAACTTAGGGGTGAATTAGGTCAAGAAACCCTAATTCCTGAATTTTTTGGCACATGCTTCCCCTGAGGATAAATTGACTTGATGATTGGGTCCATGAGGTCCCTTGGAGTATCTTAGGTTGTGTTTTGAAGCATTGGCTCATACCCAGATGAAAAATTTTCATCTGGAGGTCTTGGTCGACCAAAACCCTAATTTGGCGACACTGGCGATCTCGAGGCTTGACCCACTCAGAATGTTGCAACTTTGTGCTTGATTCTTGATGTGGGAGTCCTCTTGATCCTTTATAGGTGTTTGAGAGGTTAGAGTTGAAGATCATGTCATTTCTTGATTGATCCTTTGTCTAAGTGCTAAGAGAGGGCTTGAAACCCTAACTCTTGATTGTGGTGAATGCTGAACCATCTTCGAGGAGATTGATAAGGCATGGAGGTACATCCATATTGTGATGATGTCTTGCACAATGATGGGAAATCTTGGTGGTCAAAATTTGGGGTATGACACCACCTTACCATAATGTTGGAATTGGGTGCTACTTTCTGATTTCTTATTTATCTTATGAAGCTGGAAAGGAAAGAGAAGATATCTAAAACTAACCTTGCACGCAAAAGTTTTCTTTAACAAATGCTAAGAGATCGGAGAACGGGGTCTGGTTATACAAAGGGAAGCTATTAACACCCAGTGTATCTATGGTAATCTATAGGAACTCTTTATTTCACGTATCTCTGTTAATTTGAAATGCTTTCTTGTGTTTATCTGCTGTGGCTTGGGAAAGTTTCTCCTTTGGGAGAATTGAGAGAATGTTTTTGTTGTTTCCGGGTTTTTTCGTTGTTTTTGGGAAGGTACTGGACCTAAATTTTTTGATTTGTGTGCTCGCTAAGATTTCGCAATCTTATGCCTACGTATTCCCGTAAAAAGATTTGGGAAATCAGAGCAATCGTAGTTCCTAGGAAAGATATTTGGTGTCTTGTTTAAATCCCAAGATTGAAGCTAAAGGTTGAATGAGAGAGAATTTGTCATCTCTAAAGGGAGAATATCTCACCTATTCATCACAAATTGTTGAGAAATTGATTATAAGGGAAATTACTTTAACTGGGATATGTGAATCCAGCAATGCCATAATTTCCTTTATAAGGGTCATGTCATGAAGGAAGAAAGCTTTAACTCAGTGTAGAGCAATGCCACTTTTTCCTTATGAATCTTTCATGCTAAGGGAGGGACATTGGCTTGGATGTTAGGGATCTAGAGGCTTGCCACTTACAGCAGTTATATGAAAGATAAATTTTGACCAGGATAAAAGAAGGACTCCAGCTTGGATTTTGAATCAACAAGTGTCCCACTTACAATAATCATCTATGAAAAAGGTTTTGGTTGTCTGTTTTGATATGTAATGTATAGAGGAAATATCCTCCTGTTGAGAGAACTCATGGTCTCATCTGAGGGGATGTTGATTTTTGTGTGCCTTGATCAAAGCCCAAGGTTGAAGCTAAAAGAGACTGACTTTACTGAGGAGGGTTTTATCTGTCTTGTACAAAGCCCAGGGTTGAGGCGGAAGGAAAATGACTCCATTGGGGAATGTTTTATCTGTCTTGTACAAAGCCCAAGATTGAGGCTGACTGGGGAAAATTCTTATATGAAGCTTAAGAGGAGGCTATCTCTTGCTAAGGATTTGTGGAAATCTAGAAGTAGGTCCAAACTGTATTGGAGAATCCAAGGGTTTTACTCTTGCTGGGAATCAGAGAAGAGTGGAAGTATCAGATGCCATGAGGCTCTGATTCTACTGGGGATTTGTTGATGGTAAATTGACCCTGGTTGGGGATTTTTTTAAATGAAAGCTTCAGCCTTGTTGGGGATTAGAGGGGTTCAAAGGTGAGTTTGAAAACCTTAGAGGTTTTAACTCTGCTGGAGATTAGAATATTGATGAAATAACCAAGGTTTCTCCTTTTCCTCTAGGAAACCTGTGGGTCTTAGTGTTAAAATAAGACTATGAGAGTGAGACTTTCTAAGTCTACTTGAATGAAGCCCAAGAGGATACTGAGACTGTCCAAGTCTCTTAAGAAGAGGTAGACTCTGGTGTAGAGAGATCTTTGTATGATGCCTAAGAGGAGGTTGTTGGTTTAAGGGATGGAGGTCAACCCTTAGAATGGTATGATGTTTTGGAATTCTTGACTCTCCTGAGAATTGAACTAGTAGAGATGACTAATTTCTATCTTATGCCTTTAGGAGGCCTTTGGGTCCTTGTACTAAGCCCAAGAGGAGGCTGGGGAACTTCTAAGAAGCCTGTTGGTCCTTGTACTAAGCCCAAGAGGAGGCTGGGGATACTTTTAAGAAGCCTGTGGGTCCAAGCCTAAGAAAAGTTCAAGAAGGGTTTCACCGGGAATAAGGTCTTTCTTTGCTGAACATTTCTAAGGTTTGAGGAAATTCAAGAGAGGTTTCACCGGGAATTAATCCTCTATGGGGAAATGAATTTCTTGTATATATATGTACTTCTAAGTTTTGACAGTCTTGAGAAAAGTTTCACCGGGAACAATGCCTTTCTCTATTCCATATTATATAAGCCCAAGAGGAGGCAGTCTGTATGAGGGGACTAGTTTTGACTATATTGAAAATGACCTCTGGTTTGACCTAAGCATAGACCTAACTGCTGGGGAAACTCTAGACAAACATGCACAAGTATGTATACATACAATTATATTGACAGATATATATATAAACAAATATGCATTAAAAAGATGTGGGGACTTACCTTCTGAGAAGAAGCCCAAGTGTATTGTGAGCTATTGTATTGACTACAACTGTATGCTTGATTAGGGTTTTAAAAAGTTGAAGAAAGTTTTGAGGAAACTTTGAATGGGATTATGAATTAAAAACAAGTTATTTTTAAAAAGAAAAGAATGTTTGGGTCTTATACAATGACTGAGGCCCGGATGACTTATTTGAAAACATTGATCGCACTGCGATACTGACAGACGTTGTGGGACTTATACTATAGCAGAGGCCAAAAAATGTTTTTTGTACAAAGAGGGGTTGGGTCTTACACTCTTTTAGAGGCCTAAAAGTTTTTGTGAAAAAAGAATAATGGGGCTTATACTCAAGGAGAGGCCCAGATGATTTATTTGAAAAGGCGACGATCGCGTCGTGATTTTTGAAAACCACAGAGGGACTTATACAATGACTGAGGCCCAAAATCATTTATGTACAAGAAGGAATGGGTATTACACTCTAATTGAGGCCCCAAAGTTTATTTTTATACAAGAGATGAGGCTTACAACTTAAGGAGATGCCCAGATGAAAAACAACGATTGCACCGTTATTTTGAAAATCGTATCGAGACTTATACAACGACTGAGGCCCAAAATGGTATATTTACAAAGGGGATGGGTCCTGCACTCTATTAGAGGCCCAAAAGTGTTTCAAATGAAGTTTGAAAAATCAAAATTAAGAGAAAACCCTAATTTGAATTTAAATATATAATTTTCAAAGGAAATTAAATAAAAAATGATATAAAATATCAAATATATTAAAAAAAAATTGTCAACTTTGAGAAATGTTTTGAAAAATCATGTTTATTCACATGAAAACTTGGAATTCATTTGAATTTGAAAAACCAAGGTGGAAATTTTATTTAAAAATGTTAAAAAATAAATAAAATGAAATTATTTACAAAAATTCAAACTATATCAAATAAATAATATAAATTTGACTTTTTTGTAGAATAAAATATTGTAACATTTTTGTGAATATTTAAAAAAAGAACCAATAAAAAATGATAAAAATTGAGAGAGAAATTAATTTTTGAAATCAATTAAGAAAATGACCTAAAATTCAAAAATTCAAAAAATAGTGCCAGCGGTCATCTTCTTCCTCACGACCTCCCTCCATGGTCGTTTTGCAAAACCTCACATATCTCTTTCAATACGTAATGGTTTTGACTTTTGTAAACACGAAAGTTGTGTATTTTTGAACAAGGATTCCAATGATATAAATTAATTACATTTATATTAAGTGTGGAGTGAGAAATCAAAAGATGAACTCAAGAACCCTAATTTCTGCAAGAACACTATGAAATCCTATACACGTAGCTACAAAGCAATTGATTGAGGGGAAACACTCTACATAAGTGCATAAACATGTTTGTAATTTGAAAACACATTTATGATGCATGAATCATAGAGTTTGAGAGTGTCAGGCTTACCTCTGCAAGAGGAAATAGAATCCTCAGTTGTAGGTGTTACAGATGTTGTGTGATGATCTGGATAGCTTCCTTGGACCTCAAGTAGTGTGTTTGAAAGCTTGGAATGGATTGAAACAGCTTGAAACTTGTTGTGGTACCCCAACTGCAACTAGGCCAAAAAGCTTGAGCAAATGGATGGTGACTTTGTGATTTTGGTGTTCCAGATGTGTTATGAGGTTATGGATCACTTGTATATGATATATGTGAGGTGTTAGGATGGTTGGAATTGATCCCTATTTGAAAATTCGATAGTGACTTGCTAAAGAAGCATTTTCTGGTTTTTGAAGAAGGATTTGGAGGAAAGCATGTATTGCTATGCCTTGGTGTACTTGAATTGATCAGAAAGAACCTTTATTTATAGTAGAGCAACTTTGTTTTGGGAGCAATAGTGATTGGAGGCTGGATCACTCCATTATCCATTGAACTTTGTCATGTAGCTAAAGTCTCCTCTAGCCATTGACTTGAGTCAATATTGCAGGCTATGAGTCTTTTGTTGCAGGGATAAGGCTTGATTCCTTTAGTGATCAATGACTCAGTCCATGCGACCTCAATGTATCTATTGAATGCCTTGAAACAAAATTGAAGTTTTTGGATTTGCAACATTGAATTTCACATGCCAAGGGATAGGATTTTTGACTTGGTGGATTTGTGATCAGGTTCTCCATCATTCAAGTTGATTTTGGAAAAAAATTAAATAATGCAAGTGTCCAAAATTGGCTCAAGAAATCTTGGGAACCAAGTCATGTTTTCATGCCTTTGTGTGGGCAAGGTGAAAAATGCCATTTTTGGAGGCATATAACTCCTTGCTCAAGTTGAACCATGGGAGGCTCTTGTACTTTTTGGAAAGCCCCAATATCATACTCACACTTTAATGTCCAACTTTGGTCTTGAATCATCTTGGATCACAATAAAAAATGGCCTCAAAGTTGGTGAAAATGCAAAACAGATTCTGTCCAAAATTTCACTAAGTGTTGGAAAAATGGCCATTTTCATATTTTTGTGATTTTGATCAATCCATAACTCAAAATCCATGAGGATTTGGAATCTGTTGTAGTTGACTATCTTGAAGTATGTAATGAGATCATTCATTTGAGCTTTGGATGGAAGAAAAATTTTACTTGGATCACAAGTTATGGTCTTGGAAAGTTGGGTATAAATCACTTTTTTTTTCATAACTTAGTGAAATTTCAAGTTTCTTATGGTTGCCTCTTTGCAAGTAACCCCACTTTTCTTGATTTTTCTTGAGGGATGATGATCCAAACCATAAGTTAACATTGTTTTTTTACTTAAGAAAGCCTTGTTTGTCAAGAAATTCAAAAAGTCAAACTTGGTTTTTTGGCACAATTGACTTTTTATCAGATGAATTTCAAACTTTGTGATCCTCTATGAAATCAAGTCCTTGACCTAATTCAAACCTAATGGATGGATTCCATAGGTGTTATAGAGTGTCTTGAATCATGTCCCAAGATTTGGGATCATGTCTTGGTCAAAAGTCAAAGGTACAGTTGACTTTTCATCAGAAAACCCTAATTGGTTTAGATGAATTTGAATCCTTGTAATGCTTATGAACCAAGTTCTTTGAATTAATCCAATCTTGTAAGTGGATCAATATGATGCATTGGAGGTCTTCAAAACACTTCTTGAGGTCTTGGCTCATGCATTGCTCCAAAAGTCAACTTAGGGGTGAATTAGGTCAAGAAACCTTAATTCTTGATTTTTGATGACTGCATCCTGTAACACCCCAAAATTTGCCCTCATATTTATTGCCTTATAACAGTGGCTTATGCTTCACAATCATCTACATCTTCATTAGGTCATAACTGCATTAATCATACATTTGCATGAGCTTCTAAGATGTGGGATCAAAGGATATTTTCTTGCTATAAGTGGTTGCCCAATTTAGGGATGATTCAGCCGGTTCCTATTTCAGGTCAAGGTGAAGCAAGAGTTTGAATTCTATCCGTTGTAATCTTCTTATTCAGAGGTTCACCAAGTTCCAAGATTTTTATATTCAGGGAATCCATCATAAGCATCGGGTCAGGATTTCATAGGATCATTGATGATATTTGTTGATTGCCATGAAAATTGGGAATACGTTAGAAAATTGCATTGAAGATATGGTTCTTGAAGTAGAAAATTTGGATTTGGATTCATCAATGTTGTAAGAAATGGTCATGTGGATTGTTTTGAGCCCAAGTCATCAAGGTCACCTATTTTCACATTTCGCAAACCATTCCGTTTTCATCCAAGTTTGTGGTCATGTCCATTATGTTTAGAGTTTAAATCCATTCCAAACTCATTTGTCTAAACCCATTTAGATCCTTTTTTAAATTTTACAACCACTTCCTTTGGTCCATTTTTAACCAATCTCTAGTCCAAATCTCTTTTTTCAAAACATATCCAAAATCCATATTCTAAACCATTTGTCAAAATCCATTTGCTCACTCAAAATCCATGTCCATTTTTATCTATATTTTTAGTCCAATTCGAAACCCAAACAAGCCACTTGAGGTAGCTCAATGTGGCTCATTTATAATTTCTCCACTGTTGAAGAGTTGTGGAGCATTTACAACAACATTCATCGTCCTGGTTAGTTAGTTGTGGTAGCAAAGGCTGCACATAAATTTAAACCAAAGGGAATTGTTGGAATATCTGAGAAGATTTTTGATGTTGAGTCCATGATTGTTCTAAGAAATTTCTTAAACAGGATGGGGTCAAATAATGTGTGGGGTGAAGGCATTGGCGAAAATACTAATGCTGATTTGGGATTAGGACATATTGTGAATACTAGCATTGCTGGTCTCGAGAAAGCAGATTACGTTGAGCCTGATACAAGAATATTTCAAATGCCATGCAATTGTTGTTAAATTCGGTGCTCTGGAAGGATCATGATGCAATTTTTGATGCTATTGAAACCATTGCAAAACAAGGGAATGATGTATAGCAATCTCACAAAAGGATAGCAGCCCAAAGGAAGTTCATGACAGAGAAAAACAAATACAGATAGCAGCAGAAAAATAATAACGGTTAGAAGTTTCATTTCATCCAAAAAATTCAATAACAGTTAAAAACCATAACTTCCAACTAAAAAAACCTAACTACAATCTCTAACACAATTTTCCTAACTTTACCCTAACCTATTCTCCTAACCGAATCCTAACCTCTAACTAACTTCTAACAGAACCATAACAGATTTCTCCCATCTTCAACCTCCAATCAACATCTTCGACCTTCAATCAACATCTTCAACCTCTCTCAAGCATAGCCTCTACAACTGTTATAGATCACTAATACTCATTGATCACCATCTTCAATTCCTTCAAATTTGGCCAATCAACAAAACCACAGCAAGAGCTCTCTGTTTCAAGAACTATCATCAAGGCTTCCTCTGATTTTCGTCTCCACCATCATCTTCAAGACTCAACCAATCCAAAAACCTGCGGCAATGAGAATTCTATGATAAGCATTCTTCAATAAATTCAGTGGAGTTCATGACTCCGAAAATCGTCCCAAAATCCTTACAATTTAGTAGCAATTTCACTTAATGCTTGTTGATATTTTCCATTAGAATTTTGGTGGCTAACCTTGGTTATTCTTTTGATTACCTAGACTAATTTTTTAGTTGTCTTTGTACTAATTCACACTTGATTTGATAAGTTGTTTAAAGGTAGGAGGTGCTGCTACATACAAAGCTGCTGTGCACAAAGTGAGTTGTAGAATGTAGCTATTTTGTCTGGCTGATTACATACCTGTCCTGTTCTGGAAATAGTAGCCGTTATAGGTTGTTTTTGCTTGTTGTTGGTTTTTATGTCTGTACAGGTGCTAGAGCGTTGTTGTTGCTATTGTTTGTGGTTTATTGCAATTGCTTGTTATTACTAACTGGTGTGCTAGCTTGTGCAAGGATTTTTTAAAGAGTCTCCGATGGCTCGAGGCTTTCAAGTGCTTACGTTGTTTTGCTTAAGTTGTTATCCGGTAGTACTCTTAATCCCTTCTACTCGCTTTCTCCTTTTCAGATAACATGAGAAGTAGGATTGGAGTCCCGACCGTTTCTTTTTGGCGGGCATTTTGCTGGAAAGTCCTCAAAAGAGGCTCTGTATTTGTGTGTTTATATTTGTGCTAAAGACCTCTATGAGGCATCCCTTTCCCTATCCCTATGATAAGTCCTCAAAAGAAGGCAAGCGAAGGAGGGACTAGTAATCAGTCCCAGCACTTTCCATTGAGTCGTTCACTAGCTCACACTACGTGTTGATGCTTTGAACACAGCTTGCTCCTATCAAGTCGGTCAAGTGGAAGGAGGGTTTAGTAATCAAACCCCCACGATTAGTCTCTAGCTAGCATCAGGCCGATGCTGACGCTTATGTGATCTCATTCACATCCCCTTTATGCTCCGCTCACCATGATTTTCAATATCATTGGTTGAGACTCTTGTGTCTTCCCTCCAGCTAGCTTGTTTTCCTCGGTTGATATGACCCCTTGGCTAAAACTCCCCCTTTTTCTTACCTTGATTGTTTGATGTTATTGTTGATTGACACTGCTTACTCTTTCATTTACTTGTAGTTCCTTTTGTTTATGGATTGAGTTACATAATGTCTACTTGTTTTGCATGTTCCCCATAGGGCTCCTAGATTGAATCTAATTTTGGATTAGGTTCAAAGTAGGATGGACATTAGGTTACCAATCCATGTATGTTAACATTAGGTAGAGATCTTCCCTTTCCTCCTCATAATTCCATCATACGATCAATGATGCATGCTAACATTAGGATTGAGTCCCCCATTAGATTTTATTTTCAAACCTTGAGTCATCTCTTCTCTCTCTCAAAGAAAATCTAATACACCTAATGAATAAAGATGTGCTTTGTGTGCCATGAGCCTTAAGTACATAGTATGCTTTGTCGCGCGAGGCATGTGACTCGTTACGTAAAGTGTTCACTATGTCATAGACTTTAACACTTTGCATATCGCAAACAAAACAACCAAAACACTTCTTCTAAAAGCCAATAAACAGACAAACGTCTTTCTCTCCTCATCTCAAACTCAAACTCGACGTAAGGGCATGCTTCTCCTTGTTCTACTGCAAGCTGGTAACACGAGCCTTGATTCAGTGAGTCGTAACACCAAAGCTAGAACATTAGCATCGCCCAGTTAAAAAACACAAACAAAGCAGGGGTCGCCCTTAGTTAGGGGAACTATGTCACTCTGATTCTTCATTGGTTAATGGAGATACATAGGCAGGAGATCGTGCGAGATCTTTACGAGCAACCTTATTTATCAACCTCTTTGTTTCTCCTTTCTTTTCTACCGATTCTGACAGGTAGTAGGAGCACCCTTCCTTTTGTTGTAAATCCGCCTTCGGCCGACAATCCTTTTGTCTCCCTTTAGCAACCCGTAGTGTGTCGAACGACGACTGCTCTGACTTCCTCCTTCGCATTAGATTGAGGATACGTAGGCACGCGACGACGATGTCTTGGCAAGCGAACTTCCCCCATAAAACCGTAGTCCTTCGAACTACGTCGACTCTGATTCTTCGTTCGTCCACGAAGATACGTAGGCATATGATTGTGATGATCCTTACGAGTCCTCTTTTGGTTTTCACCTTCCTTTTTCCCCGTTGCTTTTCCCGTTAGCAGTTGAGCTTCAGATAACCCTACACCCTTTGATCGATAACAACAAGCGTGGATCCCGTCGAGTACGATGGACACGAGGGGGTGCTAATACCTTCCTCTCGCGTAACCGACTCCCGAACCCAGGATATGGTTGTGATGACCATTCCTTTCTTTTCATTGAGGTTTTCTTCGATCGTTTCCTTTCCCTACGTCGGGATAAATAACGTTCAGTGGCGACTCTTTTATTCTTTTCCGCCGATTGATTTTCGCAGATGCGACACATCTCCTGAGGCTATTTTGAGCTTGTGATTGGGTCCATAAGGTCCCTTTGAGCTTCTTGGATCATGTTTTGAAGTATTGGCTCATGTCCAGATGAAAATTTCCCTCTGGAGGCCTTGGTCGACCAAAACCCTAATTTGGTGACATTGATGATCTTGAGGCTTGATCAACTTGAGATTTTGAATTTTCATGTTTGATTCTTAATGTGGAAAACCTCTTAATCCTTCATGGATGTTTGAGAGGATTGACAAGTTGAAGATCATGTCCATTCTTGATTGATCTTTTGTCTGAGTATTCAGAGAGGGCTCAAAACCCTAATTCTTGATTGAAGTGAATGCTTAATAATCTTTGAGAGGATTGATGAGGTGTGAAGGTACATCCATATTGTTGTGATGATTTGAACAATGATGGGAAATCTTGTGGTCAAAATTTAGGGTATGACAGATGCCCCTATTTAATCTTCTTAGACCTGAAGGTATGAATGGCGAAGACGTTTGGACATTCAAGGTAAAAGAGGATTATATATCAGAATACCCAAAATTTTGATTGTGGTTATGAATCGTAGTTGTTTGCTCATCTATCTTCTTTTTCTAAGTAATGTTACTTAGAAAAGGGTAAAACTTCCCCTCGATCCTAGTCTTCAGCCACAGATCTGGTCTCAGTTTTCTTTTGAAATAAACTTCCCCTCGATCCTGGTCTTCAGCCATGGAACTGGTCTTAGTTTCTTAAATATATAAACTTCCCCTCGATCCTGGTCTTCAGCCATGGAATTGGTCTTTGTTTCTTGAAGATATAAACTCCCCCTCGGTCCTGATCTTCAGCCATGGAACTGGTCTCAGTTTCTTCTGAAATAAACTTCCCCTCAATCCTGGTTTTCAGCCATGGAACTGGTCCCAATTTCTTCTTGTCGAGTTCTTTTCTTGACAAGGAATGTTATCCGTTGTAGCGATCTTCATCAAACTTCTTGCCGAGTTTTACTGGGGAAATGCCATTTGATGGAAAAAGATTTGATGTTAGACTTGCTGGAGAGAACCATTTTTCTAAACTGCAGAGGTGTGCAAACTTCTCTATGGGAGATGCCATTTGTCGACCTACTGGGAAAAACAAGTCTCTTGAGAGATCACTTTTTGCTTGGTGGCATTACATCATACTTTTCTTCGAGATCTTTTTTCGGAGAAATGCCATGTGATGTAATCCAATTTTGAGGTGCTGATGACTTCATTGAAAACAATTTTTCGGAGAGAAACTGCCGTATTGCCAAGAATCTTCTTTTGAAAGGCTTTCTCTGGGGATTTTCTTTAATCCGGGAAAGAAAAAATATCATCTTCAATGGTGAAGAGTGATGTTCCAAAAAATGCGCATATCCAAATGGCTTCTTGTCTTTCAGAGGTTCAAGTTATCAAAGAGGTCTAGGACTAATTTCAATCCAGGAATACACTGGAGGGAGATCATTTAGACGGTACATTTTCCTTACGAGGAAAGGATTTAGACAGGATTTTGCCCTATCTGGCGCAGAAAGGAAGGCTTACAACTCTATCGGAGAGAAGACGTTTATCACTTGGGGATGAAAATGACCAAAGTGATATTGATGCAACATATGTATGAATATGAATCAATTATGCATGATGTATGTATGTTTATGCTGGCAAAACAAACACGACATATTGACTAGTGAGGAATACAACTGGATACTCGGCCACTCTGGGAGATGGGGGTATCTCTGAAGATTCTGAAAGTTTTACGTTTACTCGGGAATAGGGATTCCTGCATTCGTTCCAACTTCCAGAGATACAAACCTGCTAGGCATGGAAATCCGTCCTTGTTTTTTCAGAGGTGGACCCTGCTAGGGAGAAAAATCAATAATGGGTTTTCAGGGGTGAGAACTCTGTCGGAGATGATAGATGGATCATTCTGTCTGAAGTAGTTGATCCATTATTCAGGAAGTACTTTGATTCTGCATTTTGAGTTTAGATCACTACCAGGGAGCATTCGATATTCCTTTTCGTTCTGATTAATCAAAAATATATTGCCATCTTTGTTTTAAAAAACAAATTTAACAAGTAAATTCATTTTTTTGTTTCAAGAATTGTTGATCATATTTAAATGTCATTTTGCGAATAAATGAGAATTGTAAACAAAAACCACTAGGGCTCAAATTTTATTGATAGAATGACAATCAACTTAATGCGTGATTCCATGGAGCATTACAAAGTTTAGAAAATGGAAATTTAAAGGGAAAGAGGCTACATTGAAACAAAGTGACCGCTATCCTTCCACCAACTTTGAATTCTGGACATTCTGAGCTTCAGTCCAAGATGACCTTGTCTGAAGTTTTCTCGATGGACGACGTTGCCTTTGAGGAGTCAATCTTGTCGGATGTAGTTACTTGCCATGGATTCCTAACTTTTTCCTAGATTGCCCTTTCTGGTTTTCAATCCATCGGGATGATTATTATTTATGTCTTTAATTTTTTCCTGGACCGCCCTTTCGGGGTTTCAATCCATCGAGACATTTTTTTATTTATTTAGGCAAAGTATTTCTTGACTACATCAACATTGGTGGGGTAGGTAAACTCCTCTCCATCCATGGTTGCGAGTCTTAAGGCACCGCCTGAGAAGGTTTTCTTAACAACATAAGGGCCATCATAATTTAGAGTCCATTTGCCCCTAGAATCAGTGAGAAATGATTGTATCTTCTTGAGCACGAGGTCTACTTCTCTAAAGACATGAGGTCAGACCTTTTTGTCCAATGCTTTGTTTATTCTTCGTTGATACAACTGACTTTGGCATAAAGCCGTCATTCTTTTTTCTTCGATTAGGTTTAATTTATCGTGTCGACTTTGACACCATTCAGCTTCTGTTAGCTTGGCTTCCATCAATACTCTTATTGATGGTATCTCTACTTCTATGGGGAGCACTGCTTCCATGCCATATACTAGAGAGAAAGGGGTTGCCCCTATTGAAGTGCATACATATGTGCGATAACCGTGAAGAGCATAGGGCAGCATCTCATGCCAATATTTGTAGGTTACGACCATCTTCTGAATGATCTTCTTGATATTCTTATTAGCCGCTTCTACTGCTCCATTCATTTTAGGCCGGTAGGGAGATGAGTTATGGTGTTCGATCTTGAACTCAGCACACAACTCTTTCATCATTTTGTTGTTCAAGTTAGATCCATTATCCGTAATGATCTGGCTTGGAACACCATAACGGTAGATGTGATTGTTCTTGATAAATCGAACCATCACTTGTCAGGTTACATTGGTGTATGACATTGCTTCGACCCATTTGGTGAAGTAGTCAACGACTACCAGGATGAACCAATGTCCGTTTGAAGCTTTGGGTTCAATCATGCCAATCATGTCGATTCCCCATATAGAAAAAGGGCATGGAGAAGAAATAACTTTGAGATGCGTTGGCGGTACTTGGATTTTGTCTGCGTATATCTGACACTTGTGACACCTCCTTATGTACTTGTAGCAATTGGATTCCATTGTCAGCCAATAATATCCTACTGTCAGAATTTTTCTTGCCATTGTGTGTCCATTGGCATGAGTGCCAAAGGATCCTTCATGAATATCTTTCATCAACATGTTTTCTTCTTGTCTGTCTACGCATCTAAGTAAGACCATGTCGAAGTTTCTCTTATAGAGTGTATTGCTGTTCAGGAAGAAGTTTCCATCCAGTCTTCTGATAGTATTCCTATCTTTTCTTGACGCCCCAGGTGGGTACTCTTGTCTTTGAAGGAAGCACTTGATATCATGATACCAGGGTTTGTCATCTATGACTACTTCAATTATGAAGATGTAAGCGGGCCTTTCAAGGCGCATTATGTCAATCTTAGGTACGTCGTTCCATTTACCTACACTAACCATGGATGATAGGGTGGCAAATGCATCAGCCATGTGATTTTCTTCACGAGGGATATGATGAAACTTAATTATATTGAAGAATGGTAACAGCCTTCTCGCGTAGTCTTTGTAAGGAATCAATCCGGATTGATATGTATTCCACTCTCCTTTAATTTGATTGATAACCAGGGCTGAGTCTCCATACACATCTAAATTCTTTATCCTTAAGTCAATTGCTTCTTTGAGACCCATGATACAAGCTTCTATTCGGCCTCATTGTTTGTGCTTTTGAACGTCAATCTAGCAGTGATAGGAATATGGGTATCCTGAGGTGTTACGATGATTGCCCCAATTCCATTTCCATAAGTATTGACGGCTCCGTTGAATATTAGTCCCCATTAGGAATCTGGTTCTGGCCCTTCGGTGGGTAGCGGTTCATCGCAATCTTTCATTTTTAGATACATGACATCTTTGTCTGGGATGTCAAATCTGACCGATTCGTAATCGTCAATTGGTTGATGAGCCAAATGATTGGCAAAAATACTTCCTTTGACGGCTTTTTGAGCATGGTACTCGATGTCCTATTCTGATAACAACATCTACCAACGGGCAATCCTTCCCGTGAGAGCAGGCTTTTCAAAGACGTACTTGATCGGATCTATTTCGGAGATTAACTAAGTAGTGTGACAAATCATGTACTGGCGAAGATGTTTAGCTGCCCAAGCCAGAGCGCAGCAAGTTTTCTCAAGCATAGTGTATCGAGTTTCACAGTTCGTGAATTTTTTGCTCAAGTATTAAATGGTAGACTCTTTTCTTTTTGTCCCGTCTTGTTGGCCAAGTACACAACCCATGGAGTCTTCCAAGAGTGTTAGGTAGATGATCCGTGGTCTTCCCTCCACTAAAGGAGACAAAATAGGTGGATTCAACAGATATTCTTTGATGTTGTCGAACATTTTTTGGCAATCTTCTGTCCATACACAACTTTGATTCTTTCTGAGTAGTTTGAAGATCGGCGCGCATGTCGCGGTCATGAGGGATATAAAGCTTGAGATGTAATTCAGATGTCCCAAAAATCCCCTGACATGTTTTTCAGTCTTTGGTGAAGGCATTTCATGAATGGCCTTGACCTTGTCAGGATCGACCTCAATTCCTTTCTAGCTGACGATGAATCCTAAGAGTTTTCCTGGCCAAACATCGAATGTGCACTTATTAGGATTCAATCGGAGTTTGTATTTTCTCCGACGCTCGAATAACTTTGATAGGTGTTCCACATGCTCCTCTTCTGTTTTAGATTTGGAAATCATGTCATCGACATACACTTCAATTTCTTTGTGCATCATGTCATGAAACAGAATTGTCATGGCCCTTTGATAGGTTGCCCTCGCGTTCTTTAGACCGAACGACATTACCTTGTAACAAAAGGTGCCCCATGGGGTGATGAATGAAGTTTTTTCCATATCTTCAGGCGCCATTTTGATTTAATTATAGCCCAAGAATCCATCCATGAAGGAGAATACTTTGAATTTTGCTGTGCAGTCTACCAGCATGTCAATGTGTGGTAGGGGGAGTTATCTTTTGGACTTGCTTTGTTCAGATCCCTGTAGTCTACACACATTTTGACTTTTCCATCCTTTTTTGGAACTGGCACTATGTTGGCTAACCATTGAGGATAGTCTGAGGTGGCGAGGAAACCTGCGTCGATCTGTTTCTGCAATTCCTCCTTAATTTTGATGGAAATATCTGGATGAATCCTTCTAAGTCTTTGTTTTACTGGAAGACATTCTGGTTTCAGTGGTAAGTGGTGTTCCATGATGCTGGTATCCAACCCTGGCATGTCTCGGTAACACCAAGCAAATACATCTGGAAACTCTTTAAGAAGTCTTATAAAGTCTTCCTTGACAGTTGAGTTGAGTAGTGCTCAAATATTAACTTCTTTCTTTTCTTCTTCTGAACCTAAATTGACCGTTTCCAACGGCTCTTTGTAAGGTTCAATGGACCTTTCCTCTTGCCTGAGTAGTCGGGAGATCTCTTATGGAATTTCTTCGTCCTTTTCTTTTTCAGCTTCAAATACCGGGAATTCAAAGTTAGGATGGATCGTATGTTTCAATGGGGTTTAAAACAAGCAATTTGCATGATGTGATGATTCCTTTTTTTAGAAAAGACAGAGAGAATGCAAGAGTGTGTACATTGTATTTTTTGAAAACTTTTGTTTTTATTCTGGGTTGTTTTTTTAGGATTACCATTTTCTGAAAAACGAGAAGTGAAAACAGCACTAAAATGCGGGAATTCAGAATGACATTATTTATTCATGATTTGTCGATTCTTGAAACACAACCCTATAAAACAAAACTTTGTCGCTTTGGACGAAGCGAAGAAGGAAATTTACAGAAAAGTAAGCCCTATAAAACATCCATTTCACCCGGGCAAGGTGAAAGGTTAAAACAAAGATGGTAATTACTTCGACTTATGGACAACTTTCGGGACATCGACTGCAACCCAATGGCGACGAACTCCTCTGTGAATCACAAATTTTGGTACCTCCCTTCTTGGTTTGTTTTCAGAAATGGCACTGATTTCTACTGAAGTATGATCATTGGAGTCTTCTTCTCATGTAGAATTATCGTAAAAGGACTCTTTCTTCGCATCTTCCCTAGTGTTTTCACTCTCAAGAGGATCTCCCCATCCAGTTGGTTGGATGTCCTCGTATCTGATACGAAAGCTTTCGGGACAAGTATATTTGACTAAAAAGTTGTACTTCCCGCTTGGCTGTCCTAAGGTATCCCAGGTTTATATGGGCATAGATGAGTCATCTTCCTCAATGACGGTGACCTCAGGAAATGCATAGTTAATGAATTCTTGTCCTACAATCTTTGCAAACTAATCGTCATGGTGTCAGACATTTTCGGAATATTCTGAGTAAGGATTCCATGACTCTATAGGAACATGGGTATTCTTTTCAAGATTACTCAGCTGCTAGGCATTGTCTGGCTGACTGTTTTGCCCCAAGTCTTCCGTGTATGGCTTCTAGATAGGCAAGTCATCTAGGGGATCATAATAATCGTAGTCAAAGTTATCTTTCATCAGATTGTCTTCCTTTAATGAGTTGGGTGGAGCACGACATCCTTCGGGATCACAATCTCCATAGATCATTCTGATGTCTGATCGTGGTATATATCTTGGGCTCTGCTTTGGAGAGCGGAATGGTACATATGCCTCTCCCTGAGACATATGACCGTCATCGTTGAGATAAGACTTCCACTCTTCAACCATATCAGAGGAGTCGTTCCCATTGATGGCGTGGACTTCTTGAGATACTGGGTGGAGGAAGCCTCCGTTGTGAAAGAAATCTTGAATGGGACGAAAACTTTCATCCTTCTTAGTAGTCTGGGTATAGGCCGGAGAGAAACCAAGACCTTTTCTTGTCTTGTTATTAGTAGGAATTACAATCTGTCCCATCCTTTTATGTCACCACTCCCTATTACTTTGAGAGCGTCCTTATATGAGGAAAACGATGTTCCTCTTTCTTGTTGATTCTCATTGCCCACCGAGAGCGCTTGGAACTGAGTTCCAACAACCTCCTCTGGTTCTACATAGGAGAATGACGATAAGTTGTTCACGATTAAGGCTTGCTATCCGCACACCGTGATTAATTTATCATTCTTGACAAACTTTAACTTCTGGTGAAGTGTCGAAGTGACTGCCCCAGCTTCGTGTATCCAAGGTCTTCCTAATAAAAAGTTGTATGCTGCTCGGATGTCCATGACCTGGAAACTGACTTGGAAAGTGTGAGGACCGATGGTTATGGGAAGATCGACTTCGCCGATAACTATTTTTCTGGATCTGTCAAAGGCTTTGACGATGATCTCACTCGCTCTCATCGGAGTTCCTTGAAAAGAAATTCAAACCAAAGTTGACCTTGGAATGACATTTAAGGATGAACCTGTGTCTACCAATACGTTGGAGCATCGTCTTGGCAATTGAGTGTGATATTGAGTGCCATATTATGGTTCTTGCCTTCCTTTGTCAGTTCTTCATCACCGAATCCCAAATTGTTACAGGAATTGATGTTGGAGATAATGTTGTCAAATTGTCCTACCGTCACATCCTGTTCCACAAAGGCTTGTTCTAAGACTCTCTGTAGGGCTTCTCCATGAGCTTCTAAACTAAGCAGGAGAGATAACACACAGATTCAAGACGGAGTTTGCAAAAATTGATCCAAAATGTTGTACTCGCTTTTCTGAATCAACCTCAACATTTCATCATTGTTCTTTATAGGTTTCGCATTACTGGTTTGACCGACTTGTTGGTTAGGAACTTTCGTTCGAGGTTCCTTTTCTTTGGTAGGTTCTCCAACTCCTCTATTGAAGATCTGACCGCTCTAGGTAACTCGACTGATGTCGGCGATGTTCACAATAGAGGGTAATGGAGTTTCTTTTCCATTTTATATGGTCGTTGCACCATACTTGTACGGGATAGCCTTTTTTGAATTTTATGGTATTGGACCTGGCAAGTAGACGACCACAGGGGCTTTTTGGACATTTTGAATGTCGTAGGAAACCTCGATCAATTTTAAGTTTGGAATTTTCTTACTGTCAAGAGAGACTTTCGACTCACCGAACAGAGGAATTATGGCACAGACATCCTTGGTTATTCCATGATTGGAGATTATGACGGTGTTTTTGTTTTGAAAAGGGAGGTAATATTGTATCATGCTGATTGATTCAGAATTTGAACATGGTTGAATCTCCTTTCGGTCAAACTGATGCTGAAGGGCTGCTCGCACTAGATAGCATCCTTGGTTATTTTCTAAGCATATACTCTACAGCGTTCATAATTGTGAGGTGGTACCCGACCATATCCGCTTTGTATGCAGTGCATCCTCACTAGATCCGTTTCTATTGAGCGGGCATCACAACTTTGATGTCTTCCAGGGTTCCCGTCAGCATGCTAATATGTTGTGTGTCTTCATCCAAGTAGATCAAAAGCCACCAGTGGTCCAACAGATGCTGAAGAGTCCTTTGTACAAGCGCACACTCTTGGTCGTTTTTGTAGCATTCTTTACAGTCTTGATAATCATGTAAATATAGAAAACCAAGTCTGACCTGTTTAGGATGTAATTCCACTAGACTGGCATTTATCAAGCATATGTCAAAGATTTGAACCATATTGACTTGATGATCACTCCTTTCATGGTAGTCCTGGATCCATCCGAGATCCATTTGACATTGGAGTGTCTCTTGTACAAAAGAGCATCCCTGATTATCTTTTGAGCAGGTCAACAAGCGTTGTAATCGTGCCGCGGCAGATTGTAATACTGACTTTGTCTTGAATGCAATGCCACTAGATTGACGTTCATTGCACGGATGTCGTGGTTTTGAACAATGTTGGGATGTGCATGGGCCATGTTTACTTCACGAATCCAGTGATCCTAAATCCAGCCCTGATCCATTTGTTCTTGAAGAGTTATTTGTACTATGGCACACCCTTGATTGTCCTTGGAGCAGATATCACACTGGTGATAGTTGTGAGATGGCACATGGCCGTACCCACTCTGTTTACAATACATTTCACCAGATTTATTCCCAGTAGGCGTACATTGTGAATTTGATAACTGTTAACTGACTTCCCTTCTATCACATTCATTGTAGTAGTCTTCTCATGTTGCGGCAACGGGTTCGTCTGAACATTTGGATTAGTATCTTTGAAAGATAAAACCTCGTTCCTGACGAGCTTCTATACATCAGACTTGAAGCTGAGACAATTCTCAATGTTATGTCACGGTCCTCCTTGATGGTAAGGGCAAGTTTGATCTACTTTGAACCAAAAAGGTGGATTTTCTGGTACCGTAAGGGGAGTCCTGGTTTGAACGTGCCCCTTGGCTAGTAGAAGTGGAAATAACTCTGCATACAACATTAGTATAGGGTCGAACCCTGATGGTCGTGTAATACGATTATTATTATTGTACTGCAGGCGAGCCTGGTGAAGAGGCTGCTGCAGCCTTTGCTGATACTGTTGTTGATTTGGTTGGCTCTGAGCAACCTGAGGTCGATTAGTCGGAGCTGGCGTCAGGTTGATAGCAGGAGTTACCGCTGCTACTGGTTGATACCTTCGCCTTTGCTTTCCCAGAGAGATATTACTGATATCTTGCTCTTTCATCTTTTGGAAAGCACTACCGTATCTTTTAGTACTGTTGGATGGCTTTGCATCTTTGACCAATTGTCCTTCTCGGACTGCTTCTTCAAGGCGTACTCCCATGTTCATCATTTCAGTGAAGTCATTGGGCGCACTAGCAATCATTCAGTTGTAATAAAACGAGCTCAACGTTTTCAGGGAAATTTTCGTCATTTCCTTTTCTTCGAGGGGAGGAAAGATCACGGGGGCAATTTCACGCCATCTCTGAGCATATTTTTTGAAGGTTTCTTTATCCTTTTGTGACATTGCTCTGAGTTGGTCCCTATCTGGTGCCATGTCCAAGTTGTATTTATACCGCTGAACGAAGGCTGCCCCGAGATCTCTGAAAGTACTGATCTTGGTGCGGTTTAAACCCATGTAGCATTTGAGTGCGACACCAGTTAAACTGTCTTAGAACTAATGGATTAGTAGCTGTTGATTTTCTGTCTGAGTAGATATTTTCCGAGCGTACATCACCAAATGACTTTGAGGGCAAGAGTTGCCTTTGTATTTTTCAAAGTCAGGAACTTTGAATTTGTGCGGTATCTTTACATTAGGGACCAAACAGAGGTCGGCAGCGTCTTTTCCGAATAAGTCTTGACCGCGAATGGCATGCAGTTCCTTCTGCATTTTCAAGAATTGTTCCTGGAACTCATTCATCCTTTCGTATACGTCTTCGTTTCTGCCAGAAATCGCTTGCGGAATCTGTCCTTCTGGGACAGTGTGTACCACTGGTTGTGGTATAGACATTACAGCGGTAACCCTTGGCGCTTTAGTGACCTGAAGTTTGTAACCTTCAGGAGTTTCGGTTGTAACCCTTGCATCTTCATTTCCCTGAAGTTTGTAACCTTCATGTCTGGCTGTTCCTGCTACGACTTTCAGGTCTTCAGTGACCGGTGAGATGTATCCTTCAGGTATAAAGTTGTGAGGCATGCCCCAGGGAAATCCTTTAGGCATGCTGTACTGAGGATGACTGCCAGGCATCTCAAATGCTGGTGTGGATGTACTCTTCGAGATTACAGTCCTTTGATGCTGTTGTTCCTGGGCTGCTGCCTGAGATTGCATGTCGTGGTGGAGTTTCTCCAAACTCTCCTTCAGAACGTTGATTTCTTCTCTCAACTCTTTGTTCTCTTCCTCGAGATCATCCATTTTCTTTTGTCGATTGGCCCGAGTATTGTATGAATGAGACAGTTTGACTCTAGAGTGCGACACATATGTGAGACTCAAAGACAAAGATGTGCTATGTGAGAATGATGAATGATATGCAAAGAATGATATATTTTTTTAGTTTTTTTTTTTGTTTCCAAAAGAACTTTGAACAATTATATTGCAAATATCATACAGCAGGGGAGACCCTTTTATTGAACTCAAGGACGAAGCCAGAGATTTCAATTTGTGGGGACAATATTTTTGAATTTGTAATATAATATATCTATCCTTTATATTTTTATTGCAAAAATATATATCATATTTATTTTTTATGAGATTTATCCATAAAAAATATTTAATAACTTTTTTAATTTTTAATTTATGTTACTTTATCAATTTTATTATCAACAAAAAAAAAAATCTATTTATCTCTCTAAATAACTAATGATGATACAAATAGTTATTTGTAATATTTGATAAAGACAACTCAGTGTTAAAATAAAATCATATAAAACAAAATTTATTTAATGAAATTTGAGTGAAAATTATTTTATAAAGAAATAGAACCCAAAACAATTATTCAGGTGGTTTTACATTAATTTTAATTATTAATCAATGAATTACATTGTAGTTAAATATTTCTTATTAGTTAATATAAATATATAATAGTTAATATAAATATTGTAGTTAAATATTTCTTATTAGAGACTTCTTTCAATTATTAATGAATATTTCTTATTCCTATAATTAATATAAATATTGTAGTTAAATATTTCTTATTAGAGAACTCTTTCAATTCCAATAGTTAATATAAATATTTTAGTTAAATATTTCTTATTAGAGAACCTTTAATAAATATTTCTTATTAGTTAAATATTGGAATTACAATATTGTAGTTTTTTTTATAAACAAAATTTTATTGAATTGTAACAGGGGCACTAAGGGTGCCTCAACCCTGTTACAAAAAACCTACCAACTATATTACAATGATAACACAATCCTTAAAAACAAAGGGAATGATTTACAAACCAATTATAATAAATATAAGATTTATCAAAATGCAGACTTTTTGTTATCCACCACCAAGATAAAATTATAATCTTCTGTAATACGGCCTTCAGATTTCCCTGCCATCATTAATATTGTAGTTAATATAAAGAAAACTCTTTCAATTATTAATCAATGAATTACAATATTGTAGTTAAATATTTATTATTAGTTAATATAAATATATTATGAGTACTAGTGTTCAAATAATGTTGTTAAAAAATTAGAGGAGGCACATGCCCCCATACTCTTACACATAGCTCCGTCCTTGATTGAACTCGAAAGATTGCAGTATTTTACAAGGAAAAGTACAGTATTTTACAAAGTGCGAGAAAGGGAAATTAGGCCTATGGATTTTGAGTTCTCTCTGAGGAGAGCTCAGATGCTGGTTCCTGAACTTTTCTTTTCTTTGATTGGGCTTCTTCAGCCATTGTCGGGTCGACGATTCTCTGCCAAGTGAAAGGAGTGAGTAAATTTCTTCGTTCCTCCTAACTTTCCATAGCATGCTGCTCTAATATCTCAATAAGAGCATCATTTTCCTTTAGTAGTTCTTGAATCTTGTTACATTCCAAATTAAAGATCTGGTATTTGTTCTTCCAAGAGTTTCTCTCACGTTGGACTTTGTTGAGAGCAACCTGGAGTTTTTCCGCGTCAGACATGAAATAAAGGACAGATTCTTTTAAGGGAAAAACTTCTTGACGAGGGTAAGGCATCCTCAGTTTGATGGCTCTAGTTTGTACCCTGTGGAGGTAAGGTTCTGCAGAGGAACAATTTGGTCTTCCCATGGATTCTCTCCCTTTCCTATGAATATGTTGCCAGGCATGCACTATTTCTTTCTTTAGTGCCCTATCATTTTCTCCTTCCTTAAAGAAAAGACCTTCCAGATGAGCATTATGTGGGATATTCTTCATCGGGTATCCAAGTTGACGACGAGCTAAAATTGGATGATAGTTGATCCCTCCTTTAGTACCAATGAGGGGTACATTGGTGAAATTTCCACATCTGTTGATAATCTTTATCCCTTCGTAAATTCGATTGTACCAATCTATGTCTGAGTTGGTAAGAGACATAATCTTCTGCGACCATCACAGATTACTCTTGTGATCCCAAAAAACAGCAGACTTGGGCAAGTGGGAAATAAACCATTTGTAGAGTAATGGTACACAACATGTGATCATCCCTCCATTGTACAAATTCCTTAAGTGTACAGAATGGTAAGCATCCGTGAGCAAGATTGGTACTGGGTTTCCAATTAAGAATATCTTAACAGCATTGATGTCGACGAAGTTGTCGATGTTGGGAAAGAGGAATAACCCATATGTGAGCATAACAAAGACATCCTTGAAAGCAGTTATATTTCTTATACTGGTAAAGTATAGAGCTTTCTCCTTCAGGAATTTAGCTGGTAAACCTTGGACTCCTCCTTTGGTTGTCATGTGAGTCCTGACTTCTGACTCATCCAAAGATATTGCTCTTGCAATGGCTTGATCTTTTGGAATTTCTTCCAGTCCAGAAAATGGATCTTGATCAGTGATAGGTAAGTCAATCAGGTGGGAGTATTCTTCCAGTGTTGGTGTAAGGTGATAATCCGAGAATGTGAAGTTGTGGTATACCGGATCGTAGAACTGAACCAGTGTAAATAGGATCCCTTCAACCATGTTGACCTTCAAAAAAGATAACCGTCCTCCGTGCTTAGCTCTGAAAGCCTCGGGATTAGTAATCATCCTTTCCAATTTCCTTAGGTCTTCCGGTTTTGGAACCTTGAAGGTGTACTTGTGCGTTTTTCTTCTTCCGAAATCCATAACGCAACCTCTCTGATATTTGCAATTTTTGTTTTCGTTCTTTTAGAAAAATATTTTTCTCTTGTTTAAAATTTTTTTAATGAATACATGAATGCAGCAAACAAAAACACTTGAAAACATGGGTTTAGGGGTTTGTCGTCATGAGCATGGAGCCATGGATCTACCCATCCCCAAAGGTGTGTACTAATTGGTCAATTTTTGTACCTGTAGAATGGGTTTTAACAAAGGTTCCCAAAATCATTGACCCCTCTTAGGGATATTAACAACAAGCTGATTGACTCAAGCGAGCTATAATATCCTAAGATGAATCTCTTTTGAGTGTAGTATCGCGTATCAACTATTCCCGATAGTCACCGCACTACCTAATGGTTTAATGGTTAAATATCTACTAAATCCTCATTTTCATAGGTACCACAATGGGAAAACTATGCTTTCACGATGTGGTCGTTCAACATCAGCAAGTCCACACGGGTACCTCAACTGATTCAGTGGACTACTAGGTTAACTTGGTTGGGAATCACTCCCTATAAGCTTTCCTGGAGACTCCACCACTTATCTTAATGTTCTCTCAAACTTTCCACATGCGTATTAATCGCATTCCCAAATACCGGTGATTTAAACATGGGTATCAAGTAAGGTGACAGAATATGATATATATAAAAAATGAAAAAACAAGTAAATAAACAGAGAAATAAATGCAAAGCAAGGCCTAGACCTCTTAGGAACTCTAATCCTAACTCTACCCAGCAGAGTCACCATTTTTCTGTAGCGTGCGATTTTTGTCGGTGACGCGACCACCTTATCGCAATGTTGGAATCGGGTGCTACTTTCTATTTTCTTATTTATCCTATGAAGCTGGAAAGGAAAGGGAAGATATCTAAAAACTAACCTTGCACGCAAATGTTTTCTTTAACAAATGCTAAGAGATCGGGGAACGGGGTCTTGTTATACAAAGGGAAGCTATTAACACCCAGTGTATCTATGGTAATCCATAAGAACTCTTTATTGCATATATCTCTGTTAATTTGAAATGCTTTCTTGTGTTTATCTATTGTGGCTTGGGAAAGTTTCTCCTTTGGGAGAATTGAGAGAATGTTTTTGTTGTTTCCGGGTTTTTCGTTGTTTTTGGGAAGGTACTGGACCTAAAATTTTTTATTTGTGTGCTCACTAAGATTTTGCAATCTTATGCCTACGTATTCCCGTAAAAAGATTTGGGAAATTAGAGCAATCGTAGTTCCTCCTATTCTAGGAGGAAAGATATTTGGTGTCTTGTTTAAATCCCCAGATTAAAGCCCCAGAGAGAATTTGTCATCTCTAAAGGGAGAATATCTCACCTATTCATCACAAATTGTTGAGAAATTGATTATAAGGGAAATTACTTTAACTGGGATATGTGAATCCAGCAATGCCATAATTTCCTTTATAAGGGTGATGTCATGAAGGAAGAAAGCTTTAACTCAGTGTAGAGTGTCACTCCCGGGATTTTCATCCTAGTACAAACGCGAAAGTGGCATCGAAACAGAGTCGCCAGCAATGTGTATTTATCCCAAGAGAGGGAAAGGAAACACTGCGTAAACCTGAGTGAAGGAAAAGAACATGGTCTTGCGACCAAGAGAACTGGGTTCGGGAGTCGGTTACGCAAGAGGAAGGTATTAGCACCCCCTCGCGTCCATTGTACCCGATGTGATCCACGTTTGCTTGTCTCGATCAAAGGGTGTAAGGAAAGGATGCTGGAAAAGGAACGGATAGCTGGAGAACTGGAAAAGGAAAGGAGAGAGAAAGAGAAACAAATGTAGGGAAAATAAAAGAAGTGCTCGAATGGGCCCTACCCCACTGCCTACGTATCTCATCGGGAACATGAGAATCAGAGCGACATAGTTCCCCTCAGCTAAGGGAAAATTGTTTGTTTTTTTTAGGGAACGACTAATGTTCTAGCTCAGGTGTTGCTGCTCGCTGTATGGAGACTTAGGCGTTACCGTCTTGCAAGAGAACGAGGAGAAGCACGTTCGTACGTCGAGAGTGAGTGAGATGAGAAGAGAATGCCCGAAGGAAAGACATTATTGTTTGTTTGAAATCTTTTAAGAAGAAGTATTTTGATTATTTTGTTTTTATAACGCATATTGCATTCAAGTCTATCGTATAAGATCGAATGCATCGCATGGTCGTCCTAACAGGCCGTATGCTAAACACTCTAGGAAGGTGGAGAGAAACCCCCCTCCTTCCATTTCCCATACTTTAGGTTTAAGTGCAATACATGTTATGCCATCATTAAGTGTTTTTTACTTTTGTTTTGAGATGAGGGAGATAGAGACTCAAATGGAGCAAAAGGTGAAAACTAAAGGGGACTAAGACTCACCCTAATGTTATCATATAGGGATGTTCCTATGGTTAATGTGGTTTAAGAGGCCTAGGTCTAAAAGAAAAAGAGGGATAACACTACCTAATGTTGGCATGCATGGATTGCTATCCTAATGTCTCTCCTACCTCCGACTTAATCAAAAATTAAGTGAAGCTAGGAATCTTACGAGATCATGTCATCAGACAAGTAAACACATGATAAATCAATCACAAAATGAACTAAAAGCAATGAAAGAGAAAACAATGTCAGTCAACGATAATGTCATAGAATCAAAGTAAAAAAAGGGGAAGCTTTAGCCAAGGGGTCATATCAACCGAGGCAAACAAGCTAGATGTGAGAAATAAAGGTGCTCATCCAATGGTATCGAAAACCATGGAGAGCAAAGTAAGGAAGGGGAAGATGTGAATCAGGTCACATAAGCATCAGCATTGGTCAATGTGAGCTATTGACAAGGTGTGGGGGTTTGATTACTAAACCGTTCTTCCACTGACGGACTCGACAACAAGAGCAGGTAATGTTTAGAGCTTAAATCATGTAATGAGAGCTAAGAACGACTCAACTAGAATAACGGGGGTCGATTGCGAACCCTGCCTTCCGTCAATTGCCTCCTTAGAGGTCTTCAGCACAATATCAAACAAGCACAACCATGGCCTCACTTGAGGGCTTTCCATATAATCCTACTTATCATAGCATCGACTATTCCTACTTCTCATGGCATTTGAAAGCATTAAAGAGAAGTGAAGAGATAATAGGTCCTACCAAACGGATATGAATCCTTAGCAAAGCAACGAAAGCGCAACGAAAGCAAGTCACGAAAGCACCTATAAACATATAGCAAACCAAGTTAGAAACAAGCTTTTATTTACAAAACGAAATGGTCACGCCACCTTTGGAGTGTCTCCTTTATGTACCTTGCACATGTGAACCAAAGACATTAGTAGTAACAAGAGAGTGTATGTACAACATGAAACCTAAGTCTAATGGCTATGTACATTTGAGTCACACTAGTCAAAGTGAAAGACCTAAAAGGATTATGTAGTTACAAGTCAAGTTACAACTATGCTACAAGACTAATCTACTTTGAAGTTAAAGGTAAACCAACAAAAGAAAGTCATTACAAGTTAGATGAATTGAATTAAAACATGAAGATGGAACAAGGTCAAAAGTGAAATAACTTATACACATGCTTAAATCCAATCTCAAAGTGTCACAAAGGTTTGCATTAAACTCTCTCTCCAACGTCGATTCATTCCATGAGCGAAATCACATTTAAACTTCTCATACAAGTATGTAAAATTGTCACTCAATTAAGGCAAATGAAATGACATGGTAAGGCAATGTTAAAGCTCACACACCAGAGGCAAATAACCTATAAAATGTCCTAATTGAATCCCCAAAAACAATCATGAACATGGCATACAAGCGGCATCAAAAGAAGTGGCCAAAGTGAAACACAAATTCAATTTCACATGCACACAAAGTAGGCATCATTTAAGGCATGTGAAATGATACAATGTAGTACTCAAGCATGTCTCAATTGTACATCAAAATACACTTAACAATGTGCTAAAACTCATATTCAAAGTTGGCTCAAAGTGCCCTCATACAAATCCTAAACAAAGACCTATTTCTAAGCATGTGCCAACACGTCATGTTCACTTTGAAAAATGGGTGAAAAATAGCAAACTACCCTTGAAAATTATGAGTAATTAAACATATTGTGCCAAGGCCAGTGAGTGATCATATACAAAATATAGGACACAAAACATGCATCAAACATACTCAATCAATTACAAACATGGATCAATTTATCGATGATGATCTTACAAGAAAAGGCACAAAGATGATGCTCAAAAGAAATTCAATAATCATGGCCAAGGTACCAATCAAACATCATTAGGTCATATAATCAGAGGCCCAAATTCACAACAAAAATTAGCTCCAAATGGTCAAGGGAAAATCACATTCTATGACCTACATCACACGGCATACCAAAATGAACACATTCCGTTCCAAAATCCATGAAAAATACCAAACACTCCCAAAAGTGAGATTAAAAATATCAAAAAATCAATTAAGACCCTCAAGAACATACATGAATTTTATTGGAATTTTATGAGGCATGAAACTATTTTTAGTAAACACATTTGAAACGTGTACAAAGGATGAAGTAAACATACACAAGAATCCCAGGGGGGTGCACTATAGAAGAGATTCTATTTCACTCCTTTAATGGGCTCAAGCTGAGGGGTGCGAATAGCAGACTGGATATAGGCCCAAGGAGTTTAAGTCTTGAGGGCGCATGGTCTGCTTACCGTGCTCTTCGGTCAACTACAGGGATTGAATCACGGTCGTTGATTCGTAGGGCTGATGATGATGGATGATCCAAAGGTGATAATTAGGAGGCGCACATTAACTGCTATGGAATGGCACGCATGGGATCGGAACAAAAGGCCTACCGGACGGTGAAAAGTGTCACCGCCGGAGTGGACCGCCACCACAATCTTATCCTCTTCCCCTTATCTTCACATAAGAAACACATGAACCACCTCTCCATTCACTTAAACATCTCTCTCTCTCTCAAACATCTTAACCTCGCCTGAAAATAAATACTCGTTGGAGAATGCGGTGGTCGGTGGCTGCGCCGCCATCTTCTCTGGCCACTAACCGCCACCAGTCACAAAAATCCAAACATCAACCCTAGTTACTTTTGCACGGTGATTACAAATCCGTAACTAGTTTCGTCAGTAATTCAACCTATCGGCGGGATCGAAGTTTCCGATTCTCTTAATTCTTGGCTCAAATCCGCTCCTTCAACCTCTTCGATTCAACTCCTTCTCACAGTTCTCCTTTCTTTAACACGTTTCACCGCCATTCCAAAACATTCCTCCGTTTCGCCGCCATTCCAAAACATTCCTCCGTCTCGCCTCACATCAGTAAATTGCCACGAAGTGACCTCTCTAACGACGGCGACGATTTCACCGATCGACTACGTAATTAGCTTCCTGCCGCGAAACTCTATGCAAACCATTCAGTGTTCCCTTACTCTAACAAGCAGAGGTTGAATCCGTTCGCGACGCCGACTAATAACGTACCAAAAGACGGATACGAACGAAGCTTCTTTACCTGGGATTGGAACCAGTTCAGGTATGAATTTGATCCTTCGCTTTGAATTCTTCTCCTACTCTTCTGAAATCGTTCCGTATGTGTTTTCTTGCGTTATTACGATTAGGAATCGTGGATGAGTTTGTTGCGGTTTAACCGCTGATTTGCAGGTTCGGATTCGTGTTGAATCTTGTGGAAGTTGTTGGTTCTTAGATTTGCGTTGTTCTTGAATTCTAGTGTTGCAGAATTTGACTGAGTATTTTTATGTGTGAACTGAGAAAAAATGTTGCAGGTTGCGGAGATGGAGATTAGAGGAAGATATGGCTTGAGGTTTGAAGAGAGTTGTTGAATTGGCACGAAAATGGTGATGGAAGAAGAGTTTTTCCAGTTTCTGCAAGTTGGAGAATTGATGAAGATGGAGAGAGATTAGATATTGAAGATTGGTTAGAGGAATTGGAAGAATGATCAATTCTGTTAGAGATTGAAGAGTAGTAATGGAGGGTTTTCTGGTGGTAACTGTTAGAGGTTCCCAATTGAAGAGGATTGGAAGGTGAGATGAAGAAGAAGTTGGTTAGGATTCGATTAGGGAAAATGTTAGGAGATTGGAGAGGATTGGTTAGAGGAATTTTGTTGTAGAAGTATTTTTTTGGATGTAATTCTTACTGGTATGAAACTTAAGATTTTCGGCTGCCATGAATTTTGTTAGAATCGCAACTGAGCATTTTTAATTAGTGAAACTGGTGTTAGCTACGTTACCGCCATGTAGTTTTCTGCTAAAATTTTCATTGCCATTGACATTATTTTTGCTGTTAACTTCTGCTGTCAGTAAGTTATTTTTTTTTCTGCAATCAAATTTCTCTGATGCTGCCCTGAGCTTCCTGGCGAGACTTTTTTATCACGTAACCTTCATGAAAGGGACTGAGCAACACACCCTTCTTCACATTCCAAGGTCCAGGCCCTGGTTCAGAGCCACACACCACCAAACTCTCATCCCGTTGAGTAAAATACGGTACACGAGAGCTCATCTTCACCGAATTCACCGACTTATTCCCTGAAACCAATCGCGCGGATTCACCGTAGCTTCAAACATGAATAGTTTTAACTAAGCCTACATCCTCAGCACTCACAAACAGTATGAAAATCCCAAACTGAAATGAGTGAGATTGGATAGCGGAGACTTTTATTGAAATGACACGGCTGGGACATAAACAGGTTATATATGCTTGCCAATTTGCTGAATTGGGAATGAATTATGGTTTTATTTGAAATTTATTTGGACAAAAGTGGCATTGGTAATTTTGGGTATGGATTAAAAATCGAAAATGGATTGAAATGGATATATGGATAAAATGTTTAGAAATTATGATATGGTCTACAAATGAAGTATGGTTTAAAATGTGGGTAAAAGAATAGGGTAATCTAGAAATGGATATTAACATGAGAAATGGTTATTAAATGAAAAAGGATTGAAATGAATTTAAATGTGCGTAAGAGAATAGGGTAATCTAGAAATGGATATTAACATGAGAAATGGTTATTAAATGAAAAAGGCTTGAAATGAATTTAGAATTGACAAATGAATTAAAACTTGGCTAGACAAGAATGGATAATGGTTGATTGGCTAAACATGTATAACGTGGTTTATGGATTAGGAATGACATGGTTTAAAACGGTCCTTGATATGGGGTTGATATGAACACGATTTTATGAACTTGTATCTTGAACTCCAAGTATCTTAAAGCACTTGCCAATTCCAAATTCAAACTCAAGTACTCAATGAACTTCCAACTCGAGTCAACTTCAATCTCCTTCCTCATTAACTTGTATTATACGCCATGAGCAATAAGAAATTGAGAGAATAATTCTGTCTACAACTGGGTCTCATGTCAAGATGCCTTTACCATGAACCCTAACCACTATCTTCAATTGATGAATATCAACCAATTCGTACAGAAGGAAAGAAACCACGATCCCATGCCCTTATGCAATATGTATGCTATCTATGACCTACTATGGAATACAAATGAGTAAAGCATAGACCAATTTATTTAAGAAAACATGAGGGCAAATTTTGAGGTATTACAGCTGCCCCTATTCAATCAACTATGAATCTGAATGGATGAAAGCAACGGCTATCAGGAATTCAAGATACATAGAGATTGAATACAAAAAAAGCCGAGAAAATTTGCACTGTGTGGATAAAGAAAAAAATGTTGTAAATGAAGCAATGATAAGGAAGAAAAGTTTGTGAGAAAGAATTTGGAACCATTGAACCCCATAGGAAACCTGTCGGGAACTGGTGAACTACCTGTCGGGAACTGGTGAACTACCTGTCGGGAACTGGTGAACTACCTGTCGGGAACTGGTGAACTACCTGTCGGGAACTGGTGAACTACCTGTCGGGAACTGGTAAGCTTGGACCTGTGTTACCTATCGGGAATGGGTAAGTGGACCTGTCGGGAACTGGCAAGGCTCAAACTAACGGGAGCTGTCGAGGACGGCTACAGTTTATAACCAAGGCTTACTTATCGGGGATGGGTAAATGGACCTGTCGGGAACTGGTAAGGTTAAAACTCAAAGGGAGCTGTCGGGGACGGCTACAGTTTATAACCAAGGCTTACCTATCGGGGATTGGTAAATGGACCTGTCGGGAATTGGTATGGTTAAAACTCAAAAGTGCTGTCGGGGACGGCTACAGGAATCCTATCGGGAATGGTTCCAAAAAACGTGTAAGCTGAGAGATATGGCTCTGTGGGGAGAAAAATGATGAAACCCTTTGCGCTGCTTTGAAATGTCTGCTGGGGAATGAGCAAGACGTTCTTTCTGGCTCTGTCAATGATATAAGGAGCAAATTTTTGGGCTCTCGCACGAGTTATCAAAACTGGCATATGCTTCACATGCATATGTTTGAATTTTTACATGGCGTAATGCTCTATCTCAATGGAAATGCTACGCCTTTTGAGGATGCTATGCATACTATATGAAAAATGCAAGGAGGTCCTCAACATATTTTGCTGAGGAAAGGTAGGCAACTCCGCTGGGGATAACAAGCTGGATTGACTTCGTGGTCGCAAACCGTACAGGGGAAGCCAAATTGACCTGATCTCCTGATCTGGGCTCTGGCCTGACAAACCTATTGAGGTCACTGAAGGAAATGATAACTTTCCTAGAGAGGCATCATCTAAACCAGTCTACTTGGGGAATAACTATAACCATAGAACTCCGCTGGGGAAATGAGCTTACAATAAACTCTACTGGGGAGAACCATTTCATAGCGTCTCGTGCTGGAAATGTCCCTTGAGAGGATTTTACAGAAGACCACGCCTCTTCAAACTCTACTGGGGATAATAGATTTGGAACACCTCCTGCTGGGGAATTTTCAAACTGCCCCATGCTTGGGATGACGACTTCACTGGGGATTCACAACCGTTATCGACACCAAAAAGCTTGTAGCTGTTTGAGGTACTGAATGGGAGAATCGACTTAATAAGATACAACACTACCCATTTGGAACTGACTTGTTAATAACGAATCGCCGTGTGCGACCGTCGGCCAGACGATGGACTCAATTAGCAAACGTTGTGACAAAAGAGTGAAATGAGAATCTTTTTCTGAACATGATGGCTTCAGTACTACCATTTGACAATGTTGCTAGGGATAACCTCCGAACTCTACACCGATCGTGAGATACAAAGATAAATCTGGATTGCCAATAACCACTGGACTTTAATTGTAGGTGATATCATTGATCTGACGTGCTGGAGGAGGAGAATGTTCTGACTTTCCCCCACCTTCACAACTACTTGGGCACCTCCTATCATTTTACATTGCTCAGAATGAGGAATCCTTTTATGCTACTGGGGATGACAACCTCAAGGAAGAACTTTCTTATTGAGGAACCCACTTCTGCTTGGGGAGGAACGATCACTTGAGTCTCGCAAAAGGATGCCCACCTGCTTGGAGGGGAAGATTAAACCATCTCTACCCTATCTAGGGACTCGAACTCTTGTTGGAGAAAGGAAAATCCAACTCCGGTTGGGGAAACCAAACCTTATGTCTCTCGCTAGGGAGGATACTTTGCCAAGGACAATGTCGTCTTGGCTATCTCTGTCGGGGGCAACTAGCAATGCTAATACCTCACTGGGGAGCGATACCCTCTAGCGCCTTGCCGAGGAAGAGAAAGTCCATGTTGGGAACTACTTCGGCGCTTCACACTTCTATTGATCAACTGCATGCCGAATATCACAAGAGGATTCCCAACTTGTCTCAGACCACTGGGAGAAATCGCCTCAAGAGGATTTTACAGAAAACCCGACATTCAAAATGCCCCAGGGTATTTAAACTCTCGGAGAGATTCATGGATCTCGACGTAACTGCCCTAGATTACGGAGTTCATGAAAGAATTTGCCTCGAGGTGATTCGCAGTGATTTGAAATACTCTGCCCCAATATACTGAATCTTGAAGAGGTTATTTTGATTAACCGTTTTTTAGAGGAGGATGACTTCTCGTGCTCTTGAGGTGGCTTGCCTCGAGTCTTGAAGAAACTTTGCCCCCTAACCGATCTTAGAGAGATTTTCCAAATCGACCTGATTGCTCCAGTTCGAACGCTTTTAGAGAGATTTAAAGGATCTCAACGTGATCGCCCCCAGTTTGGCTAAACTTTGAAGAGATTTCTCGACGTGACTTCCCATGATTGACCGCTCTCTGAAAAGACTTTCTCAACTTTACTACCCCAGCTTGGCTACACTTTGAAGAGATTTATCGATGTGATTACCCCAGATTAGCTGAATCTTGGAATGGCTTGCCCATTTGGCGTGATCATTTGATGACTTACCCCTGCTCAACGGAGTTTTCTGGAGTTTGCATCTTATCTTGATCAATCTTTCCATTGTAGAAACTTTCCTGATGTCCTGTACTTACTCGCAAGTAAAACTGACCGTTTTGAAAATGACAATTTTAATGCAATGCATATGACAGTTTTGAGATCCAAGTCTGTTCACTGGAAAAATATGGTGACAGATAGTGAACGAATCACTTATCAGAATGTCACATCGATACAACCATGAATGGTAAGAAAGATCCTCTTGTGAGTCAGAACTGACGTGATATTAACAGAAGTATGCTTTCGAAACAACCCTGCTTCAATTAGGTCTTTTGAAGGTTGTAGCGTGGCCTGGTTCACGGTTTAAGAAAGAAAGGATATAAGGCTCAAAATTTTATTTTAACCCACCCATTCTCCTTGATGTTCTCCAATCCTACGTTCAGCTAATTCGACACAAGCGCTCATCTTTCAAAAAGCTTATTGCATGGTAGGAGGATAAAAGGAACCCACACGGTTTTCGGAGTGACAGTCACCTCTTTTGTCTTTGGCGTCTGTAATCACACGACTTGTTCTTTGCTTGAGGAATTTTCTTTTTGTAATCCTTTTGTTTTTCACTTTCTTATTCTTTTGCCTTTTGATCCCTAATTTTTTCCTGGACTGATTCTTTTGAATCTTTAGATTTTGAAGTCCAGCGGGATGCCCTGACTTTTGCCTAAGTCGCTTGTTTTCAAGTTTTGACTTAGCGGACTTTTTCTTTTTATTTTCTTTCTCTTTTTTTTTTTTCGGAACAAATTGTGTGACACTGACTTGTCTTGACTTTGTTGAAAGGGTTGTGACTGCCTCACTCCTTGATTGTTGAGGGATAACCATTGTGGTTTCACATCCCTTGACCTCTTGACGTTGGAATAGAAGGTAATGGATCCTCAGATACACACTCCTTTTGAAATTTGAACGCCAGGTCAAATTAATTGACGCCTACCCTGCCCATGGGTTAAATGTGAGGGTTTTTTCATACGAAAATAAACTCCTACTTCAAGGCTCAAAGGGGTTTACAAAGGTTTCAATCCTTTATATCTCTGGTGTTTAGGGATTTGAAACAATGCTTGTACATCATCAACAGGGTTTTTGTTCAAAAGCATACAATCAGAAGTTTTACGTCTTCGATTTCATCATCCTCCCTAGGATCCTGCGTAAACAAGCATATGATATCGATGAGAAAGTATGAGTGAACACGAATAGAGTTAATCAAAACATGCATATCCATTTCATTATCATTATCATTTTTTTTTAAAACGAGTTTGCACTTTAATAGGAAAGAAACCACAAATGCAAAGCAATGACATGATATAATGATTGCCAGCTTCGAGGAACTGGGATATTCCAAGCATGATTCGCTAATAAGCTAGTCGTCTTCAGAATTACTCTTTGAAGTCACTCTGAAAACCATCTGCACAACTGCTCTTGGTGCCTTCTTCCATAACTTGGACTGATGAACCCACATGACTTACTCTCGAACACCTTACAGTCTTCAGTTGAATGCCCCTGTGCCCCAGCATGGTAGTCACAACGGGCGTTGACATCAAAACCCGGTGGGTACGGAAAAGGCACTGGACTCAATTCCTTTGGCACTATTAGTCCACCCTTGATCAAATCTGGCAGTATCTGACTATACAACATTGGCAACTGAGTGAAATGCCTCTCTGGCTTCCTTGGCCTTTTTCGGCGTGCTGACGTTGATGACGACAATATGACTATTGATTCTGAGGAAGTCCCTGATTTGGAGATGGATATTGTCCTTGATACGGAGACTCAGAAGATTGCTGACTTTGGACAGTTGATATACTCGAATGCTGAGAATGAGAAAGTGAAGATTTCTGAATGGAACTACCTTCTTCATCTAATTCTTCTTGAGAACTGACAACTGATGCACTTTCATTAGCTTGGAAGTTCGAGACGTCTTGCATCTTTGCATACTTGAGCGTGCTCTCGATACGTTCTCCCACCATTACCAGGTCAGAAAATTTTGTCGCCCTATTGACAATCATCTTTTCCAGGTACAGACCTTGTAAGGTGTCCATGAACAAATCAACCAAATCTCTATCCGAAAGTGGTGGTTGAACACGAGTAGCTAACTCTCTCCATCTCTGAGCATACCCTCTGAATGATTCATTATCTGCTTGAGACAAGTCTTGGAAATTCATTCGGCTAGGAGCCATGTCAAGATTATAGTGGTATTGCTTCACGAAGGCGTTGGCTAAATCTGACCATGACTGGATGCAACCACTCTTTAACTGCATATACCAATACCCTGATACCCTACTCAGACTGTCTTGGAAATATTGAATCATGAGTTTGTCGTTGGGGACATAAGAGGTCATTCTTCGGCAAAACATCACCAAATATTGCTTTGGACAATCATTCCCTTTGTACTGCTCAAACATCGGTGTCCTAAACTTTGGTGGCAACACAAGGCCAGGTACCAGATACATGCTCGAAGCATTCAAATCAAGAGTATCATGCCTCTCCAGGGCTTTAAGTTTTTCCTCCAACACACGGTATCTTTCGTCATCAACAAATCGTGGATCCTTAGGGTTCATCTTTGGAACAACCCCTTGGACATCTGGCACAAAAAATGTAAAACTGTGATAATCAGCGGCATCAAGAGAATATGAATGTCCGCCTCGGACTATGTGATGCCCTTGCATAACAGGATCCTCAATAGGGATTCGCATCGGTTGAGCTTGGGCAACATTGTTCACCGGAGGTGGAATAACATTCTCATTTCTTTGAACATTAGCCTCTCCCCTTGTCATGGCGGCCATAGCTTCCATAAGTTGGTCCAACTGAGTTTTCCTCAATTCAAGATCGACCCTAGTCACAAATTGATTCTGCTCTCCTGAATTCAAGATTCCCCCAGAAGCTGATTCAAGTCCAATACGAAAGTCAGGAAACCAACCGCGGGTCGAGACAAAGGATGGATGAGCTCACTGGTCTGGTCTGGAGAAAGATATGCAAAATGCACATGCAATGCAATAATATGAATGCAATAAGACATGGGATCAAAGCTTCTGTATAGTCTGAATAATGAGTGTGTTGTGCCGATGAATGAATAAGTTCACAGGTATGCTCTGAAGAGAAATACCGGAATACCAGAATATCCGAACAATCAGAAAACCAGAATTCCAGAATATCGGCATAATCAGAGTACCAGAATGCCAGAATATCGGCATAATCAGAGCACCAGAATACCAGAATATCAGCATAACCAGAGTACCGACCTAATCAGAATACCGGGATGGTCAGCATGTCAGAATACCATAATACTAGGCTGATGAGTCTACACTGATAGGAAAACCAGAATACCGGGTATGTTGAAGGTCAAGGTTACCTACAAACCTGTAAAAAACCTGCCCCTCTCACATGTGGGTACTAAGATCCTCAGTATCCCGGGCTCTCAGGTCGAGAAATGATGATACGTTCACCATTTCTGGTTTGGCATCATCATCAATCGAGGAGGCCTCAACTGATTCTCCAAAATGAAAGGTCCTCAGCTTCTGGCACTGAGGTCGAGAAGCAATAGTACATTCATCCCTCGGGGTACAGTACTATCGCCAATCGAGGAGTGCCTCCACTGATTCTCTTTCCCAAAAGGAACACCTATAGCAAGTTCCCAGCATTGGGTCCTCGGGTCGAGAATATGCAATGGGTTTGCCACAGAACGTGGTTTGCCACTATCACATCTCGGGAGGAGTGCCGCAACTGAGTCCTCGGGGAAACGGTCACCAGAGTCGACAGCTCTCTAGATCAACACCCTAACATACGCAAGACACACACGTCAGAATGCGTCCCAAGATAGCCTCGTCTGGTTGTGAATTTCGTGAACACACAAACGCACCAAGATGGCACGTAGGTCCCACTACTCTCCACTCTAGTCCTAGGGTATACTCAAGCCTGGGTAGTGGGCTTATCTCTCAGAACACCCTGCCCGCCAAACAGAGAACAACACAGTCTGGCATAGCATAATATATCATATGAAATGAAAATGCTAAAATGCGGTAAATACAGTAATGTACAGTAAAGCAATAAATAACCATACAATAAAACAGTAAATACAGCACAACAGTAAACACCCAATGAAAGAAAAACAGACAAGCGCTAGGATTGACTCGCTAAGGAAACCAGAGATTCTGGGTTCGGTCCCCAGCAGAGTCGCCAGCTGTCGCTCCCGGGATTTTCATCCTAGTACAAACGCGAAAGTGGCACCGAAACAGAGTCGCCAGCAATGTGTATTTATCCCAAGAGAGGAAAAGGAAACACTGCGTAAACCTGAGTGAAGGAAAAGAACATGGTCTTGCGACCAAGAGAACTGGGTTCGGGAGTCGGTTACGCGAGAGGAAGGTATTAGCACCCCCCCGCGTCCATCGTACCCGATGGGATCCATGCTTTCTTGTCTCGATTAAAGGGTGTAAGGAAAGGATGCTGGAAAAGGAACGGATAGCTGGAGAACTGGAAAAGGAAAGGAGAGAGAAAGAGAAACAAGTGTAGGGAAAATAAAAGAAGTGCTCGAATGGGCCCTACCCCACTGCCTACGTATCTCATCGGGAACATGAGAATCAGAGCGACGTAGTTCCCCTCAGCTAAGGGAAAATTATTTGTGTTTTTTAGGGAACGACTAATGTTCTAGCTCAGGTGTTGCTGCTCGCTGTATGGAGACTTAAGCGTTACCGTCTTGCAAGAGAACGAGGAGAAGCACGTTCGTATGTCGAGAGTGAGTGAGATGAGAAAAGAATTCCCGAAAGAAAGACGTTATTATTTGTTTGAAATCTTTTAAGAAGAAGTATTTTTGATTATTTTGTTTTTATAACGCATATTGCATTCATGTCTATCGTATAAGATCGAATGCATCGCATGGTCGTCCAAACAGGCCGTATGCTAAACACTCTAGGAAGGTGGAGAGAAACCCCCCTCCTTCCATTTCCCATACTTTAGGTTTAAGTGCAATACATGTTATGCCATCATTAAGTGTTTTATACTTTTGTTTTGAGATGAGAGAGATAGAGACTCAAATGGAGTAAAAGGTGAAAACTAAAGGGGACTAAGACTCACCCTAATGTTATCATATAGGGATGTTCCTATGGTTAATGTGGTTTAAGAGACCTAAGTCTAAAAGAAAAAGAGGGATAACACTACCTAATGTTGGCATGCATGGATAGCTATCCTAATGTCTCTCCTACCTCCGACTTAATCAAAAATTAAGTGGAGCTAGGAATCCTACGGGATCATGTCATCAGACAAGTAAACACAGGATAAATCAATCACAAAATGAACTAAAAGCAATGAAAGAGAAAACAATGTCAGTCAACAATAATGTCACAAAATCAAAGTAAAAAAAGGGGAAGCTTTAGCCAAGGGGTCATATCAACCAATGCAAACATGCTAGATGTGAGAAATAAAGGTGCTCATCCAATGGTATCGAAAACCATGGAGAGCAGAGTAAGGAAGGGGAAGATGTGAATCAGGTCACATAAGCATCAGCATTGGTCAATGCGAGCTATTGACAAGGTGTGGGGGTTTGATTACTAAACCCTTCTTCCACTGACGGACTCGACAACAAGAGCAGGTAATGTTTAGAGCTTCAATCATGTAATGAGAGCTAAGAACGACTCAACTAGAATAACGGGGGTCGATTATGAACCCTGCCTTCCGTCAATTGCCTCCTTAGAGGTCTTCAGCACAATATCAAACAAGCACAGTCATGGCCTCACTTAAGGGCTTTCCATACAGTCCTACTTATCATAGCATCCACTATTCCTACTTCTCATGGCATTTGAAAACATTAAAGAGAAGTGAAGAGATAAGAGGTCCTACCAAACGGATATGAATCTGTAGCAAAGCAACGAAAGCGCAACGAAAGCAAGTCACGAAAGCACCTATAAACATATAGCAAACCAAGTTAGAAATAAGCTTTTATTTACAAAACAAAATGGTCACGCCACCTTTGGAGTGTCTCCTTTATGTACCTTGCACATGTGAACCAAAGACATTAGTAATAACAAGAGAGTGTATGTACAACATGAAACCTAAGAGTAATGGCTATGTACATTTGAGTCACACTAGTCAAATTGAAAGACCTAAAAGGATTATGAAGTTACAAGTCAAGTTACAACTATGCTACAAGACTAATCTACTTTGAAGTTAAAGGTAAACCAACAAAAGAAAGTCATTACAAGTTAGATGAATTGAATTAAAACATGAAGATGGACCAAGGTCATAAGTGAAACAACTTATACATATGCTTAAATCCAATCTCAAAGTGTCACAAAGGTTTGCATTAAACTCTCTCTCCAACGTCGATTCATTCCATGAGCGAAATCACATTTAAACTTCTCATAAAAGTATGTAAAATTGTCACTCAAGTAAGGCAAATGAAATGACATGGTAAGGCAATGTTAAAGCTCACACACCAGAGGTAAATAACCTATAAAATGTCCTAATTGAATCCCCAAAAATAATCATGAACATGGCATACAAGCGGCATCAAAAGAAGTGGCCAAAGTGAAACACAAATTCAAATTCACATGCACACAAAGTAGGCATCATTTAAGGAATGTGAAATGATCCAATCCAATACTCAAGCATGTCTCAATTGTGCATCAAAATACACTTAACAATGTGCTAAAACTCATATTCAAAGTTGGCTCAAAGTTCCCTCATAAAAGTCCTAAACAAAGACCTATTTCTAAGCATGTTCCAACACGTCATGTTCACTTTGAAAAATGGTTGAAAAATAGAAAACTACCCTTTAAAATTATGATTAATTAAACATATCATGCCAAGGCCAGTGAGTGATCATATGCAAAAGATAGAACACAAAACATGCATCAAACATACTCAATCAATTGCAAACATGGATCAATTTATCGATGATGATCTTACAAGACAAGGCACAAAGATGATGCTCAAAAGCAATTTAATAATCATGGACAAGGTACCAATCAAACATCATTAGGTCATATAATCAGAGGCCCAAATGGACAACAAAAATTAGCTCCAAATGGTCAAGGTAAGATCACATTCTATGACCTACATCACACGACATACCAAAATGAACACATTCTTTCCAAAATCCAAGAAAAATACCAAAATGTCCCAAAAGTGAGATTAAAAATATCCAAAAATCAATTAAGACCCTCAAGAACATACATGAATTTTATTAGAATTTTATGATGCATGAAACTATTTTTAGTAAACACATTTGAAACGTGTACAAAGGATGAAGTAAACATACACAAGAATCCCAGGGGGATGCACTATAGCAGAGATTCCATTTCACTCCTTTACTGGGCTCAAGCTGAGGGGTGCGAATAGTAGACTAGATATAGGCCTAAGGAGTTTAAGTCTTGAGGGCGCATGGTCTCCTTACCGTGCTCTTCAGTCAACTACAGGGATTGAATCACGGTCGTTGATTCGTAGGGCTAATGATGATGGATGATCCGAAGGTGATAATTAGGAGGCGCACATTAACTGCTATGGGATGGCACGCATGGGATCAGAACAAAAGGCCTACCGGAGGGTGACAAGTGTCACCGCCGGAGTGGACCACCACCACTATCTTATCCTCTTCCCCTTATCTTCACATATGAAACACATGAACCACCTCTCCATTCACTTAAACATCTCTCTCTCTCAAACATCTTAACCTCGCCTGAAAATAAATACTCGCCGGAGAACGCGCTGGCCGGTGGCTGCGCCGCCGTCTTCTCCGGCCACTAACTGCGACCAGTCACAAAAATCCAAACATCAACCCTAGTTACTTTTGAACGGTGATTACAAATCCGTAACTAGTTTCGTCAAGAATTCAACCTATCGGCGGGATCGAAGTTTCCGATTCTCTTAATTCTTAGCTCAAATCCGCTCCTTCAACCCCTTCGATTCAACTCCTTTTCATAGTTCTCCTTTCTTTAACATGTTTCGCCACCGTTCCAAAACATTCCTCCGTTTCGCCGCCGTTCCAAAATATTCCTCCATCTCGCCTCACATCAGTAAATTGCCGCGAAGTGACCTCTCTAACGACGGCGACGATTTCCCCGATCGACTACGTCATAAACTCCCTGCCGTGAAACTCTATACGAACCATTAAGTGTTCCCTTACTCTTACAAGCAGAGGTTGAATCCGTTCGCGACACCGACTAATAACGCACCAAAAGACGGATACGAAATGAGCTTCTTTACCTGGAATTGGAACCAGTTCAGGTACGAATTTGATCCTTCGCTTTGAATTCTTATCCTACTCTTCTGAAATCGCTCTGTATGTGTGTTCTTGCGTTATTACGATAAGGAATCGTGGATGAGTTTGTTGCGGTTTAACCGCTGATTTCCAGGTTCGGATTCGTGTTGAATCTTGTGGAAGTTGTTGGTTCTTAGATTTGCGTTGTTCTTGAATTCTAGTGTTGCAGAATTTGACTGAGTTTTTTTTATGTGTAAACTGAGATAAAATGTTGCAGGTTACGGAAATGGAGATTAGAGAAAGATATGGCTTGAGGTTTGAAGAGAGTTGTTGAATTGGCACGAAAATGGTGATGGAAGAAGAGTTTTTCCGGTTTCTGCAAGTTGGAGAATTGATGAAGATGGAGAGAGATTAGAGATTGAAGATTGGTTAGAGGAATTGGAAGAATGATCAATTCTGTTAGAGATTGAAGAGTAGTAATGGAGGGTTTTCTGGTGGTAACTGTTAGAGGTTCCCAATTGAAGAGGATTGGAAGGTGAGATGAAGAAGAAGTTGGTTAGGATTCGATTAGGGAAATTGTTAGGAGATTGGAGAGGATTGGTTAGAGGAATTTTGTTGTAGAAATATTTTTTTGGATGTAATTCTTACTGGTATGAAACTTAAGTTTTTCGGCTGCCATGAATTTGGTTAGAATCGCAACTGAGCATTTTTTATTAGTGAAACTGGTGTTATCTACGTTACCGCCATGTAGTTTTCTGCTAAAATTTTCATTGCCATTGACATTATTTTTGCTGTTAACTTCTGCTGTCAGTTAGTTATTTTTTTCTGCAATCAAATTTCTCTGAAGCTGCCCTGAGCTTCCTGGCGAGACTTTTTTATCATGTAACCTTCATGAAAGGGACTGAGCAACAAACCCTTCTTCACATTCCAAGGTCCAGGCCCTGGTTCAGAGCCACACACCACCAAACTCCCACCCGTTGAGTAAAATACGGTGCACGAGAGCTCATCTTCACCGAATTCACCGACTTATTGCCCGAAACCAATCGTGGCAGATTCACCATAGCTTCAAACATGAATAGTTTTAACTAAGCCTACGTCCTCAGCACTCACAAACAGTATGAAAATCCCAAACTGAAATGAGTGAGCTTGGATAGCGGAGACTTTTATTGAAATGACACGGCTGGGACATAAACAGGTTATATATGCTTGCCAATTTGCTGAATTGGGAATGAATTATGGTTTTATTTGAAATTTATTTGGACAAAAGCGGCGTTGGTAATTTTGGGTATGGATTAAAAATCGAAAATGGATTGAAATGGATATATGGATAAAATGTTTAGAAATTATGATATGGTCTACAAATCAAGTACGGTTTAAAATGTGGGTAAGAGAATAGGGTAATCTAGAAATGGATATTAACATGAGAAATGGTTATTAAATGAAAAAGGCTTGAAATGAATTTAAATGTGGGTAAGAGAATAGGGTAATCTAGAAATGGATATTAACATGAGAAATGGTTATTAAATGAAAAAGGCTTGAAATGAATTTAGAATTGACAAATGAATTAAAACTTGGCTAGACAATAATGGATAATGGTTGATTGGCTAAACATGTATAACGTGGTTTATGGATTAGGAATGACATGGTTTAAAACGGTCCTTGACATGGGGTTGATATGAACACAGTTTTATGAACTTGTATCTTGAACTCCAAGTATCTTAAAGCACTTGCCAATTCCAAATTCAAACTCAAGTACTCAATGAACTTCCAACTCGAGTCAACTTCAATCCCCTTCCTCATTAACTTGTATTATACGCCATGAGCAATAAGCAACTGAGAGAATAATTCTGTCTACTACTGGGTCTCATGTCAAGATGCCTTTACCATGAACCCTAACCACCATCTTCAATTGATGAATATCAACCAATTCGCACAGAAGGAAAGAAACCATGATCCCATGCCCTTATGCAATATGTATGCTATCTATGACCTACTATGGAATGTAAATGAGTAAAGCATAGACCAATTTATTTAAGAAAACATGAGGGCAAATTTTGAGGTATTACATAGAGCAATGCCACTTTTTCCTTATGAAACTTTCATGCTAAGAGAGGGACATTGGCTTGGATGTTAGGGATCCAAAGGCTTGCCACTTACAACAGTTAGATGAAAGATAAATTTTGACCAGGATAAAAGAAGGGCTCTAGCTTGGATTTTGAATCAACCAGTGTACCACTTAAAGCAATCATCTGGGAAAAAGGTTTTGATTGTCTTTTTTGATATGTGATGTATAGAGGAAATATCCTCCGGTAGAGAGAACTCATGGTCTCATCTGAGAGGATGTTGATTTTTGTGTGCCTTGATCAAAGCCCAAGGTTGAAGCTAAAAGAGATTGACTCTACCGAGGATGATTTTATCTGTCTTGTACAAAGCCCAAGGTTGAGGCTGAAGAAAAATGACTCTACTGGGGAATGTTTTATCTCTCTTGTACAAAGCCCAACATTGAGGATGACTAGGGAAAATTCTTAAATGAAGCCTAAAAGGAGGCTATCTCTTGCTGAGGATTTGTAGAAATCCAGGAGTAGGTCCAAATTGTATTGGGGAATCCAAGGGTTTTACTCTTGTTGGGAATCATAGAAGAGTGGAAGTATCAGATGCCATGAGGCTCTGATTCTACTGGGGATTTATTGATGGTAAATTGACTCTGGTTGGGGATTGTCATACCCCAAATTTTGACCACCAAGATTCCCCATCATTGTGTAAATCATCATCATAATATGGATGGGCCATCATGCCTCATCAGTCTCCCCAAAGATGGGTGAGCATTCACCACAAACAAGAATTAGGGTTTCAAACTCTCTCTGAGCACTTAGACAAAGGATCAATCAAGGAATGACATGATCTTCAACTTGTCTAAACTCTCCAACACCTATAAAGGTATCAATAGGACTCCCACATCAAGGATCAAGCTCAAGGTTGCAACATTCCAAGTGGATTAAGCCTCAAGATCGCCAGTGTCACCAAATTAGGGTTTTGGTCGACCAGGGCCTCCAGATGGGAATTTTCCTCTGGGCATGAGCCAATGCTTCAAAACATGACCTAATATACTCCAAGGGACCTCATGGACTCAATCATCAAGTCAATTTAACCCTAGGGGATGCATTTACCAAAAATCAGGAATTAGGGTTTCTTAACCTAATTCACCCCTAAGTTGACTTTTGGGACAAAACATGAGCCAAGACCTCAAGACATGATTTGGGGGTCTCTAATACACAACATTGATCCATTTGCAACATTGGATTAACCTAGGAAACTTGATTCACAAGTTTCATTTTCATCTGGACCACAATTAGGGTTTTGGGGAAAAAGTCAACTGTACCTTTGACTTTTGACCAAGACATGCTCCCAAACCTTGGGAGATGATTCAATACACCCTATATCACCTATGGAGTCCATCCATTAGGTTTGATTTAGGTCAAGGACTTGATTTCACAAAGGATCGCACAGTTTGGATTTCATTTGATAAAAAGTCAACTGTACAAAAAGTAAATGTTTGACTTTTTGATTTTTTGGTCAACCAAGGTTTCTAAACCCTAATACAATGTTAATATGTGATTTGAATCATAATTCATCAAGAAAAACCAAATAAAATGAGTTAACTTGTAAAAGGGGTAACCATAAAAAACTTAAAAATTTTCTAAGTTATGGAACAAAGTGGTTATGGTACCAACTTCCAAGGATCATAACTTGAGCTCCAAGCAACCATTTTGGATGATCCAAAGATGGATTTTTAGCTCTCATGGCATACTTTAAAAGTGTCAACTACACCTCATTCCAATTCCTCATGAATTTTTAGTTATGGAGTGATCAAAATGGCTGAAAACATGAAATGTCACTTTTTCCAACACTTAGTGAAATTTTCACTAAGTTAGAATCTGTCTTGCTTTTTTTCAAAATGTAGGGGCATTTTTCACTTGGATCCAAAAAGTTTCAAGACAAAATATGATCACACATGTGTTGTGTCATATGAGGGCTTTCCAAAATGCCTAAGAACTCCATCAAACTCCATCTGAGCTAAGAGTTATGACAGCTGCAACATGCCTTGCTGCAAACTGTCTTGGCAAGGCAGATTTGTGCATTAGTGCTCGAATTGCTCAAATTGTGCAATTTCAAGCATGCTTATCCATCTGCACACCTCAAGGGGGAACAACCATGGGACAAGCACTTATCCATAAGCCTCCCAAGTCTTTGGAACTACATATAGGTTTGGCACCCCTAAAAGCTAAAAATGCCTCAAGACTCCAATTTTGTTTTGAGGCATTCAATGGATACTTAGAGGTGGCATGTATCAGAGCAAAGATGAACACATCAGTCAAGCCTTATCCTTGAATCAAAGAACCATAGACATGTGCTCTAATCTCAAGTCAATGGCTAGAGGAGACTTGAGATTCCATTTGATCCACATTGGCCAAAGGCCTGCTGGAGTTGCCATTCCCTATTCCTTGCAAAACAAACTTGACACACTATAAATAAACCTCATTTCTAATCAGTTTGAGTACACCAAAGCACCCAAACTGATGCTTTCCTCAAAATCACCTCTTTCACTCGAAATTTGCCTTCTAACTCAAGTCACTATCGGGTTTTGAGTTTGGGAGCAATTTCAACCAAACCAATCACACACACACACCTCACATATAACATATAAAAGTGACCCAAACTCTCACATAACATCTAGAACACCAATTTCACAAAATCACCAGCCATCTGCACAAGCTTTTGACAGATGTGCAGTTGAGGTGCCAAATCAAGTTCCAGCTCAATTCAATCAACTTCAAGCATTCAGACACACTCCATAGCACCTAGGGAAGCTGTCCACATCATTGGAACCAAGCTGTAACACCTCCAACCTAGAACTCGATCACCAGCTGCAAGAGGTAAGCCTCAACTTGGTCATCTCATGATTCATGCATATTTTCTTGCACAATAATTTTGCCATATGTTCATAATCATGTATAGAGTGTTTCCCCTCAATTAATTGCTTTGTATGAATTGTGTATGGAATTTCTTAGCCATCATGCAGAAATTAGGGTTCTTGAGGTTTCTCTTTGATTTCTTATTCCATGCTTAAAATAAATGAAATTAAAGACCATAGACATGATCGTGAGGTGAAAACGAGTAGATTGATATGTGGATTGTGTGATTTCATCAAGTATTTAGTGAGATTGATGAGAAAATGCAAATCTGGGCAAAACTGAGCACGCGGGCAAAACCAAGATGTTCTTTGCGCCCTTTTTCAAACTTTCAATTGTGATTTTATTTAATTGATTCAAAAATTAATTTCTCTCTGAACTTTAATGATTTTGAGTTGATTCTTTTTTTAATAATTCACAAAAATGTTAAAGTATTTTATTTTACAAAAATTTCCCAAAAATATTACTTATTTCATATATTTGATATTTTTGCAAAGAATTCATTTTTATTTGTTTTTCAACATTTTGAAAATTGTCTTTTTCTTGATTTTCCAAACTTAAATGGTTTTCACTCATTTTGTGGACAAAAACATGATTTTAGAAACATTGATCCAAGATCGCCACTCTTTTGGTTGATTCCACCCTCATCAATCTTTTTCAAACACTCATGGGCCTCTAATAGAGTCTAAGACCCAACCCCCTTTTTGAAAACCAAAATAATTTGGGCCTCAGATATTGTATAAGTCCCAGCACATTTTTCAAAAACCTCGGCGCGATCGCCAGTTCAAAAATCAAATAACCAGGGACTCCCCACGTGTTGTAAGTCCCATCTTTTTATCATAACATCCTTGGGCCTCTAATAGAGTATAAGACCTAATCCCTTTGTAAATAAAACATTTTTGGCCTCACTTATTGTATAAGTCCCTCTGTACATTTTCAAAAACAACGGCACGATCGTCACCTTTTTAACAAAACCATATGGGCTTCTCCTTGAGCTTTAAGACCCATCTTTATTTATTTTCAAACTCTTTGGGCCCCTCCTTGAGTTGTAAGACCCATACCTTTGTACAGAAAACCTTTTGGGCCTCAGTCATTGCATAAGTCCCAATACAATCTTATCAAAACAACTTCCTTTTTGATTTGGGTTCAAATATACAGTTGTTGTCAAAACTTTCTTTAATTTCTTTGAACAACTAACAATAGATCATGGAAGCTTGCTCACCTGTAAGTTTTTATCCACTTTCATTTACTTGCTTTAATATATACTGTATTGTGGGAAGCTGCACACTGTGAGTCTTCTTTCATTCTTTTAAATACATGTCAAATATATATAACTGTATTGTGGAAAGCTGTACATGGTTAATCTTCTTTCATACCCTTTTAAATACTTGTCATATATCAACTGTATATATACTAGTATAGTTATTTAGAGTTTTCCCTGGCAACTAGGTCTAGAACTAGGTAAAGCCATGTTGGTCACTCTTAAATACAGTCAAAACTAGATCCCCATAGGATTTCTAGATACAGTCTTGCCTTCTATTGGGCTTAAACAATATGGAACAAAGAGAAAGGCAGTATTCCTCGTGAACCTTTTCTCAGACTGTCACCCCTATAAATTGTCAAAGAAATTCTGCTCCCCGGAGTTGATCTATTCTCGGTGAATAGCATCTCTTGAGTTTCTTCAAACCTCAGAACTTTCACTAAATGATTTATTCTCGGTGAATAGCATTTTTTGAACTTTTCTTGGTTTGAGACCCACAGGCTTCCTACAAGCATCCCCATCTCCTCTTGGGCTTTGTACAAGGACCCTTCGGCTTCTTAGAAGTTCTCACGCCTTCTCTTGGGCTTAATACAAGGACCCTGAAGACCTCCTAAAGGTATAGGACATAACTTAGTCATCCTTCGTTAAAGCTGTCTTTCTAAAAAATGAGTCAAAACCTTAGACTATTTTTAGGGTTGATACTCATCCCTTAAAAGAGTCGGCCTTCTCTTGGGCACCATACAAAAGATAAAACTCTTCCACACCGGTAGACTTGGACAATCTAATCCTCTTGAGTCTCAAAGAAATTCTCAAGTTCCCTCCAAACATAGGAAGAAACCTCGGATTCTGGATTAACCTCCAGCAGAGCTAAAACTTGTGTGTTCTAAAACCCAGTCTTTCTCCTAAAATCCCCCAGCCAGGGTCAGTCTAACACTATCTCAAATCAGAACCTCAAGGCATCTGATATCTCAACTCTTCTGCAACCCTCGGCAAGAGTTAATTCCCCACTTGGACCTGCCTCGGGATCTCAATAATTCCCAGCAGAAGATAGCCTCCTCTTAGGCTTTGTATAATAATCTTTTCTCAGTGTAGTCAGCCTCCTCTTGGGCCTCGTACAATGATTCTCCCCAGCGGAGCTAACCTTTTCAGACTCTCTTGTTGAGTCAATCACCTTTTCAGACTCTCTTATTGAGTCATCCACTTTTCAGACTCTCTTGTTGATTCAATCACCTTTTCAGACTCTCTTGTTGAGTCATCCACTTTTCAGACTCTCTTTTCAAGTCAATGACGTTCCAGACTCTCTTGTTGAGTCAACCCTTTTAGCCTCAATCTTGGGCTTTGTACAAGATAGATAAAAATACTCTCTTGTTGAGTCAATATTTTCCAGCCTCCCTTTGGCTTGGTAAAAGATTCCTCCTAGCACAAGTTAGCCTCCTCTTAGGTTTTGTATAAAGATTTCTCCAGCTTGTTCAGCCACAATCCTGGGCTTTGTACAGGGCAGATAAAAAAGCACTCTCTTGTTGAGTCGAACCCTTTTTAGCCTCTATCTTGGGCTTTGTACGAGATATAAAATTTCATAACCTTCTCTTAAGCTCGGGACAAATAATTTCCCAAGCAGAGTCAAAATCGTTTCAGCTTCTATATTGGGCTTTGTACGAGATACTTAAAATATTTTTAGCCGAGTCAGTAAAGTCTCTTTCAGTCTCAATCATGGGCTTTGTACAAGACAGATAAAGATTTCTCTCCCGCATAGTCAATCTTCTTTTCAGCTTCTATCTTGGGCTTTGTACAAGATACATACAAACCTCCCCCGTGGAGTCAAAATCCTTTTAGCCTCAATCTTGGACTTTGTACAAGACAGATAGAACATTTTCCCTGGAAAAGTCTCCTTCAGCCTCCTCTTAGGCTTTGTATAAAGATATCCCCAAAGAGTCAGTCTCTTTTTTGCCTCAATCTTCAGCTTTGTACAAGACACCAATATATACCCTCTCTTGTTGAGTTGGTCTTATCCAGCCTCCTCTTAGGCTGTGGGTAAAGATTCCCCCAGTAGAGTCAATCAACCTCTTAGCTTCAAGCTTGGGCTTTGATAAAGGCACACAAAAATCAACAATACCTCTTTAGAGATGACAAGTTCTCTCTCTGTCAAACCTTTTAGCTTCAATCTTAGGCTTTGAACAAGACACAAATAAACCTTTTAGCCTCTGTCTTGGGATTTGGACAAGACACCAAAACATCTTTTTCCTCCCTTAGAATAGGAGGAACTACGATTGCTCTGATTTCCCTGTTTCGTTTAAACCGGAATACGTAAGCATAAGATTGCGAAATCTTAGCGAGCATACAAATAAAAAAACCTAGGTCCAGTACCTTCATACCAATCAATCCTTAGGTTCAGTACCTTACCAAAAACATCAAATAAAAACCCACTCACTCTATCATATTTTCCAAGAAACTTTCCCAACTTATTAACAGATAAACACTATCAATTACAAAGCGAAACCTAAAGCTAATATCCTGTGGATAACCACATATAGGATGGGTAATTGACAACTACCCATTGTATAACCTGAACCCGACTCCCCGAATATTTTTAAGCCTTTGTTCAGTTAAACATTCGTGTGCAAGGTTAGTTTTAGATAGCTTCCCTTTCCCTTCCAGCTTCACGTGATAAATAAGAAATCAGAAAGTAGCACCCCCTCCTACCATTGCGGTGAGGAAAACCCAGTGATAAGGTGGTCGCGTCACCGACAAAATCGCTCGCTACAGGAAAATGGAGACTCTGCTGGGGAATATATTGTAAGATCTAGACATCATCGTCCCCATTTTCTACAGGAAAATGGCGACTCTGCTGGGGACGTCGTTGATCTATTAAGTTTATAGACTAGCTCTTAAGAGGTCTAGGATGTTAGTTTTAGGAATAAATAAATAAATAAATAAATAAATAAATATATATATATATATATATATATATATATATCGCTTTTCCTACTTGATATCCGTATTTATTTTTCTGCTAATGGGACTGCGCGTGATGCCGCATCTGGAAAATTTGAGTGACACCTAAGATAGGTAATGGTACTAGACGGGTAATCTTACAGGGAGTGACTCCCAAATAAGAGACCCCGGTCGACCATCGAATCAGTGGAGACACCCTTTGCAGATTCAATGCCTATACGACTTTGGTTGTTGAAAGCAGATTGTTCGATTGTGGTTGTCCATGAAACTGAGGATTTAGTAGGCTGAGACCATGTTACTATTTTGTAGTGCGGAAGCTATCGGAAATAGTTGTCACGCGATACTACCCTCATTTGAGATCACTCTAAGATACACCAGCTCGCTCGGGTGAACCAGCCTGCTGTTGTTATCCCAAGAGGGGTCAATGATTTTGCGGACATGTACAAAAAATCACCAGTATAACCATTGGGGATGGGTAGAGCCATGACTTCATGACACCGAACCTTTGACCCCATGTTTTTTCTATGTGTTTTGTGTGCTGCATTCATGCATTCATTTCATTAAAAAACTTAAAAACAAAGAAAAATTTTCTCTTCTAGTCTCTCTTTTTCAAATTAAACTGAGACAATGATTGCAAATGTCAGAGAGAAAGATAGCGTTATGGATTTTGGTAGAAGGAGGACTCACAAGTACACCTTTAAGGTTCCAAAATTAGAGGATTTGAGAGGATTGGCAAGGATGATCTCCAACCCTGATGCTTTCAGAGCTAAGTACGGAGGACTGCTGTCTCTGTTAAGGGTCCATGTAATTGAAGGAATACTGGCCACACTCATCCAGTTCTACGATCCGGTCTATCACTGTTTCACATTCCCGGATTATCAACTAGCACCAACACTAGAGGAGTACTCTCACCTGACTGATTTACCCATTACTGACCAAGCTCCCTTTTCTGGACTGGAAGAAATTCCAAAGGATCAAACCATTGCAAGAGCAAGTTTTTTAGACGAGTCAGAGGTCAGGACTCACATGACCACTAAGGGTAGAATCCAAGGTTTGCCAGCTAAGTTCTTGATAAAGAAGGCCCTGTACTTTGCCAGTATAGGGAACGTGACTGCCTTTGAGAGCATCTTTGTTTTGCTCACCTACGGGTTATTTATGTTTCCGAACATTGATAGCTTCGTTGATATCAATGCCATTAAGATATTTCTGATTGGAAACCTTGTACCAACCTTGCTCTCAGATGCTTATCATTCTGTACACTTAAGGAATTTGTACAGTGGAGGAATGATCACATGTTGTGTACCCCTGCTATAAAAATGGTTCACTTCCCATTTACCCAAGTCTGCTGCTTTTTGGGATCATAAGAGCACTTTACATTGGTCGCAGAGAATCATGTCTCTTACCAATTCTAACATCGACTGGTACAATCGAATCTATGATGGGATCAGGATCATTTACCATTGTGGAAACTTCCCTAATGTACCCCTCATAGGAATTAAGGGAGGAATCAATTATCTTCCAGTTTTAGTTCGTCGTCAATTTGAATCAATTAGGAATTAAGGTCTTTTCTTCAAGGAATGAGAAAATGACAGGGCACTAAAGACATAAATAGTGCATGCTTGGAAACATGTTCACAGGAAAGGAAGAGAGTCTCTAGGAAAACCAGATTGTATCTCTGTAGAGCCTTATCTCCATTGGGTATAAACTAGAGCTCTCAAGCTGAGGATGCCTTACCCTCGTCAAGAAGTTCTTCCGTTAAAGGAATCTGTCCTTTATTTTATGTCTGATACAGAAAAACTTCAGGTTACTCTCAACAAAGTTCAACAGGAGAAGAAGTCTTGGAAGAATAAGTACCGTATTCTCAATGTGGAGTGCAACAAAATACATCAATTATTAAAATAAAAAGATGTTCTGATCGAGATTTTAGAGCAATATGCTGTAGAGAATCAAGAAGACCAAAGGAATTTGCTCGCTCCTTTCACTTGGCAAAGGAATGACAACCCGACAACGACTCAAGAGCCCCAGTCAAAGAAAAGGAAAGTACCAGAACCAGCACATGAGCCCTCCTCAGAGAGGACTCAGGATCCATTAGCTTAGACATTTCCTTTTATAGTACTTTGTAAATTACTGTATTTCCATTTCCGCAATCTTTGAATTCAATAAAACGGGGTTTCCCCACTGTATGATATTTACAATCCAATTTTTGAAGTTTCTTTTGATTAACAAAAATTTTTTAATTAATATAATCATTGCATAGCATTCATCATTCTCACCTAACGCATTCTTCTTCCCTAAGAATCTCACGTTTGTGTCTCGATTCTAGAGTCAAACTGTCTCATTCGTACAATACTCAGGCTAATCGACAAAAGAGAATGGACGATCTCGAGGAAGAGAACAGAGAGTTGATAGAAGAAATCGACACTCTGAAAGAAGATTTGAGGAAACTTCACAATGGCATGCAAGCTCTGGCAGCAGTCCAGATGCAACAACAAAGGACTATGATCTCAGAGACCACATCTACGCCCATAGTGGAAAAGTATGATCCTCGGTACAACATGCCTAAAGATCATCCGTGGGGCATGCCACCCAACTATATCTCGGAAGGATATATTCCACCGATCATGGAAGATCCAGAGACTGCAGTAGGAGCCGCTGGGCCTGAAGGTTACAAACTTCGGGAAAGCGAAGATGCAAGGGGCATGACAGCAACTCCGGAAGGTTACAAACTTTGGGAGAGGGAAGCACCAAGAGTCACTGCCGTAATGACTATACCACCACCCGTGGTACACACTGTCACAGAAGGACAGATTCCACAGATACCTTCTGGTGGAAATGAAAGTATGAACGATAAAATGAAGGAATTCCAGGAACGGTTCTTGGATATGCAGAAAGAACTGCAAGCCATTCGCGGTCAGTATCTATTTGGAAAGGACGTTGCATACCTTTGTTTGGTCCCTAATGTGAATGTTCCGCACAAATTCAAGGTGCCCGAATTTGAAAATTACAAGGGTAACTCTTGCCCTCAAAGTCATTTGGTGATGTACGCTCGGAGAATATTAACTCAGACAGAGAACCAACAACTACTGATCCATTATTTTCAAGACATTTTGACCGGTGCCACACTCAAATGGTACATGGGTTTAAACCACGCTAAGATCATCACTTTCAGAGATCTTGGCGCCGCCTTTGCTCAACAATATAATTATAACCTGGACATGGCACCGGATAGAGATCAACTCAGAGCCATGTCGCAGAAGGATAAGGAAACCTTTAAGGAATATGCTCAGAGATGGCGTGAAATTTCCGCTCAGATTTGTCCACCTCTTGAAGAAAAAGAGATGACAAAGATCTTCTTGAAAACCTTGAGTTCATTTTACTACGACAGAATGGTCGCCAGTACACCCAGTGACTTCACCGAGATGGTGGGCATGGGAGTTCGTCTTGAGGAAGCTGTCCGAGAAGGACGTTTAGTTAAAGATGCTGGACCATCAACCAGTACCAAAAGATACGGTAGTACTTTCCCTAAGAAAAAAGAGCAGGATATTGGTTATATCTCTCTCGGAAAGCAAAGGTGACAGTACCAACCAGTAGCAGCTGTAACTCCTGCTATCAACCCTGCGCCTGTTCCAATGTATCAACCTCAGGTTGCTCAGAGCCAACCGTATCAACAACAATATCAACAAAGGACACAACAGCCTCTTCAGCAGGCTCGTCCTCAGTACAGCAACAACCGTACAACGCGGCCACTAGGGTTCGACCCTATACCAATGTTTTACGCAGAACTGTTTCCATTACTACTGGTCAAGGGGCACGTCCAGACCAGGTCTCCTCTTCCAATACCGGAACAAGGCATAACATAGAAATCTGTCTCAGATTCAAATCCAATGTACAGAAGCTTGTCAGGAGCGGGGTCTTATCCTTCAAGAATACAAATCCAAATGTTCAGACGAACCCGTTGCCTCAACACGAGAAAGCTGCAGTCAATTTGATAGAGGAATAGTCTAAACACAACTATCAAATCCATGACGTACTCTTATTGGGAACCAATCTGGTCAGAATGCATTGCAGACAGAGTGGATACGGTCATATAACGTCTAATAACTATCACCAGTGTGATATCTGCTCGAAAGATAATCAGGGATATTTTGTGGTGCAATCAGCTCTACAAGAACAGATGGATCTCGGATGGATCCAGGATCACCGAATTAGTGAAGTCAACATGACTTATACAAATTCCAACATCATTCAAAACCACGACATTCTGGCGATGAATGTCAACTTGGTGGCAATGCACTCAAGGCAAAGCTAACATCATGATCTGGCACGACATGATTATGATTCCTGTCTGATTTTCTCGGTAAACAACCAGGGATGCTCTTTTCTACAAGAGGCCCTCCAGTGTCAGATGGATCTTGGATGGATTAAGGATTACTGCGATAGAAGTCAGTGTAGCGCGATTTTTGTATGGTTTCGAATCACGATCGTCTTGGTTCTACAGTTCGATTCATTTTTTATCCTATTGAGTTGATTAAGGAAGAGAAATAGATGTCTCCAATTAACCCTGCTTGCATACTGAGTTTAAACAGCTGACTGTTAGTTTATAGATGCTATCAAAATCGTGGGTATATCTTTTGTTGTTTTTCCTAAGAACACAGTGTCTGGACTATTTGCGAGGTTTTTGGTAATGTGTTTAGATTTGATGCTTTTGGGTTGATTGATGGAGGTATTGGATTTTGAGTTTTTTTATTAGTGTGCTCGCTAAGATTTTGCAATCTTATGCCTACGTATTCCTGTTTAACGAAGCAGGGAAATCAGAGCGATCGTAGTTCCTCCTATTCTAAGGGAGGAAAAGATGTTTTGGTGTCTCGTTTAAAGCCCAAGACAGAGGCTAAATGGTTTATTTGTATCTTGTTCAAAGCCCAAGATGTGAAGCTGAAGGGTTTTTTGTGTCTTGTTCAAAGCCCAAGATTGAAGCTTAAAGGTTCGACTGAGAGAAAACTTGTTATCTCTAAAGAGGAACTGTTGATGTTCCTATGCCTTGATTAAAGCACAAGTTAATGCTAAAAGGTTGATTGACTGAACCGGGGATATCTCTATACAAAGCCTAAGAGGAGGCTATTGACCCAACAAGAGGGTGTCTTTTATTTGTCTCGTACGAAGCCCGAGATAGAGGCTAAAAGGGTTGACTCAACAAGAGAGTACTTCTTATCTGTCTTATACGAGGCCTAAGACGGAGGCTAAAAAGGGTTTGACTCAACAAGAGAGTCTTTTTATCTGTCTTATACGAAGCCTAAGACGGAGGCTAAAAAGGTTTGACTCAACAAGAGAGTCTTTTATACTCAACAAGAGAGTGATTTAGTGTCTCGTACGAAGCCCGATATGGAGGCTAAAAGGGGAATATTTTGAACTTCGCTGTACTGTCTGCCAGCATGTCAATGTGTGGTAAAGGAAAGTCGTCCTTTGGACTTGCTTTGTTTAGATCCCTGTAGTCTACGCACATTCTAACCTTTCCGTCCTTTTTTGGAACTGATACTATGTTGGCTAGCCATTGAGGATATTCTGTCGTGGTGAGGAAACCCGCGTCAATCTGTTTCTGTATTTCCTCTTTGATTTTGATGGCCATGTCTGGGTGAGTTCTTCTCAACCTCTATTTTACTGGCGGACATTCCGATCTTAACGGTAGATGATGTTCCACGATGTTGGTATCCAACCCGGGCATGTACTGATAGGACCAAGAGAATACATCGGGAAACTCTTTGAGAAGCTTTATCAAACTTTATTTGACCCTCAGATTGAGCAGTGCCCCAATCTTGATTTCCTTTCTCTCTCCTCATGAGCCCAAGTTGACTGTTTCCAATGGCTCCTTGTGAGGTTCAATGGACCTTTCCTCCTGTCTGAGTAATCGGGAGATCTCTTCTGGAATTTCGTCATCAATTTTTTCTTCAGCCCTAAATACCGGGAATTCATAGTTGGGAGAAGGCATCGGATCGTATGTTTCAATGGGGTTTAAAATAAGCAATCTGCATGACGTGATGATTGTTTTTAGAAGAGATAGAGAGAATGCAAAATTGTGTGCAGTGTATTTTTTTTATAACTGCTTGTTTTTATTATTGAGTTGTTTTTTAGGATTACCATTTTCTGAAAAAACGAAAAGAGAAAACAACAATAAATGCGGAAATTACAGAACGACGTTATTTTATTTATGATTCTATCGATTCTTGAAACTACAACCCTATAAAACAAAACTCAGTCGCTTTGGGCAAAGCGAAGAGGTAAATTTATAGAAAGTGAGCCCTATCAAAACATTCGTTTCACCTGGGCAGGGTGAAAGGTTAAGATAAAGATGGCAATTACTTAGACTTATGAACAATCTTCGGAACATCGACAGCAACCCATTGGCGGCGGACTCCTCGGTGAATCACAAAGTCTGGTACCTTCGTTGATTTGTCTTCAGAAATAACGCTGATTTCTGGTGGAGCAGGATCATTGGAATCTGTCTCCCAGGCAGAGTTGTCGTAGGAGGATTCCTCTTTTGTATTTTGCATAGTATTTGTGTTCTCATGTAAATCTCCCCATCCAGTTAGCTGGATGTCTTCGAGCCTGATACGAGAGCTTTCAGGAGCGGTGTACTTGACCAAGTAGTCGAACTTGCCACTCGGTTGTCCTAAGGTGTCCCACACTACTTTGGAACTGGAGGAGTCATCCTTTTCGATGACGTTGACCTCAGGAAAAGCATAGTTGATGAATTCTAGTCCCGCAAGCTTTGCGAATTCATCGTCGTGCTGGATAAGTTCTGAGTACCCTTAGTGTTGATCCCATGACATGGTGGGGATGCAAGTATTCTTTTCTATGATGCTCAATTGATAAGCATCGTTCGACTGATTCTCTTGCCCTAAGTCTCCTGGATACGGCTGCCAGATAGGCAGGCCATCCATTGGGCCATAATAGTCGTGGTCAAAGTTATCTTTCATTAGAGGGTCTTCCTCTAATGAGTTGGGTGGAGCACGGCATCCTTCAGGATCACAATCTCCGTATATCATTCTGACATCTGACCTGGGTATAAATCTCGGACTCTGTGCGGGATAGCAAAATGGCGTAGGCACCTCTTCCTGAGATATATAACCGTCCTTGTTAAGATAGGACTTCCATTCTTCCTCTGTATCAGAGGGATCACCCCCGTTGATGGTATGCACTTCTTGAGACACAGGGTGAAGGAAGCCTCCACTGTGGGAGAAGTCCTGAATGGTTGCCAGTGCACCCATTGACTTCACCGAGATGGTGGGCATGGGAGTTCGTCTTGAGGAAGCCGTCCGAGAAGGACGTTTAGTTAAAGACGCTGGATAATCAAGTATTGCAAAATGATACGTTGGTGCTCTCCCTAAGAAAAAAGAGCAGGATATTGGGAATATCTCTCTCGGAAAGCCAAGGCGACGATATCAACCAGTAGCGGCGGTAAATCCTGCTATCAACCCTATGCCTATTTCTACGTATCAACCCCAGGTTGCTCAAAGCCAACCGCAGTCGCATCCATTTCAGCAAAGGACACAACAGCCTCTTCAGCAGGCTCGTCCTCAATACAACAACAACCGTACAACGCGGCCACCAGGATTTGATCCTATACCCGTATCGTACGCAGAACTATTTCTGTTACTACTGGCCAAGGGGCATGTCCAGACTAAGTCTCCTCTTACAATATCGGAAAATCCGACTTTTTGGTTTAAGGTGGATCAGACTTTCCCTTACCATCAAGGAGGACCAGGGCATAACTTAGAGAACTGTCTCAATTTCAAATTCGACGTGCAAAAGCTTGTTAGGAACGGGGTCTTATCTTTCAAAGATACGAATCCGAATGTTCTCACGAACCCGCTGCCGCAACACGAGAAGGCTACAGTCAATTTGATAGAGGGAGAACCTAACAACACCTATCAAATTCACGATGTACTCTTATTAAGGGCCAACTTGGTCAAGATGCATTGTAGACAGAGTGGATATGGCCATGCGCCACCTCATAATTATCACCAGTGTGATATCTGCTCTAAAAGCAATCAAGGATGTTCTGTGGTGCAATAAGCTCTACAGGAACAGATGGATCTCGGATGGATCCAAGAGCACCGAGTTCGTGGAGTTAACATGGTTTATACGAATTCCAACATCATTCAAAACCACGATGTCAGTGCAATGAATGTCAACTTAGTGGCAATGCACTCAAGGCAAAGCCAGTATCATAATCTACCGCGTCACGATTATAATTCCTGCCTGACTTGCTCGGTAAACAAACAGAGATGCTCTTTTGTACAAGAGGTCCTCCAACGTCAGATGGATCTTGGATGGATTCAAGACTACCATGATAGGAATCACTATCAAATCAACATGATTCAAATCTTCGATATTCGCTTGATGAATACCAACCTGGTGGAGTTACATGCTAAACAGGTCCGACTCAAGTTCCTAGTATCACATGATTATCAGGGCTGTAAAGCGGGTTGCGAAAACGATCAGGGTTGTGCCCTTGTCCAGGAAACACTTCAGCACTTGTTGAACCACTGGCAGCTTCCAATCTATATGGATGAAGACGCCTAGCAAGTTAGTATCATTAACAGGAATCCTACTAGATATCAAAGTCAGGATGTTCGGTCGATGGAAACAGATCTAGTAAGGTTACACTGTATTCAAAGCGGGCGTGGCCAGGTGCCACTACACAACTATGAGCGGTGTGGAGTTTGTTCAGTGGATAATCAAGGATGCTACCTCGTGCGAGCAGCCCTTCAAAGTCAGTTGGACCACAAAGAGATTCAACCATGGTCAAGTTCTGGATCAGTCAACTATCTTGCTGATCAAATCGAGGACGTCGTCGTAATCTCTGATCATCAGAGGACTAGGGATATTTGTACCATTATCCCTCTACTTGATGAATCGAGAGTTCCCAACCGAGAACGGAGCGAAATTACTTATGATGGTCAGAAAAATCAGAAGGCTCCCATAGTCATCTATCTACCGGGACCGCTACTATTTGAATCAACTAAGGTTATCCCTTACAAATACGGTGCAATGAAAATTGAGAATGGAAAGGAAATTTCGCTACCCTCCTTCGTGAATATTGCAGACATCAGTCGAGTAACACGGAGTGGTAGAATCTTCAACAGAGGAGTTGGAGAACCCAGCAAAGAAAAGGAACTTCAGACAGAAGCTCCCGATCCACCAGTCGGTCAATCCAGTAAATCCGACCTTTCGAAAAACAATTATGAGATACTGAAGCTCATCCAAAGAAGTGAATACAACATTGTTGATCAGCTGTTACAAACTCCTTCAAAGATCTCGGTATTATCACTGTTACTTAGTTCAGAAGTGCACAAGGAGGCTCTACAGAAAGTCTTGGAGCAAGCCTTTGTAGAACAGGATGTAACAATTAGACAGTTCGATAGCATTGTCTCTAACATCACTTCCTGCAATAACTTGGGATTTAGTGATGAGGGATTACCTGAAGAAGGTCGCCGTCATAACAGGGCACTCAACATTACAGTCAACTGCCAGGACGATGCTTTAGCCAGCGTACTGGTAGGCACAGGGTCAGCCCTGAATGTTATGCCGAAGTCCACTTTGATGCAATTATCATTCAAAGGACCTCCGATGAGAACCAGCAAGGTCGTCGTCAAAGCATTTGACGGATCCAGAAAAATGGTTATCGGCGAAGTCGACCTTCCCGTAACTATTGATCCTCATACTTTCCGAGTCACTTTCCAGGTCATGGAAATCCGGGCAACATACAGTTGTTTATTAGGGAGACCTTGGATACATCGGGCTGGGGTGGTCACTTCGACCCTCCACCAAAAGCTAAAGTTCATCTAGAACGGCCAACTCGTCACAATCTGTGGAGAACAGGCCTTGTTCGTAAGCAACTTATCATCATCTACTTGTGTAGAACCCGAGGAGGTTGTTGGGACTCAGTTCCAAGCGCTTACGGTGAGAAATGAGAATCAATCAGAGAATACCAATACAATCGGATGGGGGCAGCTTGTCATTCATACTGATAATAAAACAAAGAAAGGTCTTGGCTTTTCCTCAACCGTTACTCTGATGGCTGCGAACAATAAAAGTTTTCATCCTATTCAGAACTTCTTCCACAGTGGAGGCTTCCTTCAACCAGTGACTCAAGAAGTGCATACCATCAATAAAGATGATTCCTCCGATACAGAGGAAGAATGGAAGTCCTATCTCAACGAGGACGGTTATACGTCTCAGGGAAAAACGCATACTCCCTTTTGCTATACCGCGCAGAGTCCGAGGTTTATACCGAGGTCAGATGTCGAAATGATATACGGAGATTGTGATCCCGAAGGAAGCCGTGCTCCGCCAAATTCATTCGAGGAAGACACTCCGATGAAATACAACTTAGACCACGACTATTATGGCCCGATGGATGGCCTTCCTATCTGGCAGCCGTACCCAGGAAACTCGGGGCAAGAAAATCAGCCGAACAATGAAAATCAGCTGAGCATCATTGAACAAAATACCCGTGTCCCCGCAATGTCATGGGATCAACACTCAGGTCATTCCGAACTTATCTAGTACGATGATGAATTGGCAAAGCTTGTCGGACTAGAATTCATCAACTATGCTTTTCCCAAGGTCAACGTCATCGAGAGAGATGACTCCTCCAATTCCAAAGAAGTGTGGGACACCCTGGGATAACCAAGTGGAAAATTTGACTTCATGGTCAAGTACACCGCTCCTAAAAGCTCTCACATCAGGCTCGAAGACATTCAGCCAACTGGATGGGGAGATACAGCTGAGAGTACAAATACTATACAAGATACAACAGAAGAGTTCGTCTACGACAACTCTGCCTGGGAGACAGATTCCAATGATCCTGCTCTGCCAGAAATCAGCGTTATTTCTGAAGACAAATCAAGGAAGGTACCATACTTTGTGATTCACCGAGGAGTTCGCCGCCAATGGGTCATTGTCGATGTTCCGAAGATTGTTCATAAGTCTAAGTAATTTCCATCTTTACTTTAACCTTTCACCCTGCCTAGGTGAAATGGATGTTTTGATAGGGCTCACTTTCTGTAAATATCCCTCTTCGCTTCGTCCAAAGCGACAGAGTTTTGTTTTATAGGGCTGTAGTTTCAAGAATCGACTTGTTCATTAATAAAATAACGTCTTTTTTTAAATTCCGCATTAATTGCTGTTTTCTATTTTCGCCTTTCAGAAAATGGTAATCCTAAAAAACAACTCATTAATAAAAATAAGCAGTAAAAGAAATACACTGCACACACTTTTGCATTTTCTCTCTATCTCTTCTAAACACAAATCATCACGTCATGCATATTGCTTGTTTTAAACCCCGTTGAAACATATGATCCGATGCCTTCTCCCAACTTTGAGTTCCCGGTATTTGAGGCTGAAGAAGAAAATGACGACGAAATTTCAGAGGAGATCTCCCGACTACTCAGACAAGAGGAAAGGTCCATTGAACCTCACAAAGAGTTGCTGGAAACAGTCAACTTAGGATCGGAAGAAGAGAGAAAAGAAGTCAAGATTAGGGCACTGCTCAGTCCAACTGTCAAAGAAAGTTTGACAAAACTTCTCAAAGAGTTTTCCGATGTATTCGCTTGGTCCTATCAGGATATGCTAGGGTTAGATACCAGCATCGTGGAACATCATCTACCGTTGAGATCGGAATATCCGCCGGTAAAACAAAGGTTGAGACGGACTCATCCAGACATGGCTGTCAAAATCAAAGAGGAGGTACAGAAACAGATTGACGCGGGTTTCCTCGCTATGTCAGAATATCCGCAATGGTTAGCCAACATCGTACCAGTTCCGAAAAAGGACGGAAAGGTCAGAATGTGTGTCGATTACAGAGATCTAAACAAGGCAAGTCCAAAGGACGACTTTCCCTTGCCACACATTGACATGTTGGTAGACAATACATCAAAGTTCAAAGTCTTCTCCTTCATGGATGGATTCTAGGGCTATAATTAGATAAAAAACGCGCCGAAAAACATGGAGAAAACTTCTTTCATTACCCCATGGGGTACCTTTTCTTACAAGGTAATGCCATTCGATTTGAAGAACGCCGGGGCAACCTATCAAAGGGCCATGACTACTCTGTTTCATGACATGATACACAAGGAAATTGAGATATATGTCGATGACATGATTGCCAAATCTAAGACATAAGAGGAGCATGTGACCCACCTGTCAAAACTATTCGAGCGGTTGAGGAAGTACAAACTCCGCTTGAATCCCAACAAATGCACCTTCGATGTCCGTTCAGGGAAACTTTTAGGGTTCATCGTCATCCAGAAAGGAATTAAGGTTGATCCTGACAAGGTCAAGGCCATTCAAGAAATGCCTTCTCCGAAAACTGAAAAACAAGTCAGAGGATTCCTGGGAAGTTTGAACTACATCTCCAGATTCATATTCCTCATGACCGCGACATGTGCGCCGATTTTCAAATTACTAAAAAAGAACCAGGACTGCGTTTGGACAGAAGACTGCCAAACCGCCTTCGACAGTATCAAGGAATATCTGTTGAACCCGCCAATTCTATCACCTCCAGTGGAAGGAAGACCGCTGATCATCTATTTAACAGTCTTGGAAGACTAAATGGGTTGTGTACTTGGCCAACAAGACGAAACAAAAAGAAAAGAGTCTGCCATTTACTATTTGAGCAAGAAATTCACCGACTGCGAGACTCGGTACACTATGCTTGAGAAAACTTGTGCTTTGGCTTGGGCAGCCAAACGTCTTCACCAGTACATGATTCGTCACACTACTTGGTTGATCTCCAAAATGGATCCAATCAAGTATGTCTTTGAAAAACATGCTCTCATGGGAAGGATTGCCCGTTGGCAGATGTTGTTATCAGAATATGACATAGAGTACCATGCTCAAAAAGCCGTTAAGGGAAGTATTTTAGCTGATCATTTGGCTCATCAACCGATTGACGATTAGGAATCAATCGGGTTTGAATTCCCAGAAAAAGATATCATGTATTTGAAAATGAAAGACTGCGATGAACCGCTACCCAGTGAAGGGCTAGAACCAGGTTCCCAATGGGGACTTATCTTTGACGGAGCTGTCAATCATTACGGAAACGGAATTGGGGCAATTATCATAACACCTCAGGGTACCCACATTTCTTTCATCGCTAGACTTACGTTCAAGTTCACAAACAATGAAGCCAAATACGAAGCTTGTATTATGGGTCTCGAAGAAGCGATTGATTTGAGGATCAAGAACTTGGACGTATATGGCGACTTAGCTTTGGTCGTCAATCAAATCAAAGAAGATTGGAACACATACCAATCAGGATTGATTTCGTACAAAGATTACGCAAGAAGGTTGTTACCCTTCTTCAATAGAGTCGAGTTTCATCATATCCCTAGTGAGGAGAATCACATGGCTGATGCATTAGCCACTCTCTCTTCCATGATTAGTGTAGGTCAATGGAATGACTTACCTAAGATCGACATAATGCGCCTTGAGCGGCCCGCTTACATCTTCATGATTGAAGTAGTCATAGACGACAAACCTTGGTATCACGATATCAAATGCTTCCTTCAGAAAAAAGAATACCCGCCTGGGGCATCCATGAAAGATAGAAAAACCCTCAGAAGGCTAGCAGGCAGTTTCTTCCTGAGCGGTGATACACTCTTTAAGAGGAACTTTGACATGGTCTTGCTCCGATGTGTAGACAAACCAGAAGCAGACATGCTGATAAAAGAAATTCACGAAGGGTCCTTTGGCACTCATGTCAATGGACATACAATGGCGAGAAAAATTCTAAGAGCAGGGTGCTATTGGTTGACCATGGAATCCGACTGCAACAAGTACATGAGGAAGTGTCACAAGTGTCAGATATACTCTGACAGAATCCATGTACCGCCAACGCATCTCAAAGTTCTATCTTCCCCATGGCGGTTTTCCATATGGGGAATCGACGTGATCGGTGTGATTGAGCCCAAGGCTTCAAACAGACATCGGTTCATTTTGGTCGCCATTGACTACTTCACCAAGTGGGTTGAAGCAGCGTCATACGTTAATGTAACTCGACAAGTGGTGGTCCGATTTATCAAAAACAATATCATCTGCCGTTATGGTGTTTCGAGCCAGATCATTACAGATAATGGATCTAACTTGAACAACAAGATGATGAAAGAGTTGTGCACAGAGTTCAAAATCGAACACCATAACTCATCTCCCTACCGACCCAAGATGAACGGAGCGGTATAAGCAGCTAACAAGAACATAAAGAAGATTGTTCAAAAGATGGTTGTAACCTACAAAGACTAGCACGAGATGCTACCCTTTGCTCTTCACGGTTATCGCACATCTGTCCGCACTTCAACAGGGGAAACTCCTTTCTCTATAGTATATGGCATGGAATCAGTGCTCCCCATAGAAGTAGAGATCCCATCAATCTGGGTATTGATGGAAGCTAAGCTAACAGAAGCTGAATGGTGTCAAAGTCGACACGACGAACTGAACCTGATCGAAGAAAAGCGAATCACGGTAATATGCCATGGTCAGTTGTATCAGCAAAGAATGAAGAAGGCGTTCGACAAAAAGGGGTGACCTCGCGTCTTCAGGAAAGGAGACCTCGTGCTTAAGAAGATACAATCATTTTTCACTGATTCTCGGGGCAAGTGGACACCGAATTATGACGGCCCTTATGTGGTCAAGAAAGCTTTCTCAGGCGGCGCCTTGAGACTTGCAACCATGGACGGAGAGGAATTTTCCTACCCCACAAATGTTGACGTAGTCAAGAAATACTTCGCCTAAAAAAAACGTCTTGGTGGATTGAAAACCCGAAAGGGCGGTCCAGGCAAAAATTAGAGACATGATCAAAAATCATCCCGGTGGATTGGAAACATCACAGTACAATCCAGGCAAAAATTAGGGATAATGGCAAGTAACTACATTCGACAAAGGGGCAAGTCCCTCGGCAGCAGTTACACCATCCATCAGAAAACTCCAGTCAAGGTCATCTTCGACGGAAGCTCAGGATGTCCCGAATTCAAAGTTGTTAGAAGGATAGCGGTCGTGATGTTTCAACGTAGCCCTTTTCCCTGTAAATTACCATTTTCTAACTTTGTAAATACTCTATGGAATCACACGTTTGGCGGATTTCCATCCTATCAATAAAATTTGAGCCCTTGTGCTTTTGTTTGCAATTCTTATTTATTTTAGCTTTACAGAACGACATTTTAATATGATCAACGATTCTTGAAATAAAACAAAAATGAATTTACTTGTAAAATTTTTCCGCTTAAAATAAAGATGGCAATTTCTTTTGACGGTTGAGCATCGAAAGAACATCGATCGCTTCTCCAGAAGTAAGCAAGCTTCAAAGTACAGAATCAAAGTACTGCTTCTAAACCAGTGCACCTGAATGAAGGATCAGCTGTGTCAAAAACCATTGTTTCATCTGACACCCCTGGCAGAGTTCTTATCTCCTAAGCCCGACCAACGGTTGTTCCCCATAGGGACTATCTCTCCTAAGCAAGGCAGAATTGCTACTTTTGGACCAGTGATACTTTTCATCCCCTGCAGTGGCCGAGTATCCAGTCGTGTTCATCTACTAGTCTGTGTGTCGCGTCAGTTTTGTTAGCATATACATACAAACATCATGCATTATTGATTCACATGCATAATCATATTGCATCACTTTCACTTTCGTCAGTCTTATCCCTTAGTGATAAACGTCCTTTCAATCGAGTTGTCAGTTCTTTCCTCGTCAGGAAATATTGCGTCAGAACGATCTCTCCTCCAGTTTATTTCTAGATTAGAATTGGCCCTTGACCACTTTGATAACTTGAACCTTTGAAAAACTAGAGAACCCTCAGCCAGCATCACTCTTCGCCACAGAAGATGATATCATCGCTTTCCCGGATTATGGAAAATCCCTAAAGAAAGCCTCTCAACTAAAGACTTTTAGCAACACATTGATTCTTCTATCCAGAATGTCAATATCAACAAAGTCATAGGCACCTCAAAATTGGGGTACATCGTATGGCATTTCTCTGAGAAGATCTCGAGAAAAGTATGATGTAATATCCCCAAATGAAATTAGTCTCTCAAGAAGACTCGTTTTCCCCAGTAGAGTCGAAAAACGGCGTCTCAAACAGAGAAGTTTATGCCTCTCTACAATCAAAACTTTTTCCATCAAATGGCATCTCCCCATGAAAATTCGGAGAGATGTTTGAGGAAAACGCTACGAATAGCGTCCCTTGTCAAGAAAGTTTATTGACAAAAGAAACTGAGACCAGTTCCTTGGTAGGAAACCAGGATCGAGGGGAAGTTTAATTCAGAAACTAAGACCAGTTCCTTGGTAGGAAACCAGGATCGAGGGGAAGTTTACCTTTTCTAAGCATCATTGCTTAGCAAAAGAGGAAGGATGCGCGAACTTCCATTCTTAACCACCATCAAAATTTCGGGTATTCCGATATTTAATCCTCTTGCACCCCGAATGCCCGAATACCTTCGCCATTCACACCTTCGGGTCCAAGAAGATTAAATAGGGGCATCTGTCATACCCCAGATTTTGACCACTAAGATTTCCCATCATTGGGAAAATCATCATCACAATATGGGTAAACCATCATACCTCATCAGTCTCCCCAAAGATGGGTGAGCATCCACTACTATCAAAGATTAGGGTTTCAAGCCCTCTCAGAGCTCTTAGACAAAGGATCAATCAAGAAATGACATGATCTTCAACTTATCTAGCCTCTCAAACATCCACAAAGGATCAAGAGGACTCCCACTTCAAGGATCAAGCCCAAGGCTTCTCCCTTCTAGGTGGATCGAGCCTTAAAATCGTCGATGTCACCAAATTAGGGTTTGGTCGACTAGGGCCTCCAGTTGGAAATTTTCCTCTGGGCATGACCCAATGCTTCAAAGCATAACCTATGATGCTCCAAGGGACATCATAAACTCAATCATCAAGTCAATTTAGCCTCAGGGGATGCATTCACCAAAAGTCAAGAATTAGGGTTTCTTGACCTAATTCACCCCTAAGTTGACTTTTGGGACAAAACATGAGCCAAGACCTCGAGAGGATTTGAGGGTCTCAAATACACCACATTGATCCATTTTCAACAATGGATTGATCCAAGAAGCTTGATCCACAAGTTTCAAATTCATCAGAACCAAAATTAGGGTTTCGCGAGAAAAGTCAACTGTGCCTTTGACTTCTGACCAGGACATGCTCCCAAACCCTAAGACATGATTCAATATACCCTATAACACCTATGAAATCAATCCATCAACTTTGATTTAGGTCAAGGACTTGATTTCATTGAGGATCGCACAGTTTGGAGTTCATCTGATAAAAAGTCAACTGTGCACAAAAGTCAAACTTTGACTTTTTGAGAATTTTCACAATTATGGTTTTTTAACCCTAAAATGATGTTAATGTGTGATTTGAATCATCATTCATCAAGAAAAATCAAGAAAAGTGGGATAACTTGTAAATGGGGTAACCATAAAAACTTAGAAAATTTTCTAAGTTATGGAACAAAGTGGCTAGGGTACCAACTTTGGAGGATCATAACTCCTAAACCACAAGGCCATTTTTCCCCATCCAAAGCTGAATTTGTAGCCCTCATGGCCCTCTACAAAAGCTTCAACTATATCTCATTCCAATTCATTATGGATTTTGAGTTATGGAATGATCAAAGTGGCTGAAAACATGAAATGCCATTTTTTCCAACACATAGTGAAAATTTCACTAAGTCAGAATCTGCCTTCACTTTTTTTCCAAATGTAGGGGCATTTTTCACTTGGATCCAAAAAGTATAAAAATCAATTATGATCAAACAGTTATTCTATCATATGAGGGCTTTCCAAAATGGCCAAGAACTCCATCAAATTCCACTTGAGCCATCAGATATGACAATGGCAATATGCCTTGCTGAAAACTGCCAAAGCAAGGAAGATTTTGGATTTTTGCTCGATTTGCCCAAATTTTGCAAAGGGCAAGCAACTCTATCCATCTGAACACCTCAAGGGGGGACCAAGGAGGAACCAACTCTGATCCCAAGCCTCCCAAGTCTTTGGAACCAAAAATAGCATGCCAAACCTAGAATTGCCTAAAAGAGGGACAAGACTCCAATTTTGGATTGGAGCATTCAATGAATACACCAAGGTGGCATGGACTGAGCCATTGCCAACTGAATTCAGTCAAGACTTATCCAAGACCAAGGGAACCAGCATCCTGTGCCCTAACCTCTAGTCAATGGCTAGAGGAGACTTGGATTCTCATTGCTCAACATTGGCCCAAACCTATGCAGCAGTTGCCATTCACTATTCCTTGTAAAACAAACTTGCTCTACTATAAATAGAGCTCATTTGTGCTCAGTTTGAGTACACCAAATCCATCAAACATATGCTTTCCTCAAAATCTCTTTCTCTAGGCAAAAATACCTTCCTTAGCAAGGTAACTCTGAGTTTTTGAGTTTGAGAGCAATTCCAATCAAACAAATCATACACACACCTCATAAACATCATATGGAAGTGATCCAAACACTCACATAACATCTGGAACACCAAAATCACAAAATCACCAGCCAATTGCTCAAGCCTTTGACAGATTTGCAGTTGGGGTACCACCTCAAGTTCCATATCATTTCAATCCACTCCAAGCATCCAGACACACTCCATGGCACCTAGGGAAGCTGTCCACATCATTGGAACCTAGCTGTAACACCTCCAACCTAGAACTCGATCACCAGCTGCAAGAGGTGAGCATGAGCTCTTCTAACTCTGTGATCCATGCAATTTTTGCTGCACAATAATTTGGACATATGTTCATAATCATGCATAGAGTGTTCACCCTCAATCAATTACTTTGTATGAATCGTGTATGGAATTTCTGAACCTTCATGCAGAATTTAGGGTTCTTGAGGTTTCTCTTTGATTTCTTATTCCATGCTTAACATAAATGGAATTAAATACCATAGACATGATCGTGAGGTTGAAACGAGTAGATTGATATGTAGATAGCATGATATAATCAAGTATTCAGTGAGATTGGATAGAAAACGCAAATCTGCAGAAACAGAGGGTGGCGCGTGTTCTTGCCCTTATTCTTGGCGCCCTTTTTTGAAAATTCAAATATTTGAATTTTGTGATTTTATTTAATTGATTCAAAAATTAATTTCTCTCTGAGTTTTAATGATTTTGAGTTAATTTTTTTTTAATAATTCACAAAAATGTTAAAATATTTTATTTTACCAAAAAATCCCAAAAATATTATTTATTTCATATAATTGATATTTTTGCCAAGAATTAATGTTTTAATTGTTTTGACATTTAAAATACTTTTTTCCTTCTTGATTTTACAAATTTTTATGATTTCTAATCATTTTATAGGTCAAAACATGATTTTTGAAACATTAATCCAAGATCACAATTTGTTTTCCACATATTAAACAATTTTAATCATTTTAATTAAATTTTTTATTCAATTAAAATACATTTTGGGAACAAATCAGGGTTTTGATTAATTCAACCCTCATCGAACCTTTTAAAACACTTTGGGCCTCTAATAGAGTGTAAGACTCAATCCTTTGTAAATACAAACCTATTTTGGGCCTCAAATGTTGTATAAGTCCCGTTGTACTTCAAAAGTTCGGCGCGATTATCGACCGTTTAAAACAAACGATCTGGGCCTCTCCTCGAGCTATAAGACCCATTCAAAACCATTTTTGGGTCTCTAATAGAGTGTAAGACCCAATCCCCTTTTGAAACCAAAAACCTTTGCGCCTCAGTCATTGTATAAGACCCACGGTGTTTTCAAAACCTCGGCGCGATCGTCGCCCTTTTCAAAATAAACTCTGGGCCTACCCTCGTGTTATAAGCCCCATTTCTTTTTATTTCAATCATTTTGGGCCTCTTGAGAGAGTGTAAGACCCATTCCCTTGTACAGTAAACCTTTCTTGGGCCTCAGTCACTTGTATAAGTCCCACTGTACAACTTCAACAGTGCAGTCACTAATAAAACCTTGGGCCTCTCCTTGAGCTGTAAGCCCCAACAATCTTTTCAAAGCACTTTCTCCTTTGATTTTGAATATAATATTGTTATCAAAGCTTTCTTTGTTGAACAAACTAACCAAACAGCATGGAAGCTCTACAACCGAGTAAGTGTTTACCCGCTTTCATTTACCGCTTTCATATGTATATAACTGTACTGTGGGGCTGTTTCACTGTAAGTCTTCTTTCATAAACTCATATCGACTGTGTAATACTAGTATAGATATTTAGAGTTTCCCCGGCAACTACGTCTAGAACTAAACAAAACCTCATCTGACGTTCTCCCGGATATTTCAACATAACCTAAACCATGAGAATTTTCTTTTACAACAATTTTAGACGACTAGATCTAAGAAAACTCCCCCTCAAGCAGTTCAAATACATAAGGCCAATGTCTCAAGTGAAACCCCTTCTTGAACTGTTCATCAGCCTCCTCTTGGGCTTAGTGCAAGGACCCATAGGCTTCCTAAAAGCATTCCCACCTCCTCTTGGGCGTTGTACAAGGACCCGTCAGCTTCTTAGAAGTTTTCACAGCCTCCTCTTAGGCTTCGTATAAAGATTCTTCCTCCGAGAAGATAGTCTCCTCTTGGGCTTCGTACAAATTGTCCCTTCGGCTTCTTAAAAGTTTTTCTCGCCTCCTCTTGGGCTTCGTACAAATTGTCTCGACGACCTCTTAAAGGTATAGGAACATAAATTAGTCATCTTAATAGAACAGTCTTTTAAAGAGTCTAGATCTTTCTACTGCGAACGTACTGTCTCTTAATCTCTCTTAAGTATAGTATAAAAGATAAAACTCTAAACTTGGACAGTCTAATCTCCTTGAGTCTCGAAGACATTCTCAAGTTCTTTTCAAAAATAGGAAAAAACACCTGTAGACTTGGGCAGACTCAATACCCTTCGGATTCCTCGTTTCCTTAAAGAATAGGAAATAACCCTGGTCCTCAGATCAAATCCATGAGTACAACATTACCCATATAAGAACTGATTTTCTCTTTTAAACAACATACTGGACCTGTCACTCAATTGAAACAATAACCCTAGCCTTCTCTTGGGCTTTGTACAATGATTCTCCCCATCTGAGCTGACCTTTTCACTCTCTTGTTGAGTATAAAAGATTCTCTTGTTGAGTCAATCCTTTTTTAGCCTTCATCTCGGGCTTTGTAGGAGATATAAAACACTCTCTTGTTGAGTATAAAAAGACTCTCTTGTTGAGTCGATCACCTTTAGCCTCTATCCCGGGGTTCGTACGAGATACAAATCACTCTCTTGTTGAGTATAAAAAGACTCTCTTGTTGAGTCGATCACTTTTAGCCCCTATCTCGGGCTTCGTACGTACAAATCACTCTCTTGGTGAGTATAAAAGACTCTCTTGTTGAGTCAAACCCTTTTAACCTCTGTCTTGGGCTTTGTACAAGACACATATAAAAACACTCTCTTGTTGAGTCAACCCTTTTAGCCTCTATCTCGGGCTTCGTATGAGATACAAAAGCATCCTCTTGTTGGGTCAATAGCCTTCTCTTAGGCTTCGTATAAGGAAAACCCCGGTTGAGGCAATCAACCTTTTAACATCAAAATCTGTGCCTTGCTCATAGTATACAAACATCAACAACTCCTTTTCCTTCATCTAATCACTGTAAGCGACAAGCCTTTGGATTATTTACATCCACGCCACTGTCCCTCTTTTAGCATGAGAAATTCCTAAGGAAAGATGACATTGCTCTAAACTGAGTTAAAGTCTTCTCCTTCAGGTTGAAAATCCCCTATAAAAGAAATTATGGCATTACTAGATTCACATATCCCAGTTAAAGTAATTCTCCTTTATAATCAGTCACCCAACAATTGTGACAAACAGACCCCTTTAGAGATGACAAATTCTCTCTAAAGTCAACACCCTTTTTGCTTCACATCTTGGGCTTTGAACAAGATACAAACCACCTTTAGCTTCATGTCCTGGGCTTTGAACAAGACACCAAAACACCATTTCCTCCCATAGAATAGGAGGAAGTACGACTCTCTGATTTCCCTATCCCGGGAATACGTAGGCATAAGATTGAAAAAGAATCTTAGCGAGCACACTAATCAAAAAACCCAAAGTCCCCTACCTCCAACCAATCTAGCGCAGTATCCCAACAAATTCCCCATGAACAATCCCGGTATTTTGTTCTGAACAAAATAAGCAGAGAGAGACCCACGAACTAAAGCCGCATCTGTAAACCAACAGTTTTGACTGTTTAACCTCAGTTTGCAAGCAGGGTTAATTGGAGACATCTATTTCCCTTCCTCCATCAGCTTCAATAGGATAAAAAATGAATCGAACTATAGTACCAAAGCGATAGTGATTCGAAACCACAAAAAATCGCGCTACAGAGTGGTAAACGAGCTCTTGGTAAGGAACGAAGGTTCAGGGAATACTAAGTTTTTTATAACATTAATAATGAGTCAGTTGCTATAGTAGATCAAATATTAAGTATTGTACCACTTAATATATATGTTACTACTAATTATATCATTTTCTACCACAAGTTTGATGATTACTTTATGACCACACATGTCATATTCTTACTCACTCTCCCATATGATACTTCTATGTATCATTCACTCCAACAAAATAGGAAAAGTTGGGAAAGAAAGAATAGAGAGAAAGAAGGAAACTTAGTGAAAGAAGAAGAACTTGGAGCTCATCATCATCACTTTATCAACCCATTCCATCTTCATCATCCAACACTTTTTCATCTTATTAGCAAGGTGGATTCTAGGTAGAAACATTAAGTTGTAGAAGTTAGGGTTGTAGATTATGAGATAAAATTTGATGATATTTGATTGTTGATGCATTTCTTCCATTACCATGAGAATTTCTATGAATTGTTGTTGTTCATGCTTATTATGGTCAAAGGTTATGATTGTAAGATGTATTATTGTTGTGGAAGAATCATGTGTGAGTTTAATGGAAAACCCCATTCCTTGCCATCAAAACCTATTTTTATGTAAGTTGTTTTCCATCAGCGTAGTCGGGCGAGTTTTGGAAAACGGGAAGCGAGCAGCTCGCGAGCAGCTTGCCAGGCGACCATAAAGCAATTTTGCCACTGTTTGGGCCTCGCTTGGGGTTCGTCGGGCGAACCAAAAGCAAGTCAACCTCACTGGCTGCTCGCCAACGTCGTTAGGGAATTGTTTTGTCTCTTGTTTGGAGTGTTTCATATGTATGTTTTAAACTTTTTATATGTCACTTTATGTTAATTATTATGGTTTGTAAGCATTATGCATGTTTACCATCTATGAATTGTTGCTTGTGATTAAATGATAATATGATTGGAAATTTAGAAAGATTGGTGAGAAAAACTTAGAAGTAATTAATGGAATGAATTAGCAAGATAACTATGGTGTGATGAATGATATATATGGCAATGCTTGTGCATATGATACATAGGTGTGTGTCATGAGCAAGTGGTTGTCTAGCTAAGAGGTTAGGCATTGTATTGAACATGTGATGCTGTTGTGAATACTAAGGTGATGTAATCGCCTTATGGTTGTAGAATACAACCACGGTGTCCTTTGTTTATTCAGGTAGTCGGAAACAACCCCTTGTTTGTGTCGTCCCAAGTGTTATGCTTATGTAGAGTAAGAATTGGGTTGTACGCACCGATACTTGAATGACCTGGGCTTGAGTCCCAAAAGCGGTGGATCTCATGGTGGGTGAAAATCCCATATGGGTGTTCGCACAGATTTCTGGCAAACAATCTCTTGCCTCTTATTAAAGGTTACTTGTAGGACCGGCTACAAAATCCTAGACTTAGTGTTAAGTATTGAATGATTATTAAAGTGTTTGGATTTGAAATGGTAAACAAGAAATTTGATGAAGTTGCGTTGGTGCAACTAGGATAAATAAATGAGAAAACAAGACAAAAACTGGAAAGGAAAATGAATTGAAAAAGATTTATAAAGTAAATTTCTCGAATATAAGTTGGACGCATGCATATATTTGTGTATAAATAACTTGTTACTCTTAGACGCTGGTACTTTGAGTGTTTTTTTTACAATGTTATAAAAATACGACCTCTTGAACTGAAACTAAATTCTACTTAAATAGGCATAAAAATAATTGTTGCTTTGCTGTTGACTATTCACAGCTTGCCACGTGTCCATCCATGCACACTCACTTTGTTTGTAACTTCCCCACGGTCTCATCAGCTGCTTACAAAAATTGCGCGTGTTAACTGTTCTAGGCTTCGACTTCGATCTGTATAGTAGTCCGTCAAACTTGCTTCGACTGGGCCCATATGTCCCTTTTCTTGTCTTGTCCGTCGAACCTTTCGACGATGTCGACCTATTTCGACACTTCTTTGTTTGTGATGCAAAGTTTCTCCCTTTGATTCACTTCTTTTTCCCTAGTCGAAATTTGCTATCTAACAAATTGCCCCCCTAAAAGGCCAATTTCGACCGAGATTATCTTCGACTGAGAAATATGGCATTTTATTCTTGTCAAATTTCGACTCTATGTCCAATCTGCTGACATCACGCGTAATGATAGCAACTTTTTGTGTCACAATTTTCAAGGAACACTCCATCATTTTTCATGATTTTGGATATTTGAGCCTAATAAGTTGAGATTTTGTTGGTTAAAGGCATGATGTTTGTCGAGACGTTCCTGATTCTTGGCCTCGAATTCATTTAGCTTTTTGTCACAAGCTTCGCTGAGGTCCCATTCCACCTACCCCCACTAGTTTTCCCACTACAGTGGAACAGAACAGTCATAAATCACCATCAGCTGCCACTTGGCTACCATCAACATTTAAGTTTCACCTAGGATGTCCAACACCTACCCTCGAAAAGGCCGTGGTTTAATGATTGCGTGCAATTCGCTGGCTGGCAGATGCTAAATGTTTACACATCTCTGACATTCTTGACACCCTTTGGAGAAGTCAATACATTCTTTTAATATGCTTGGCCAATAGACACCTTGTCGAAATAGTAGCCACTTCATTTTATGTCCAGCTTGGTGAGCTCCACATGTTCCACTATGTACCTTCGATATTGCTAGGCACACCTTCGTATCTCCAAGACACTTGAGTAATACACCTTCTGGAGTCTTTTTCAACAATTCATTGCCCATACGAACATAACTTAGTGCTATATACTTGATTTTCATGTCAATGTCTCTGACTGGATTTTCCAAGTATTCTACGATTGGCCTTCGCCAATCTGACTTTGTCAAATTATCAATGGCAAAAACTTCAAAAATTTCAAAAAACTCATTCAGAGTTTCTGCCCCCTCACCTCTTGGGATTGACACATTTGGTGTCGGTAATAGGTTCGACACCACATTCTCTTTGACCTTAATAAAGTCTCTGAGCTTATCATTTGACACCTTATACCCAGATGCAATCTGTGCTAATTCATTAGCCTCTTGATTTTCTATTCTAGGCACATGTGTGATGCTGACTATCTCAAAGTACTCCAGAAGTCGTTTTGCTATTGCGAAATACACTAACAAATGCTCTTTAATGCACTTATATTCTCGTGTAATTTGCTTGATCACTAGCTCCGAATCACCCTTTATTTTGACTTTCTTTGCTCCTAAATCTTTCAAGATTTTGAGGTCAGTGATTAGGGCTTCATATTCCGCTTCGTTATTGGAACATCTTTCGTCTACTTGACACTCGAATTTCGTCAGAACTCTTTTTGGAGATAATATTAAGACTCCAACACCAGTTCTGTTTTTATGACTTGACCCGTCGAAGTATAACTTCCAAGGGTTTGTGTCGATCATATTCAGTGACGGCTTGACTACTGCATGAACTACAATGAAGTCTGCCACAGTTTAGCCCTCAAAGACATATATGTCAAAGATAATTCAGTTAATCTAAGTGCTCATTTCCCAATTCGACTATATAGAATTGGTTTAGACAACATATGTTTAATAATATCAAAATGAGATGAAACATAAACATCAACTGGTTTTATATATTGCTTCAATTTTGATACATGAGAAGTACAAGCATAGGCACAATTTTTCAATCATATTGTACCTAGTTTCAGCATCTATTAAGATTCGACTGAGTTAGTAAATGGGTTTTTTGACACCAATATCATCCTCTTGCGCTAACAAACTTCCTATGGTCGAATCAGACGCAACAATATATAATTTCATATTCTTATTTCTACTAGGGGCAATAAAATGGGAGGTTTTGTGAGATATTTTTTATGGCGTCAAAAGCCTCTTGTTGCTCTCGTTCCTAGTGAAAATCACTTTCTTTCTTGATTTTGAGTAATGGCGGGAAAAATTCCGTCTGCCACTTAGATTCGATATGAATCTTCTCAAGATATTTATTTTCCCCAACAAAGATTGTAGCTACTTCTTTGTCGAAGGAGGCTGGAGATCCAAAATTGCCTTTGTTTTGTTTTGGTTGATCTCAATGCCTTTTTTGTGCACTATGAAACCTAGAAAGTCTCCTGCTTGTGCACAGAAAGCACATTTTAGTGGATTCATTTTTAATCCATATTTTCTCATTCTCTCGAAGGAGCGTCGAAGATGGTCCAAATGACCATTTTCATATGAGGATTTTATCACAATGTCATAAATGTATACCTGCATAAACTTTTCTATAAAATCATGGAACATATAATTCATAGCTCTTTGATAGGTTGCTCCGACATTTTTTAAACTAAACGGCATCACAACCCATTCGTATGTTCCCAAAGCCCCTGGGCATCGAAACACCGTTTTGGGTACATTATCTTCTGCTGTGAAAATCTAGTTATAACCAAAATATCCATCAATCATACTGAGGTATTCAAAACCTGCGGCTGAATCGACTAACATTTCTGCCACTAGCATCGAATACTCATCTTTTGGAGTTACCTTGTTCAAATCTCTAAAATCTATACAAACTCGAAGCATTCCATTTTTCTTAATAACAGGTATAATATTAGCTAACCATTCGACATATCATGCAGTTCTAATGAACTGGCTCTTGAGTAATCTTTTGATTTCTTGCTTAATCTTCATTGTTATTTCTGGAGCAAACCTTCGAGGATGTTGCTTCACTGGCATTTTCCCTGGTTGAATAGTTAAACGATGTTCCAACATGCTTCGACTCAAACCAGACATCTCGCCATAATCCCAGGCGAAGCAATCTTGTTTTCTTTCAATAATTCGATCAGCTTCACCTTCATTTTTGACCCAACTTTGGTGCTTATATACGTTGGTATTTTTGTGACTCCATCTCCCAGATCTATTTCTTCGAGTGGATCTTGTGATTGCATTCTTTGCAATTCATTTAATGGGTCTTTCTCAAACCCCAAAGGCTCATTGTCGTAGATACAATCTAGCCTCCGACTTTCTGAAACTGTTGTTTGGCCTTGTTGGCCATCTTAAAGTTTTTCGATTTTGGCCTCGACAACCAAATTTTGTAGTTTCTCGCTTCTAGTGCCAATTTTCTTTTGATTTTAGCTAGATAGGCCTAAATTCGAGCCAGAATTTCTGACTTAGGCCACCCCATAGGTGGATTCACCTCTTTAGCCTCTATTGCCTCTTCGATATTCCAGATAAACCCATAGTCGGGATCTAGACTCAGGAAACAGTTTGTATTTTTGACAGAGGTGTAAACTTATTATTCGCCATCACAAGGTGCAACATTTGCTAAATGTTGGTCGAAAGACTTCTTCACGCCCTTCGCTTCTTCGATTATGTAGTAACTCTGATCAGCTTCGATATTCTCTACAAGGCCATCTTTTCTCCAGATAATTAACCTTTGGTGTAAGGTTGATGACACTGCCCCTATTCTGTGGATTCATTCGCGTCCTAACAGCGAATTAAAGTTTTCTTTGAAGTTTATCACCATGAACAATTTTGATCGGGTAGTTGTACCGACAGCCAGTTTGAATTGGATCACTCCTAGTATGTTACTGGTTTTTCCTTCATAGTTGGATAAAACCATATTGTGTTGTCAAAGATCGGCATCACACTTTCCCATCTTTTTGAATAAGATATGATGCATTAAATTGACAGCTTCCCTTTAATCGACAAACACCTTGTTTACTGGCATCCCATCTACCTTTGCCCTTATGAATAATGGTTTCAGATGATACATCATTCCTGGATTAGGCTTCTCAAACATAGCCTTTTGCTCCTCCACCACATGACTGTTCATAACATAGTAACACAATGGTTTGTCTTCAACAATTTTGTCTGGCACAAAGTCTTCGTCCGCTTCAGAAACTTCTGACACTCTGTCATATTCAACATGTAACCCTGACATGATACCGCAGTTGATGATAAAGTCTTCACCATAATTTCCGTCGACCATCTCATCTTCTGGTGAAGGACTATACTCAAGCTCTTCTTTCTTCCTCATCCGACTAGGGAGTGAATTCAAGTTCTTCCTCATCCGACTGGGGAGTGAATTCAGGTTCTTCCTCATCCGACTGGGGAGTGTATTCAGGATCTTCTTCCTCGATCAAGGGAGTGTACTTTATGTTCTGGGTTGATAATATTTCCTTTTCTCCCGAAGGATCAACAGTCATGGCAAGTGTCTGATTCGCCACGATTTTTTCCTTCTCGACCAACTTTCCTTTTGGATAGTGCCTTTTCTGCCCAGGAGTTTTGACAGGTTTCAACTATGATGTTGAAGTCTCTTCATCTTGTACTCGAACTTTTATGAGACCATCATCCATATCTATTGCCATTCTTGCGGTTTTCATGAAAGGTCTTCCAAGAATTAAAGGAGCGTTATCATCTTCTTCCATATCAATCACCACAAAGTCAATCGGGAACAATAACTTATCAACCTTAACCAACATATCTTCCGCTACATCATGAGGATGAGTAATAGATTTATCGGTTAGTTGTAAAGTCATTCTAGTCGCCCTCAACTCCATGTGTACCAACCTTTTCACAGTGGACAACAGTATCAAATTAATACTATAGCCCAAATCAATCAACCCATTACCAACATAAATATTTACTATGGTGACCGGTAAGGTAACTTTTCCCAGATCACTTTCTTTCCATGGAAGAGTCCGTTGAATGATATCGCTACAACTAGTATCAACCATTATCGTTTCTTGATCCGTGTACCTTTACTTTTTGGTGAGAATATCCTTCATGAATTTTGCATATTTTAGCATTTTCTCTAATGCCTCGGAAAATGGAATATTAATTTGCAATTGACTAAAAATATCCAAAAACCGAGCATAGTGCCTTGCGTTGTCCTTTTTAGTCGGAGCATGAGGATAAGGCAAATTTTGAATCGAATAGTACTCACTTGTTCCTTCCCCTTCCTAATCTTTTTATTTTTCTCTTCTCTCAGTTTCTTTTCTTCTTCCTCCTTCTTTTTCTTCTCATTTTCAACTAAATCTCCCTCAACATTTTTTTCTACTTCACTCTCATCAATTTCTTTTTCTTTTTCAACTACTCCCTCTTCTTCCACAACTTCCTCACTTATGCCCATATCAATTTCCCTACCAATTCTAGTAAAAATCGCTTTGCAATGCACTTTTGGATTCACTTGAGTATTCGCTGGAAAACCTCCTTTGTGTTGATCGGCCAATTCTTTAGACAATTTCCCAACTTGCGTCTTAAGGTTCTTAATAGCCGCATCGATGTTTTTTTGATTTGACATTGACATTTGCATAAATTGGGTGAGTGTGTCTTCCATCAGTTCAAAGGCAGCAAAAATAAAGAAAGCGTGATAAGCACGACCAGAGTGCGCTAAGCGCGGTTAGCCTTCATTAGCTATTGCCTCTAGTCCAAAAAGCGCGTTGAACTCACGCTAAGCGCGAGTTACCGTCATTTTGCCGAAAACTTTCACTTCAAAACTTCCTTTCATCATCCAAATGCTCCCCGCATCAAATCAAGCAAGAAAACCTATCAAAAAGCATTAAAATGACCACAATTCAAGATATTTACATGCATAATTGAAAACTTGCGTATTTACACTAAAACATATGGATTTACTACTAAAATACTAAAGAAACAATTGGAAAGGGCCACAAAATACTATAAAAAATATGCACAATTTGACCTTTAACAACTCTCCCCAACTTATTATTTTGTTTGTCCTCAAATAGAAGTTTGCCAAACATAAACGAACCAAAAGCAATGCACAAGAAATTGGAATCAACAAGTTAGAACAACGACAATTTCACGGTTTAAAAAGTAGAAGTACAAACAAGATATGCTTACCACACTCAAAACCAATCATGGAGATGAAACTATTGCTAAGTGAAAAAGACAAATCAAAACTTCTAAAGCAATACAATCCCAACATGAATCACACCTAAGCACACATTCATCAAGGGATGAAAACATTATGAGGTTTTATCACTCACCAAACAATCCTGCAAACATCTGGATTGAATTATGCATTCAAAAAAACATGCATTAATGAGTGTAAAAGAAGGAATCACAAGGACTTCAAAAGTTGTAATTTGGCCTGGGCTACAAGGAAGGGTCATTTATCAAAGTCATTGAAATAAAAATGCCTAATCCTATGAAAGCATTCAATTCTCCCATTTATACACAATCCAAGACCTTAACCCTCTTGTTTTCTTTTCTTTGATGCATCATTGCAACCTTGAGCTCATTTGTTGGCAATTCATGCCCAACTTTCTTTCTTATTCATTTTTCTCTTTTCATTGTTTCTTTTTCAAGCTCTTTCAATATTTACAACCACTTTCTTTTTCACAATACATCAATCTTCTTCTTTCTCCCTAACTATAAATACAACCAAATTATGGTGTTAAAAATGCTCTCACACATCTAAGGCAAGGAACAACAAAAACAACCATATTTAAAGGTTGAGGTTCAAAGGTTTCACAAAAATCAAGACCCATTCTAAAATTCGATTATTTTTCATGTACAATATTTACACGATTCAATTATCCACACGGATCTTGATAGAAAGGCTCAATGGGGCTAACAAATGCTCACTCACTCACAAGGTATATTTATCATTCTATTTGTTCAAGTGGTTTTTCTCACAATACAAAATAATTTTTTCCTTGATCCTTTTCTTCCTTTCACACAAATCAACACACATGCATGATTTAAATATATTAAGAATGAGTTAAACAAGGATGTCGGTTTCCCGCATATATATTATACAATGGAAACTTCCTCACAAAGGCTATGTTCTAACTAATTCACAATTGAACAAGTATTTCTAAAGAATTCATGGCATGTTTTGCACAAATCACAAGTTTCATATTCATGCTAAGTTTAGAAAACAATAAATATGTACCTTGCAACTGTATTTCTACTCAAGCAAATCATTACCACTCAATTACAAGTTGATTCATCAATCTTAACATTATCACAAGGTTCCTTCAAGTTCTTGAACTTAGGAACAAACAACAACAAAAATTCTACTATACTAAACAATTGTGTACTACTCAACATAATAACATACTTATCATAAAATAAAATGCAACACCCAAAACATGGTGTGACAATTATAAATTCACAAAATCAATCCTTCATCCTAAAAAGGATGATACAAAATCTCCAAAAGGGACAAGAAAACATTAAAAAAAACCAAGTCTTAACAACTCAAACCTAAAACATAATAATAGATACAAAATCAGATCAAACCCATCATCAAACTATTCCTTGCTACTCGAAGAATCCAACTTCCGCTCTGTCACTCCATTGTCATCATCATCATCATCATCAACTGTAGCATCATCCAAACCAGCATCATTCTGAGCCATGCCATGAGGTACTTATGTCTGCTGATGTGGAGATTACAGTGGAACCCGCTCCCCCGAAAAAAAATGGCATGTCCTCTGGCATATCAACAAAGGCACTAAACTCCTCTGAAGAAGGGAAAAGATGATCTACATGCGGCTCTCGAATCTGCAAATGTAAAGAACACATAGATGAATGTAAAAAACTGAAAGCTCTCTGATGAGCCATGTGCTTGTGCCAAGTATACATGCATGTCACACGCTCATCATAATCCTGACTAGCTGGAGGAACCCCTGACTGCTGCTGCGGTGGTACTGGATGCTCTAATGGTAGTGGTGGTGGTAGCTGTTGTGCATCAATTCTGGGCATGCAGTAGGTATGAATCCAAATATGATTCATGACACCTTTAATGGTCTTGTGAACCACGTCAGATATCGAGACACCCGCTTGAGTGCAAAGGCCCATAATCAAACCTAGAAAGACTAAAATGTAGGAACCTTGGTACCCAAATGGTGACCACAAGAGGTAGTAGCTCGGATCTCATCAAAGATGATCCTTGCTAAATCCACCTACCTCTCATCCAAGATGTAGTAAAGCATGCATGCAATATCCAGAGGAATAGAAGAAGTGTGGCTCCTAGTCCTTATGTTGTGAAGGACTAGTGTCATCAACATCTGGGCAGGGGTGTTCATGTCACCTCTCTTTAGATGCTTAGGCCTACCTACAATGTTAAGCTCGAAACCCCTACCCGGATGCACCAAGGCATCACTCGCATTAGAAAAATTCTAGTTCCTTCTTGCTACCCTCTTATAATAAGCACATTGCTCACCCTCAGCCAACACCAACTGGTTGCCCAAATAAGCATTGATGGCATCCCATGAAAAAGAAACGTGCTTACCTCTCACAAATGTCATGAAAGAGTATACTCGACCCTCAACTGGAATAACATTTGCGTAGAATTCACGAATGATCTCATAATTCAGCTGGGTGGGTGGAGTAAGCAAGGTTTTCCAACCATGATTCTTAATGATGTTGAGGCAGCCTTTATAGTTGCCTTGAGGGTTTATCCTGAAAATCCTTTCTGGCCAAATACTCCTTCAAGTCAGCTCAAGGTAACGAGCCTCTTGCTCAGCTCCTAGGAATTTACTTGCGTCATACACAGCTGGCTCTTGCAACTACTAAGAAAACTGGCCAACAGTGAAACGGGCAGGCTTTGGAGCCATCTCCAAAATAAATAGACCAAACAACACCAAAAACATCAAACAACCAGCCCATAAATTCATAATAATTCACATGCGATCGTACGTAATCAAAAAACATGCAATTACGCAAGGGATTAATTAAAAACAAGAAGTCTGATCCTAGGGGAGTGCGCTAAGTGCGGTTGTGCATGCAGGCAAAAATGCCTCTGCAGTTAACTTGCTCCCACACAATCTCCAAATATCCTTAATAAGCTAAACAACAAACATGCAACAAAAACCAACATAAAGAGCAAGAAAAAATACCAACTCCAGAAACAGGGCAAAGTGGGCGCAATTAGCGAGTTCAGAGTGCGCTGAGCGCAGTTGTGACCATTGGGAAAAAAATCCCTCTGCAACCACCCTCAACTATTCTAATTAACACCGAAACTAAATTCCAACACACATACACGACATAATATTGAATCACAGTGATTTTAACAACATACAATTCTAACTACATTGTTTAAACTGAAAATCTTAAAAACAATACAATCTTATCATTTCACCCTAAGATTTCACAAAATCAGTTCTACATTAATAAACCCTAAATTGTCAGTTCCTACTCAATCACACCAAACCCTAACAACATTTGTTGTCTAAAGCAATAAATAATGGATATGAACAAACCTGGAAGTAGAGCAATGAGAAGAAAAAGATAGAGAAACTGTAACTTGAGAAAAATGGTGCAAGAGAGAGCTTGTGAGAAGTGCTTGTTTTAGGAAGTTAAAGGGTAAGAAGGAAATAAGGAAATTAATGGGAGAATTAAAAGTCTAAGCTTTTACTTTCAAAAACGTATTTGCCCTTTTCACAAACTAGACCCACTTAAACACCCATCCACTCAGGCCCGCACTTGAGTTGGCCAACACACGTGATTGCGCTAAGTGCGTACAGTGAAACAAGGCCACTCAAATGTGGTCTCAGATAGGGTTCTCCCGACTTTTAGTCATCCGATTAAATTCAAAATAACCAAAAAAATATTAAATACTTACAATGTTAGGGTGAACCCCAGCAAGCTTTGTTTAACGTCGTTTGAGCTCAACGGTCCAACGCGACCTCACGAATTGCAAAAAGGAACGATAGCTACATTTCGCTCAAAATCGATGCCAAGATACACTTTCAATCTTTGACCATTAACAGTCCAGATCTCATTTATCAAGGTGTCTTCAAGAATAATTGCTCCATACTGGGTGATCTCCTTAATTTGGAATGGACCGGACCATTTGGATTTCAACTTACCCGGAAACAATTTCAATCTCGAATTAAACAATAAGACCAATTGCCCTTCTTTAAAGTCTTTGTTCACAATATTCTTGTCATGGTAACTTTTAACTTTATCCTTGTACAGTTTGTTGGAGTCATACGCTTGAAGTCGCAATTCATCCATCTCATGAAGTTGTGCTTTTATTTTTTACCGATTAAAGTTGGATCAAAACTCAAATATTTTAAGGCCCAAAAATCCTTATGCTCCAACTCCACCGGCAAGTGACAATTTTTACCATAGATCATTTTGAAAGGTGTGAGACCAATCAGGGCTTTAAAAGCTATCCAATAAGCCCACAATGCATCATCAAGCTTATTTGACCAATCTTTTCTAGAAGACGACACAGTTTTCTCAAGAATCCTCATGATCTCACAATTTGATACCTCCGCTTCACCATTTGCTTGCGGATGGTATGGTGTTATGACTTTGTACTTCACACCATATTGCTCCAACGCTTTTTCTAGTTGAGAGTTGCAAAAGTGCGATCCTCCGTCACTTATCAACACTCTCAGAGTACCAAATCGCGAAAAAATGTTTTTCTTAAGAAATTTTATCACAGTTTTTCCATCCGCTTTCGCACATGCTATCGCTTTTACCCACTTGGACACATAGTCCACTGCGACCAGAATGTATTCACAAGAAAACAATGATGGAAATGGGCCAACAACGTCTATGCCCCAACAATCAAATACTTCAACCTCTAGCATGCTTTGCAACAGAATTTCATTCCATTTTGTAATTCCCCCACTCCTTTGACACTTGTCACAACTTTGTGTATGTGAATGCACATCTTTAAACAAAGAAGGCCAATAAAAGTCGATTGAAGGACTTTTGTTGTCGTTCTCAACCCATTAAAATGTCCCCCGTAAGGTGAGTTGTGACAATACCAAAGAATGTTATTTGACTCTTCTTTTGAAACACACCTTCTCAAAATATTATCAACACCAAGTTTTAATAAATACCGCTCATGCCACACAAAGTACTTGGCATTCGATAAAAATTTCTTTTTCTGAGTACGAGTTAGACCTTCCAGTATTAATCCTGTGGCTTTGTGATTTGCCATGTCAGCAAACCGAGGTCTAACTTGAACCATAAACAACTTTTCATCAGGAAATTCTTCCTAAACCTCAATTTCATGCTTGGTCACATCAACATTGACAAGAAGGGACAAGTAATCTGTTACCAAATTCTCGGAACCCTTTTTGTCGCAAATTTCAAGATCAAACTCTTGCAATAGAAAGACCCATCGAATAAGCCTTTACATAAAATCCGGCTTAGTTAGAAAATACTTTATCGCTGCATGGTCCGTGTAAACAACAACTTTAGACCCAATTAGGTAGGGCCAAAATTTTTCTAATGCATACACTATCTCAAGAAACTCTTTTTCAGTTGTGGCATAATTTATTTGAGCTTCATTCAAAACTTTACTTGCATAGTGTATAGCATGAAAAAAATTTGTTCTCCTTTGACCAATTACCGCACCAACAGCATAATCACTCGTGTCACACATGAGTTCAAAATCAAGTTTCCAATTTGGAGAGATGATTATGAGTGCGGTAGTTAAAATTTGTTTTAAAGAATTAAAAGAAATCATGCAAGAATCATCAAATTCAAAAGACTTATCTTTGTTGAGAAATTTTCTCAAAGGCTTTGCAATTTTGGAGAAATATTTGATGAACTTCCGATAAAATCCCACATGACCAAGAAAGCTTCTTATTCCTTTAACATTCAAAGGTGGTGGTAATTTTTCAATGACGTCCACCTTGGCTTGATTAACTCCAAGGCCTCTTGAAGAAACTTTGTGGTCGAGCACAATTCCCTCTGTAACCATAAAGTTGCATTTTTCCCTATTAAGCACCAAATTTGTTTCCACAGACCTTTCCAAAACAACATCTAAATTTTTCAAGCAAAGATCAAACGATGGTCCAAAAACTGAGAAGTCATCCATAAAAACTTCAATGTACTTTTCAATCAAGTCCAAAAAGATTGCTTGCATACACCAGTGAAAAGTAGTCGGCGCATTACACAACCCAAAAGGCATCCTCCTATAAGCAAAAATCCTGAATGGGCATGTGAAAGAGGTTTTCTCATGGTCCTCCAGATTAAAAATAATTTGGTTGTAACCTGAATAAACATATAGAAAACAATAGTAATCTTGACCGAAAAGTCTCTCTAGCATTTGGTCCATGAAAGGAAGAGTCCTCGTAACTTGATTTAGCCTATGGTAATCAATGCACATCCTTCACTGGTCACGGTTCTTGTAGGGATTAATTCATTCTTTTCATTCCGGATAACCTTCATTCCACCTTTCTTCGGTACCAGTTGCACCGGACTAACCCAAGGACTATCAGAAATGGGATAGATCATTCTAACATCTAACATTTTCACCACTTCTTTCCTAACCACTTCCTTCATGGTAGGATTCAAACGGCGTTGAGGTTGAGCTACCAGTTTGAAATCATCCTCCATTAATATCCTATGCATACAATAGGAAGGACTTGTTCCTTTCAAATCGGAAAGAGTCCAACCCATAGCATCTTGATTCTTTTTCAACACATAAATCAACATGTTCTCCTCCTTCTTGGTTAGCTCCTTACTTATGATAACCAGTTTATGCCCCTCATCATCAAGAAACACATATTTAAGGTGAGAGGGCAATAACTTCAACTCAAGCTTGATTTCTTCATTATTTTATTTTTTTCAAAATTTCCACTCTTTCTTTCAATGGATGAATATCTTCCAATTCCTCAAGTTCTCGCAAACACTTCTCAATTTCTTTTTATTCGTTCTCATTGAGACTTTGGAGAGCATTAGTAAGAAATTTTTGTAAGGGGGCAGAAACTTATAATTTCCTTGTTACCTCTTCAATCACCTCTTCTGTTGCATCAATTCTAAAACAATCACCCTTGTCGTTAGAGTTCTTCATGGCTTCAAATAGATTAAAGGAAATCTCTTCATCTTTTAATCGCACTTTCATGAGACCATCATCCATATCTATGGCCATTCTTGCGGTTTTCATGAAAGGTCTTCCAAGAATTAAAGGAGCGTCATCATCTTCTTCCATATCATTCACCACTAAAGTCAGTGGGGAACAAGAACTTATCAACCTTAACCAACACATCTTCCGCTACACCGTGAGGATGGGTAGTAGATTTATCGGCTAGTTGAAAAGTCATTCTAGTTGCCATCAACTCCATGTATCCCAACCTTTTCACAATGGACAACAGTATCAAATTAATATTAGAGTCCAAATCAATCAACCCATTACAAACATTAATATTTCCTATGGTGACCGGTAAGGTAACTCTTCAGATCACTTTCTTTCCATGGAAGAGTCTGTTGAATGATAGCGCTACACATAGCATCAACCATTATCGTTTCTTGATCTGTGTACCTTTTCTTTTGGTGAGAATATCCTTCATGAATTTTTCATATTTTGAAGTTTGCTCTAATGCCTCGGAAAATGGAATATTAATTTGCAATTGACTAAAAATATCCAAAAACCGAGCATAGTGCCTTACATTGTCCTTTTTAGTCGGAGCATGAGGATAAGGAAAATTTTGAATCAGAATAGTACTCACTTGTTCCTTCCCCTTCCTAATCTTTTTATTTTTCTCGTCTCTCATTTTCTTTTCTTCTTCTTCCTTCTTTTTCTTCTCATTTTCAACTAAATCTCCCTCAACAGTTTTTTCTACTTCACTCTCGTTAATTTCTTTTTCAACTACTCCCTCTTCTTCCACAACTTCCTCACTTATGCCCATATCAATTTTCCAACCAATTCTAGTAAGAATCGCTTTACAATACTCTTTTGGATTCACTTGAGTATTCCCCAGAAAATTTCCTTTGTGTTGATCGACCAATTGTTTAGACAATTTCCCAACTTGCGTCTCAAGGTTCTTTATAGCCGTATCGATGTTCTTTTGATTTGACATTGACATTTGCATAAATTGGGTGAGTGTGTCTTCCTTCTTTGTAGTTTTGGTATTGATGTAGACAATTAGAAGTTCCAGCTTCTTGAGGCCTCCATTGTTGTTGATAACCTTGGTTACCTCTTAGTTGGTAACCTTGGTTGCCTTATTGATAAGGTGGTCTAGGTTGATAACCTTGATTTTGGTTTCCCGCATAGTTAACTTCTTCAACTTATCCAACAAAGTCTTGTGAACCGATTGAAGCCTATTCTGGAATATGTGCACTTTTGTTAATTCATCAAAACCATGGCCTTTTCATTTTCGTAACATAGACTTGGACCTCTCTCATGCTTCATTCAGAGATTCATTTCCACCTTGAGCAAATACCAAAATCGCCGTCTTCGCTTCCATGAATCTATTGTGAGGAAAAATCGTTCAAGGAACTTCTCCTCCAATACATTCCAGTCAGTCATCACAAGAGTAGATTGGTCAAGATACCATTCCTCCGTCTTCCCTATTATGGAATGCGGGAATAGTCTCTTAAACAAGGATTCCTCTTCCACTTCCGGTGCTCTAGTTGCGCCCGCAATTTCATAGAATTTAGTGAGATGAGTGAATGGATCCACATGGTCCATACCGGTAAAAGGATTTTGATATAAAAGAGCAAGGATTCTCGTCTTCATCTCAGAATGCCTCCCGTTGTGGGCGTTGCATGGAAACTGAGCGTTGTGTCTTGGACTGTTAGTACATGGAGTTGAAGCAGGAGGTGGTAGTGGTGGATCTGCCATGTTTTGCGTATCAATGGGTGTAGATGAAGAATTTTCTCTGCGCTCTTGTCTTTCTTTGGTAAGTTGCCTCCTCCGCTTAGTTCTGCTATTGAGGCTACGCGCGGTTCTCTCAATCTCAGGATTGAAAAGAAGTTGGTTTGCAGATACACTCCCTCGCATAAATAGAGTCTGCACACTAACCGAACAAATTAACTAGCACCAGAAAAATAAACAGAGGGAAGAGATCACAATACAAATATCTTAAAATCAATAAACTATTGCAATGCTTGTAATATCAAATATCAATCCCCGACAATGACGCCATTTTGTTGTAAATTATTTTAGGTGGGTTGTTTTATCGTATCCGCAGGGATTGTTCTGATATGGGATGCTTGTCGTTCAATAGTTTATAAGATTCAAGAAAAGGGTTTTCAAAGGGTTTTGGTTTGGTAACATATGTTTTCACTTGTTTTGGTAGCAAAGAGTAAAGTATAGAAAGATGACTGTTTTAAGAAAAGCATGTCAAGATTAGATTTCGCTAACCCATTTCATCCATATACGATTCATCAAGCATGTGAACTTGGTTTAGATCAATAAAATCGCACATCCTCTCAATTCTTTTTATTTCTAAAGCGGCTTCGTGAGTATTATTCGTTCAATTGCTAGATGATTTCTCAAGACAATAATCGAAACAATAAACATAAAGATTGATACAAAGCAAATATTAAATCTCAAATCTATGTCTAGAGTTTGTTTGTTAATAGATGAAGAACTTAGATCAAGGTTTAGAAAATCTATGTCTAGAGTGATTCAAATTATACATATATCATTAAGAGCAAAGATCTTCATCATATATTGATCATCAACTTTGTTCACATACAAAAGATCAAAAGAAATACATACTAAGAAGGTTAACTACCTCTAATCTTGACATAAAAGATGTTTAGCTAGCCATCACCATGGTAGCTTGATCAATAAGTAAGAAGGAAAACTTTACTAGCATCAAAGTCGAAAGATCGAAGATTGATGCTCCAAGTCTGAAACCCTAAAAATATCTTAACAAATCTGAAAAGTACATAAAATGAAGTGTGTTCTCAAAATATATCACAAGTGCCCATTTATACAAGTCCAAAAAGGTGCCTATAAGTGGCACCGCGCTAAGCGCCATAAGAGTACGCTTAGCGAGATCAGTTCAAAAGCAGCAAAAATAAAGAAAGCGCGCTAAGGGCGGCCAGAGCGTACTAAGCGCGGTTAGACTTTATTAGCTACTACCTCTGGTCCCAAAAACATGCTGAACCCACACTACAAAATGCGCTAAGCGCGAGTTGCCATCATTTTTCTGAAAACTTTCACTTCAAAACTTCCTTTCATCATCCAAATGATCCCATCACAAAATCAAGCAAGAAAACCTATCAAAAAGCATCAAAATGATCACGATTCAAGATATTTACATGCATAATCGAAAACTTGCGTATTTACACTAAAACATATGGATTTACTACTAAAGTACCAAAGAAACAATTGGAAAGGGCCACAAAATACTATCAAAAATATGCACAATTTGGCCCTTAACACAAGGGCATGTAAACTTAGAGGCCTTAGTAGGTGTATAACTTGTTTTGATGGTGAGGGTTTGCTCGCAACGGTGAGAAGTCTTGTACAGTTGTGTTTGAAGGCTATTTAAGGGACTAGCTCAAGTGAGGTGAAAGGTCCTGCTGATGGCCAGCGATGCTTGGTACCAACCTGGAGGTTAAGCGACCCGTATATGTTAAAACGGTGATTAGCGGAATGCTATTTAGGTTATGAAGAGTGTGTATGACTTAGAGTTTGTCCTCCACCCTTTAAGGGGAAAGATATTTATATAGGGATCTTTGAGCCTAGGGTTTTGACCTCTCTCGTGGTGTTAACTGCTCCCCTCTTACTAGGGAAAGTTATTCAACACCTATCTTTTAGGAGTCAGTGGACATTCTCTCTCTTCCTTGACCCCCACGTTGTGGTTGCCTATGGGCAAGTCTCATAGATTCCTCCAGGGCGGCACTGTTGTTAGGCAAGGGCGCCCTATTTTAGGATCCTTACAAATATAACACTACATAGTCCCTCAAGCAAGAGGGCTTTTCTTATGGGCGAAGTGTTTAAAACTCCTCTACCTTTTCTAGAGTGTGTTTTTCTCCACGCCAACGAATTTATTAATTAAGGGTGGTTGTATTCGCTAGGCGAGTCCCTCAATGAGGGGTGAGTCCTTCTACAAAATGGGTGCCTACTTACCACGACTCTCACCTAATGAGTCAGCTACTAGGTGTCTCTTGTTTAACCGAGGGGTGTCAGTCAAGGATATTGATCCTTCACATTGTGAATGTCATTTATTTTATTTAATTCAATCAATGATGGCTTATTCTTCAAAACTTTAAACTTTAACGACACATGTTAGTATTGTGCTGAGTTTTATAAAACCCTGAGGGGGGCTCAAAGAGTTTACTACAAAAGGTTTTCCTTTTAGTATTTTGTCTCATTTTCTGCATTTTCTCTCGAGTTATTTCTTTTTGTTATTTTTGTGAAGCTTGTAACCTTTTCTCAGGTACAAACTTCTTCATCTTTCCTAATTTCTTATAATATATTTTGAGAATTTCTGTTTGGGATGGGGATTGTGTGTTAGAAATAAGGTTTCTAAATTAGTAGTTCCTTTCTGGTGATCGCAACAGTGATGGTGACTTATTTTTGTTCTACTGTTTTCCCAGGAATAAAATGTCTTCCTCCTCCATTGTTCCCAAAGGCGATGGTGACTTTGCCTCCAGTTACACTTATTAGGAATAAATATGTGTCTTTTGATCAGGATGTTTCTTCCTCAGAGGAAGATGACCGAGTCAGTCTAGAGACTTATTTACCAATGGAGAGGGTGATTACGCTTGTCTCCTCCAACCCTTCTTCATAGTACCTCTACTTTTATCTTCCTTTTATTAAAGATTTGTGAGTCCTTTTTCCCCTCTCCTCATTTTTCCTGGATACTCTCAAAGTCCTCAATGTCTCTCCCTTTCAGTTGTCTCCGAATAGCTGAGGTTATGTTAGGGATTTCAAGATGGTTTGTGAGGGGTTAGACATTAACCAAACTACGTGGGTATTTTCTCCTTCATTCTTATAAACTAGGGAAAGGAAGATGTGTGACTCAGAGCAATCGATCAACAAAGGGCCTTTTACCTCCCATTCAAATAATTATAAGTATTTTAAAGACAAGTTTTTTTGGGTGAGGGGGCGAAAAGATTCTCTTAGGATGTTAGGTACTAATGGCGCCCCCTCTTTCCGTCGTCCCAGATGAATGACCCAACTATAGTTACAGACTATGACTAGGGATTCATATCCCTTAAGGAGAGAAACCCATTTTCTTCTTGTAACAATTAAAAGTTATGGACCTCCGAGAAGTAATTAATTTATGGCAGGGAGGTGGTGGGCACCTTGCTTCCTATATAGGTAAATGGATATTTATTTTTATTTTGTTTGAAGACTATTGTATTCCTTTTATGACTTATGCATTTGTTTATGTAGACAAAATGTCAAGGATCTCAGCCAAAGAGCACAGGCATAGATGGGAGAAGATCAAGTCTTCTAGCTCGGGCGTCAATAGTCCAAAAAGCCACTTTGAAGGTTTTATCCTCCATGGGCAGAAGAAGGTAGCTAAGGCACCGAATTTGGAGTTGCCAGATGCTAAGGCCTAAAGGCTATAAGAGGGATATCCCTCTTTTGTTGGTCAGGCAACAAGGCTCACAAGAGGTAAGACTCCCATGTCTTGGTGGAACGATCTTTTCAAGAGTTGAGTTAACTAGATCTTTTCAAGATCGTGAGAGGTGGGGATACGATGTATGAGGAAGCAACGACTTCCCTTGAATCTGAGCATCCCTCAACTTGCAAGGACGATGAGGTACAGGAGAGAGGCGAGCCTGAAAGTCCTCAGTAGGAGCATGTTGTTATGGGGGAAGAATCCCAAGGAGAATGACGTTCGACCTAAGTGGCCTTTTGTCTTTTATTCCTTCTTTTGTTGTAATTCTCTTGCTTTTTCGGGGGCTTTTGTAACTACTTTTATCAACGGCGTCCCCCTGGGGGCTCCTTTTAATGTTAGCTTCCTTTACTATTAATTGCTATGTTGTTTTGCCTTAGTTTACAAGACATTTTGTTGTTGTGGTCGCCTTTATGGGTGATAAAGATCTCATTTTTGCGAAGTCCATTATTTTTTGTCGCCTCCACAGACAACAAGGGTCCCACCTTGGGGCTACATCATGGTTAATCTCCTCCATGGGCGGAAAAGATCCCATCTTGGTGCTCCAACGTATTTAATCGCTTCCATGGGAGGCAAGGATCCCATTTTGGGGTTCCGGCAAATTTAATTGTATATATGGGCGGTAAGGATCCCATCTTAGAGATCCAACATATATAATCACCTCCATGGGTGGCAAGGATACCATCTTGGAGCTCCAGCGTATTTAATCGCCTCCATGGGTGAAATTATATTCATTGGGGAACAAAATGTTGAACGCGATGTCCTAGACAACTAGTTCGACAAGTTACACCAGAACACCACAATAACTAATACAAGTTGATGGAGCAGAAAAATAATAATAACATAATTAATTGGTAACCCAGTTCGGTGAAACCACACCTACGTCTAGAGGGTTGAGTTCATAACCCAAAAAGAAACTTCACTATTAGTAGTTTAGTACATTTAGACTTACAAGCAACAACAAGCCCATGTTGTTCAATGCCTCTTTCTAACACTACCCAATGACTTTCTATTTAGAGCATCCCCCAAAATATGAGAACCTACCCACTTTCTTCTCTATCACACAATCTGTGATAGGGGATAACAATCACTAAACCCGAATGACCAACTTCAATCAATGAGATGAAAAATGTTGAATTTTACAACTCAACTAGACAAACCTTATAAGCCAAGTTACTAAAAGATAGACGTGTATATAAAGATTCTACCCTAATCCTATTAGGGCATTAGTGTGGAATACAAGACATTAAACCTAGAACTCTAAAATCTTAAATGTGAATGCTTGCCTTCCAATGTAGGTTTGGAACGCCTTATATAGCATAATAACTATGGGCTTTTCTTCATGGATTTGAGATTCAATTTCGTCCAGGATTAATGCATAATCTATTGGATATTTGATTTGTTCCTTGAATATCTCCAACAATAAGATATGATTTAGTTTGTTACAATTTAAAATTTAAATATCTTTAAATCTGATTTGATCTTCATATTTGTCCAACAAATAATATAATTATATTGCTAAATAAAACCAATAACAAACAATTGAATCTTCTCAAAAGATTCATTCAAAATGCATCAATATGGCGCTTGTTGAGCAACACCCAGATGTCGTACCAACATGCTGGAACATTGTGTCCAACATGTGTCCCTTTTGTGCCTCCCTACATCTAAAGTAAGCTAGATAATCTTGAACACTTTGGACACTCCTCCATGTTGCTGTTTTGCTAAGTGCAGTCAATCCAAAGGGTCAATCCAATAGAAACTACAATCTCCCCGTTTGGAAAATTATGGCAAAACAACTCTTCAAGATATAACACTTATTCAAATTATAACAAATGACTGACTTTAGAGCATACAATCATCATCAGTTCTCCAAATATCATATATAAGCTCAGTAGTGGAAAATTAGTAGCATTCATCACATATGCCATACAAAACAATGCTCTAGAATTAATCAAACAGACATGCAATCATTCACAACATAGTCATGCATGGCACTCAGTCAGCTCATAGATAGTAGCATACAGTTCTACTAACTAACCATTATCAGCATGCAATCATTCAGATACTTAGTCATGCATAAGACAATCAATTAGTAGCTAATAACAGGATGTGTAAAAATCTACTAAGTCAAAAGCTCACATCATATGGGCCAAATGTCATGCTCGATGCTCCAGCATGTGACCACAACATTAACACTTACCCAGGTGGTTAGTACTAAACAAATACATGTGTTACCTCAACAACACCATAATATTGCTCCCCGTTTTGCCCATAATTTGGCCAATGTATGAAAAGAGAGAAAACCAGAGGCATACTACTAAAAGCTCATAGTAGAGACGTCTTCCTTTAAAGCATATCCAATCTTTCAATTCTTATAAATCTAAATCTTTTTCCAAACTTATTTGGATTAGCAAACTGCATCCAAAATAAATTTTTTTTAACCAAATGCAATACAAGTAGTCTACGTGCCAATTTGTCCCACGAGTTGTTTTATACGTTTTGCTTTCCATTTTTCCTATAAAAATAAGCCAACCAAAGAAATAACAATCTCCCCCTTTGGATATTTTAGGCAAAGCACATATTTAATCACTTCTTCAAGATTGCACAACAACTAGTGCTCAAACATTATCAAAGAAGTATGACTTTTCTTTTTGTCCCCCTATTTACCTTAAAAGAGACAAAGGACATAGAAAGAACCACAAACAAAACAACAAGCTTTAGGATTCCGAACAAAAACGTGACAAGAATATCAACCAATCAGACCAGCACATATTTTTCAGCCAAAATACCTATGAAGGGAACAAGTATCATTGAACAAGAACATAAAATCACAATCATCAAATGTACACCAAAATAGTAGTAGCAACAAAAATAGGATGAGGTGAAAAAGCTCCAACATTTCTCCATCAAAAACCAGCTCAATTTCATCAACATGCGCACAAATGTTGAACATGATGTGTGAGACATATTTCCTAACATTCAGCTTGAAACTAAAATCCAGCAACCCATGAGGAATATCTTCATTCTTAACCTCAATCTCATTCATCAACATGATATAACAATCATCATTGTCTAAAAAAAATGAGTATCACTATGAAGCTCCATAATTTTATCATACTTTATTACTTCAACATAATGATCTTCTTCAACCTCACTTGCAGCTTCCTCTTCTTCCTTGGTCATTATCTTGTCAATAGAGGCAACCTTGATTCTTCCTAAATAATCATCAATAATTGGAGGTGAAATATTCACACACTTTCCTCTATCATACACTTTTCTATACTCCTTAAAGCCTTCAAGATTACACTCAGCAGTAATCTTCACAATGAATTCCTTGACCAGCTTTTCATAGCAAGACCCAACAACTTTTATCAATTCCACAATATCTTTACGATCAAAATCTTCTTTACTTAACTCTCTTTCACAATCAATTCTTATTTGGAAAACATACTTCAAATTCTAAACATTAGTTTCAGAATGGAATGACACATTATCCATGGGGGCAGCAGGAACATTCACATGAATTCTCTTTCCAAAAACCTTTCTTCTTGTAAGTATCTTGTGCATTAATTTCTATGAGATCTCACACATCCAAAAACCAAGAGTGCCCCTTGGCTTTTTAATCTAAGCATTATCTAAGGATTTGGTAAAAATATCACTTAGTAGCTTAACTTGTAGACCAAGAGAGTAGGCAAAACTTCCTACAATACTCATATTAATTTCAAATTGCATTTGTTGAACATAATATTCCAACACCTTGTCATGCATTTCACCAAACACATAATCATGCTTTTAAATAATCAAAATTCAATAATTATGAGAAGGAACCCAAATAGGAATAATTATGTCATAATCACTAATGTTTTTTTTTTATCTTCTTCTTCTAAACCACTATAGGTTGATCATTGTTGGGTGGACCTCCGGCCTGACCATAAACCTTCCCTTCAATAAAAGCTCCTTACATGAGTCTCATAAAGCGAATACATGGTAATTATTCTTCAATCTTGACTTTTGGAAACCCCTTGACAACATCTTCAGATATGATCCCCTTTCTGCTCTTAACCTTGGATGATGGTTGAGAAATTCACATATAACAGTTATCTTTGGATCTTGAACCCTTCATTGACACCACTTGATCCTTTCTAGAGACACTACATTCTAACTTATTGTATCTAACATTCAAATCTTGATTACATAATTGACTTATGTTGACCAAGTTAGCAATTAATCCTTCTACTAGCAGCACATCATCAAGACATGGTAAATCTGGACTCACTAGTTTTCCCATCTCCTTAACTATTCCTTTAATTCCATCACCAAATGTGACATAACTATTAGAATAAGGATTTATCTCTTAAATATAACTCCTTTCACCTGTCATATGATGTGAACATCCACTATCAAAACACCAATCCTTTCTAGAAGAAACTCTAAAAGGAACATGAGCTAAGAGAAATTTGAATGATTCCTTGGTTTTCCACACTTTCTTAGCTTGATTTTTCTTCCCTTTCTTTACTTTGGATTGTGGCTAACTCTATTTCTAAGGATATCCATATAATCTATATCAAAAGGGTCTTATATGACCATATTTACCACAATCGTGACATCTCTTTGCAGAGTTCTTATAATCCCTGTGTTGAGGGTACACATGTCGAGCACGGTGCTGAGACATATCGTCCACCATCTAAAACTCAATCTTTTTATTAGGCGTGACTTTGATCTTTTTGTTCATGGAACTGCAGTCAACCCCTACAACTTTTATATTCCTTTCCAAGACATCATTCAACATATTTGAACAGTTGTTCTTCATTTGTACAGAGTTTGGCATATTTCCAAGTTTGGAATTTAACAATGAAACTTCTTCTAGACCTATAATGGTTGAGCTAAGCTTTCCTTTTTCAAGGAGTATAACACTTATGGCCTTCTTTTGTTTATCTTCTCTCAAGTAAGATTCCTTCCATTCAGTGAGTAGCTCTCTATAACTTTCAGCAAGTTCTTCTACTGATATCTCTTCATCACTAGCCTCACTACAAGAGGCATATTTCCTAGTAAAAGCTATCACTTTATTAGATATTTATTCTTCACTTTCATCACCCGATTTGGACTAAGTGATAGATAATCCCTTTTTTTGTTTCTTTAGAAAAGTATGACATTAAGCTTTAATGTGACCAAACCCTTCACATTCTGAACATTGAGATCTCTTGCCTTTATTATCTTTAAAATCATCTTTTCTCTTGTTCAGGGGACTGATGTCTGACCTCTTGTCTGTGACGTCTTCCCTCAAGTTTCTCTCTAGCCTTTTCAAATCACTACTAAAGTTTCTCCCAACAAAGGCTATAACATCTGAAAAATTTTCTCCAATATCTTTATCACTTTGATCTTCCTTCACTCGAGTATTGGATACTAAAGCTACACCTTTACTCTTATTTTCTGATCTTTCATTTATAGAAACTTCAAAGGTTTAAAAGGAACCAATGAGTTCTTCAACCTTCAAGGTGCTTAAGTCTTGGGATTCTTCAATAGTTGTTACCTTCATGTCTAACTTTTGAGGTAAAAATCTGAGAATCTTTCTAACCAGCTTTTCGTATGACATCTTTTCACCCAAAGAAAAAGAATTGTTGGCTATGTCACACAGACAAATGTTAAAATCAGATATGGATCCATCTTCTATCATATTCATATTTTTAAACTTGGTTGTGAGGAGTGAAGGGGTGAGAAACACAAGAAAGGGGATTTGAATTGGGTTTCACCAACTATGATCTTTTGTGCATAATTAAAAATCAATGCTAATAAGAGAAATAAAAATAAATAGACACGATTATTTTTATCCTGGTTCACTGTTAACAAAGTTACTCTAGTCCACCCATCAAGGTGATTTCGCCTTAGACAAGGACTTAATCCAATAATCTAGAAAGATTACAACCTCTAACTGTTAGAAAACAACTTAACCCTCTTAAGTATCCAGACTAACGACTTAGTCACTTAAGGAATCTACACTTTGAAAAGTGTTACAAAGGTGTGTACAAGAATTGCTTCTAAACAAGTAGATGACACAATTGAAGTACAATAACACAAAAGTGTTTTTAGCAAGATATGAACAACAACTCCTTGCTAATTTACAAAACTATCTTAAGAATAATCTCCTTGAGATTTGCATCGTATCAACATGAGTTTTGTAAGCTTAAAAGCTTCTTTTAATGCTTCTCTCATTTTCTTGTAGAGCAGCGCTCTAATTTGATTGAGCTTTGAAGGTTCCATGGTTTAAGGATTGGCAACAATTTTCTAAAACATGGTTCACTGCAGGATGTCATGTGTGATGTTATAACATGCTGATCAGCTCACCTTGAGAGCAGATGCCCTAACAGATGTTGTAACATGCTATTCCAGAACATTTGTTCTGGCTGGTTTAAATCTTGACAGATTTGTTCTAATTTAGTGATATCTCTTTTGGATATATCTCAGTAATTTTTGCAGGTCAAAAAGATGCAATTAGGAACAAGTTTCTGTATCTCCAGCTGTACACAAATTTCTAAATTTGGATGATGAAACGTTTTAGGAAACCTTGCAGATTTGTTCCTGTTATTATGGAGAAGATCTGTAAGCGGTTTAAAACTGACAAAATGGAATTTGTTGAAGAGTCCAAGCCTATACTGCACGAGTCTATATAAAGAAGCTTACTAAACCTAAAATACGCAGTAGAATTATTTTTGAAGAAACCGTGTGTGCAAATAAGGGTTTAGGGTTTGAGTTTTCTTTTAGTGTGTTGTTGTATTATGTGTCACTCATGTGTCTTCTGATACATTAAGGTGGACTGTTTGTGAGCCATTCATTCATCACCTAGATGCTTGAACTGGGCTGATGTTATTGAGTTGTAAGTGTCCACTCTAAGCTTTTAAGCAAGAGTGTATTGTCCTTGATTGAAGCTTTTAAGCAAGATCAAGTATTGTATTTGAAGTGTGTCTTCTTCTGATGTATTGTTGTATATCACTGCTGTTTATGACTGGTAGGGAGTAAGAGGGATTTCTCATACCTAGGTGAGTCTTAGGTAGAAATTGCACTGGGTAGGTATTAAGTGAGAAGTTGTAAACTAGGATTGTTTATCTTTGAATTGATACTACTAATAGTGGATTTCCTTCCTGGCTTGGTAGCCCCCAGACGTAGGTGTTGTTGTACACTGAACAGGGTTAAAAATTCTTTGTATTTTGTTATTTTCTGTACCTTTAACTTAGTGTTATTTTGTCCTTGTGTTTTAAACAAATATCAGTGTCTCGACATCTTTTAGGACATCTGATATCTGCCTACCAGAATTTCAATTGGTATCAGAGCAGAGATCATGATCTGTATCTGGGTGAGATCTAGGGAAGATAATTTCTTGTACAATGGACAAGGAAGGAGGATTTGTGAACAGACCACCCATCCTTGATGGAACTAATTATTTATTAGAAGGCAAGTATGGTGGCCTTTCTTAAGTCTATGGACATCAAGGCTTGGAAGTTTGTGTCAAGGGATGGGATCCACCAATGACTAGAGATAAGGATGGTAATATTACTGATGTACTGAAGGCTGAAGAAGATTGGGATGATGAAGATGACAGGCTAGCTCAGGGAAACTCAAAAGCACTTAATTCCCTATTTAATGGAGTGGACAAGAGCATATTCATACTGATAAATAATTATATTGTTGCTAAAGATGCTTGGGAGATTTTGAAGACTGCTCATGAAGGAACTTCTAAGGTGAAGATGTCAAGACTAAAGCTTCTTACCACCAAGTTTTAGAACTTGAAAAAGAAGGAGGATGAGAGCATTCATGATTTTCACATGAATATTATTGAGATAGCCAATGCCTCAAGTGCCTTGGGGGAGAAGATGTCAGAAACTAAGTTGGTCAGAAAAATTCTCAGATCTCTTCCAAAGAGATTTGACATGAAGGTAACTGCCATTGAAGAAGCCCAAGACATAAACAACATGAAAGTTGATGAACTTATGGGATCTCTTCAGATTTTTGAATTAGGGATCAGTGAAAAGGCTGAAAAGAAGAAGATCATAGCCTTTGTGTCAAATGTTAAAGACTCAGAAGATAAATGTGACCTAGATACAGATGAAGATATATCTATTGCTATTGTGCTTCTTGGGAGGAAATTCAACAAGGTTCTGAAAAGGTTGGACAGAAGAGGAAGATCAGGTGTCAAGAACATCTCATCCGACATCAGAAATAACAATGACTCTCAAAAGAATTCCAAGACTGAAGAGAAGTCAAATCAAGGCAAAGGAATACAATGCTATGAGTGTGAGGGTTTTGGCCACATCAAGTCAGAATTTCCCACCTTTCTTAAGAAATAAAACAAAGGGTTGTCTGTATCATGGTCTGATGATGATGAGTCAGAAGATGAATCTAATTCTAAGACTGTTAACCTTGTGACTGCTCTCTCTGGTAGATGGGCTGATGAGGAAGAATCTTGTGCAGAAAATTTCCTCTATGAAAATCTGGATATGTCTTACAAGGAAACTTGTGAAAAGTGTGAAGAACATATTAAGAAATAGGAAAATCAGAGGAAGATCATAGTTGCACTGGAGAATAAGAAGAAAGAACTTATATGTAATGTCTATCATCTTCAAGATGAGGTAACCTTCCTAAAATCTAAGCTTAATAACATGACAAACTCATTAAGAAGAATGAATAACAGATATGATGTGGTGAAAGATTATGGAAAAGTAAGAGCTGGTTATCTATCTGATGATCAACAAAACAATAAGTCTGTAGAAGAGTTCTTTCCTTCTGGAAAAAAGAAAATGGTCACTATGTCCAACCACATGTTACAAAATCCTGGCAGACACGGTGTGTCTTCAACAAAATCTAAATCATCAACTTGGAGGTGTCATTACTGTGGTGAGTATGGTCACATTAAGCCTTTCTGTTATAAGCTACATGGAGTGCAACAATCTTCAGCTCATGCCAAAGCTAATCAAGTGAGTAAGAAAAGAAGGCCTATCAACAGGGATGTGAATCTTATGGCTCACACCTCCTTGAGGGCTTCAACTAGAGAAGACTGGTACTTTGATAGTGGATGCTCTAGATACATAACTGGGATTCAGAGGCTGTTGATGGATATTAGGTCTCCGCCCTTAGGTTCTGTCAGATTTGGTGATGGATTTAAAGGAGAAATTAAAGGAGTGGGAAGATTGATGTGTACAGGTTCTCCTAATTTAGAAGATGTTCTTCTGGTGAAAGGATTAACTGCTAATCTTATTAGCATTATTCAGCTTTGTGATCAAGGTTTGTTGGTCAATTTTTCAAAGTCATAATGCTTAGTCAAATATGAGAAAGATGTTATTCTAATTAGGGGTATAAGGTCCAAAGACAACCGCTATCTATGGGAACCTCAAATAACTGCTTATTCTTCTACATGTTCTATAACCAATGAGGATGAAGTGAAGTTATGGCACCAGAATATTGGACATCTCCATCCCAAAAGAATGAAGGAGATAATGTATGAAGGAGCCATTAGAGGGATGCCAGAACTCAAGATTAAAGAAGGGAAAGTCTATGGTGAGTGTGAGATTAGAAAGCAGGTCATGATGTCTCACACGATGTTGCAACATCAGACTACCTCCAGAGTGCTGGAACTTATCCATATGGATTTTATGGGACTAATCCAGATAGAAATCTTGGGTGGAAAAAGGTATGTCTACGCAATTATATATGATTCTTCTTAGTTTACGTGGATGAAGTTTATTAGAGAAAGATATGACTTGTTTGAAGTCTTCAAAGATATGTGAAAAAGTATTCAAAAGGAAAAAGAACAGTGTGATTATAAAGGTTAGAAGTGACCATGACATGGAGTTTGAGAATTCAGAATTCTCAGAGTTTTGTGACTCTGAAAATATCAGTCATGAATATTCTTCTTCCATCACTTCTCAGCTAGTTGGAATTGTTGAACAGAAGACCATAGTTATACAAGAATCAGCTAGGGTTATGCTTCATTCTAAGCAACTACCATTTGTATTTTGGGCTGAAGCTATGAATACTGCGTGTTACATCCATAATAGGGTCACATTGAGAGGAGGTAATTCAACCACTATCTATAAGCTGTGGAAAGGAAGGAAACCCACAGTCAAACACTTGCATACATTTGGAAGTAAATGTAGCGTGCGATTTTTGTCGGTGACGCGACCACCTGTAGTGTGCGATTTTTGTTGGTGACGCGACCACCTTATCGCCATTGGGTTTTCTCCTCACCGTAGTGAGGGGGAGTGGGGTGCTAATTTCTGATTTCTTATTTATCCCGTGAAGCTGGAAGGGAAAGGGATGCTATCTAAAACTAACATTACACACACATGTTTAACTGAACAAACGCTTAAAGAGATTGGGGGGTCCGAGGTCAGGTTATATAATGGGGAGTTATCAATTACCCATCCTATATGTGGTTATACATAGGTTGTTAGTTTTAGGTTCTGCTTTGTACTTGATGATGTTTATCTGTTGATGGGTTGGGAAAGTTTCTTGCTTGAGAGAGAGAGAGAGAGAGAGTTTTTTGATGATTTTGGTGAGGTATTGGACCTCAGTTTTGATTAGTATGAAGGTACTGGACCTAGAGTTTTTGATTGGTATGAAGGTACTGGACCTAGAGTTTTTGATTGGTATGCTCTCTAAGATTTTGAAATCTTATGCCGACGTACTCCTATTTAAAGAAACAGGGAAATAAGAGCAATCGTAGTTCCTCCTATTCTATGGGAGGAAAAGATGATGTTTTGGTGTCTTGTTTAAAGCCCAAGATTAAAGCTAAAAGGTTTATATATGTCTTGTTTTAAGCCCAAGATTGAAGCTAAAGAAGGTATTTGTGTCTTGTTCAAAGCCCAAGATTGAAGCTAAATGGTTGACTGAGAGGGAATTTGACATCTCTAAAGAAGATATCTCATATGTTTATCACAGTTTGTTGGGTAACTGTTTATAAAGGAGGGTTACTTTAACTGGGATATGAGAATCCAGCAATGCCATAATTTCCTTTATAGGGGATTTATCCTGAAGGGGAAAACTTTAACTCAGTGTTGAGTAATGCCATTTTTCCTTAGGAGTCTTTCATGCTAAGAGAGGGACAGTGGCGTGGATGTAAATAATCCAGAGGCTTGCCGCTTACAACAATTAGATGAAAGAGGAAGTTTGCCAAGATAAGAGATGGACGATAGCTTGGATATTTGAATCAATAAGTGTGCCACTTACAGCAGTTATCTGGGATTAGGGTTTGTTTTGATTTTCTGTTTTGATGTGTGATAACATAGAGAAATGTTTTCCTACAGAGATTTTGATTTCCTCTGAGGGGATGTTGATTTTTGTGTGCCTTGATCAAAGCCCAACGTTGAAGCTAAGAGATTGATTGACTCCACTGGGGAAGTCCTTATACAAAGCCTAAGAGGAGGCTGGAGAAGACTGACTCAACAAGAGAGTACTTTTATCTGTCTTGCACAAAGCCCAAGATTGAGGCTAAAAAGAGACTGACTCTTTTGGGGATATCATTATACAAAGCCTAAGAGGAGGCTAAAAGTTTGAATTTTCTGGGGAAATATTTTGTCTATCTTGTACAAAGCCCAAGATTGAGGCTAAAAGGGATTTTGACTCCGCTAGGTAGGGTTTGTATGTGTCTTGTACAAAGCCCAAGATTGAGGCTGAAAAGAAGACTGACTCTGTGGGAAAGAAATCTTTATTTTTCTTGTACAAAGCCCAAGATTGAGGCTAAAGTGAGACTTTACTGACTCGACTGAGGATATTTTAGGTGTCTTGTACAAAGCCCAAGATTGAGGCTGAAAAGATTTTGACTCTGATGGAGAGTATTATCTGTCTTGTACAAAGCCCAAGATTGAGGCTGGAAAGAGGATTGACTCTGCTTAGGGAAATTTATATGGTGTCTTGTACAAAGCCCAAGATTGAGGCTGAAAGGGTTAACTCAACAAGAGAGTGTTTTTATCTGTCTCGTACAAAGCCTGAGATTGGGGCTGAAAGGGTTGACTCAACAAGAGAGTGTTTTTATCTGTCTTGTACAAAGCCCGAGATTGAGGCTGAAAGGGTTGACTCAACAAGAGAGTGCTGAAAGGTGATTGACTCAACAAGAGAGTCTGAAGAGGTTAGCTCAGCTGGGGAAAATCATTGTACAAAGCCCAAGAGGAGGCTGACTTTGCTAGGGGAGAACAAAGAAAGAAATCATTATACAAAGCCTAAAAGGTGGCTGAATATGCCGAGGAAAGGAAGGATCATTATACAAAGCCTAAGAGGAGGCTAACTTCTGCTGAGGATTATTGAGATCCAGAGGCAGGTCCAAATGGGGAGTCAACTCCTGCTGAGGGTTTACAAAAGGGTTAAGATATCAGATGCCTTGAGGTTCTGATTTGGGATAGTGTTATATTAATGATAAACTAACCCTGGCTAAAGGATTTTTAGGAGAAAGACTGGGTTTTAGAACCCATGGGTTTCAACTCTACTGGAGATTAATAAAAAATGACCAGGGGTTTCTCCTACGTTTGTAAGGAACTTGAGAATGTCTTTGAGATCCAAGAGGGGATTAGAATGTCTTTAAAAATCATTTGAATTTTGCAAAACCAAGAGAAAGAAATATTTTTAATGTTAAAAAAAACAAATAAAACATAATTCTTTGCAAAAATACTAAATATATGAAATATATAATATTTTTGTGAAATTTTCATGGAATAAAATATTTTAACATTTTTGTGAATTTTCAAAAAAAGAAGCAATAAAAAATAATTAAAATTGAGAGAGAAATTAATTTTTCAATTAATTAACAAAAACATGAAAATGATGAAAAATAGCAAAAATGAGATAAGTAAAAAAGGTCTGGGTGGGATTTGAACCCACGACCTTGTACACAAACATACATGCACGCTACCACTGGGGTGGTGATACATCCGTGTATCAAAACCACCCCATAAATACATAAGGGGTGCCAAGTTTTCAGGCCTGGCCAAGGCAAGGCAATGCAAGTTTTGGCAATTTACGTGAAGCCTATAACTTTCTCATTTCTCCATGGATTGGGACAAAATTTAGGTGCATCTGACCTAGAATTTCACAAGGAATCCAATGGTGCCCTTGGTTTTTTCAGATGAGGTCCCTATTTTAAAACCCGATAGTGGTTTTGAAATAGGTCAAAATTTGCATTTTCTATGCTAACACATCATACACACACTAATAACATGGCCAATTGGTTCAAACACAACATATATAACATGTATGAGATGTTTATGATCAGTGGACTTCAAAGCAATGCATAATTCAAAGAGTTCAAGTTGTCATGCACTTACCTCTTGGAGCTTTTTGTGCTATCTGCCAAGCTCCTTATGCCAGAAGTAATTTGATGCTTTGGACACTCTCAATTGATCCCTTAGAAGATTTTAGGATGATTAGAACCAACTGGAACCCTCAGGGACAAGTTTTGGCACTTTCTTGCAAAAGGGGCAAAAGTGGCCAATATGGCAACTCTCTTAAATGGTGTTCCAGATGAGGGGAACCATTTGGGACAGTTTAAGGATGATATTTGGAGTGTGTTTGAGGTTTTATTTGGTTTTGGAAGTGACTGAATCAAGACATGGCTTGAAAAATGCAGAAAAGTCAATTTTTGAGGTTTTGGAGGTTGACTTTGTGATTTTGGTGTTTCAGGTCATAGGTGAGTGTTTGAACAGCTTAGATATAACATATTGGATGTGTTTGGATCATGAGCTGTGGTGGAATTGATCTCTAACTCAAAAACTCAGAGTTACCTTGCAAAAGAAGGCATTTTGGCCTAAATAAAGAGATTTTGAGGAAAGCAAGTGTTGTAGTGCTTTGGTGTACTCAAATTGAGCACAAATGAGCTCTATTAATAGTAGAGCAAGTTTGTTTTGCAAGAAATAGTGAATGGCAGCTGGTACAGGCCTTTGGCAAATGTTGAGCAAAAGGAATGTGTCAGTCCATGCCACCTTGGTGTATCCATTGAATGCTTGGAAACAAAATTGGAGTCTTGGCACCTTTTTAGCCTTTTTAGGTTTGTTATGGCTAAGTGTAGATTCTTGGACTTTGGAGGCTTGGGGATCAGATCATTCTCCTTTTGTTTTATCCTCAGATATTTCCAAATGGATGACAAGGCTTGGAGTTGCTCAATTGTGTCAAATCGAGCAAAATGCCAAAATCTGCCTTGTCCAAGACAGTTGGAAATGGTGATTTTGAGGGATTCATATCTCCCTGCTCAGGTTGAGTTATGGGAGGCTCTTGTGCTTTTTGGAAAGCCCCCATATGATACAAAACATGTGTGTTCATATTTTGTTTTGAAACTATTTGGATCCTATTGAAAAATCCTCATGAACATTGATGTTCAAGGCTGGTAACTTAGGCAGATTTTCACTAAGTGTTGGAAAAAGTGTCATTTTCATGTTTTTTGTCATTTTGATCACTCCATAACTCAAAATCCATAAAGAATTGGAGTCTGAGGTAGTTGAAGCTTTTGTAGAGTGTAGCAAGACCTACAAATCCAGCCTTGGATCACCCAAAATGGTTGCTTGGATCTCAAGTTATGGTCCTTGGAAGTTGGTACCAAAACCACTTTTATTCCATAACTTAGAAAAATTTTGGTTTCTCAAGGTTGCCCCTTTTGCAAGAAACCTCAATTTTCTTGATTTTTCTTGATGGATGATGATCAATATCATACATTAACATTATTTTTGAATTAGGGGAACCATATTTGTGAAAAATCCCAAAAAGTCAAACTTGATTTTGTGCACAGTTGACTTTTTATCGGACAAAATCCAAAACTGTGTGATCCTTTGTGAAATCAAGTCGTTGACCTAAATCAAACCTAATGGATGGATTCCATAGGTGTTATAGGGTGTATTGAATCATGTCCCAAGGTTTGGGAGCATGTCTTCGTCAAAAGTCAAAGATACAGTTGACTTTTTCCTCGAAACCCTAATTGTGGTCTTGGTGAAATTGAAACTTGTGAATCAAGCCTCTTGGGTCAATCCATTGTTGCAAATGGATCAATGTGGTGTATTGGAGGCCCTCAAATCATGTCTTGAGGTCTTGGGTCATATTTTGTTCCAAAAGTCAACTTAGGGGTGAATTAGGTCAAGAAACCCTAATTCCTGAATTTTTTGGCACATGCTTCCCCTGAGGATAAATTGACTTGATGATTGGGTCCATGAGGTCCCTTGGAGTATCTTAGGTTGTGTTTTGAAGCATTGGCTCATACCCAGATGAAAAATTTACATCTGGAGGTCTTGGTCGACCAAAACCCTAATTTGGCGACACTGGCGATCTCGAGGCTTGACCCACTCAGAATGTTGCAACTTTGTGCTTGATTCTTGATGTGGGAGTCCTCTTGATCCTTTATAGGTGCTTGAGAGGTTAGACAAGTTGAAGATCATGTCATTTCTTGATTGATCCTTTGTCTAAGTGCTATGAGAGGGCTTAAAACCCTAACTCTTGATTGTGGTGAATGCTGAACCATCTTCGAGGAGATTGATAAGGCATGGAGGTACATCCATATTGTGATGATGTCTTGCACAATGATGGGAAATCTTGGTGGTCAAAATTTAGGGTATGACACCACCTTACCACAATGTTGGAATTGGGTGCTACTTTCTGATTTCTTATTTATCTTATGAAGCTGGAAAGGAAAGAGAAGATATCTAAAACTAACCTTGCACGCAAAATTTTTCTTTAACAAATGCTAAGAGATCGGAGAACGGGGTCTGGTTATACAAAGGGAAGCTATTAACACCCAGTGTATCTATGGTAATCCATAGGAACTCTTTATTTCATGTATCTCTGTTAATTTGAAATGCTTTCTTGTGTGTATCTGCTGTGGCTTGGGAAAGTTTCTCCTTTGGGAGAATTGAGAGAATGTTTTTGTTGTTTCTGGGTTTTTTCGTTGTTTTTGGGAAGGTACTGGACCTAAATTTTTTGATTTGTGTGCTCGCTAAGATTTCGCAATCTTATGCCTACGTATTCCCGTAAAAAGATTTCGGAAATCAGAGCAATCGTAGTTCCTCCTATTCTATGGGAGGAAAGATATTTGGTGTCTTGTTTAAATCCCAAGATTGAAGCTAAAGGTTGAATGAGAGAGAATTTGTCATCTCTAAAGGGAGAATATCTCACCTATTCATCACAAATTGTTGAGAAATTGATTATAAGGGAAATTACTTTAACTGGGATATGTGAATCCAGCAATGCCATAATTTCCTTTATAAGGGTCATGTCATGAAGGAAGAAAGCTTTAACTCAGTGTAGAGCAATGCCACTTTTGCCTTATGAATCTTTCATGCTAAGGGAGGGACATTGGCTTAGATGTTAGGGATCTAGAGGCTTGCCACTTACAGCAGTTATATGAAAGATAAATTTTGACCAGGTTAAAAGAAGGACTCGAGCTTGGATTTTGAATCAACAAGTGTGCCACTTACCATAATCATCTATGAAAAAGGTTTTGGTTGTCTATTTTGATATGTAATGTATAGAGGAAATATCCTCCTCTTGAGAGAACTCATGGTCTCATCTGAGGGGATGTTGATTTTTGTGTGCCTTGATCAAAGCCCAAGGTTGAAGCTAAAAGAGACTGACTTTACTGAGGAGGGTTTTATCTGTCTTGTACAAAGCCCAGGGTTGAGGCGGAAGGAAAATGAGTCCATTGGGGAATGTTTTATCTGTCTTGTATAAAGCCCAAGATTGAGGCTGACTGGGGAAAATTCTTATATGAAGCTTAAGAGGAGGCTATCTCTTGCTGAGGATTTGTGGAAATCCAGAAGTAGGTCCAAACTGTATTGGAGAATCCAAGGGTTTTAATCTTGCTGGGAATCAGAGAAGAGTGGAAGTATCAGATGCCATGAGGCTCTGATTCTACTGGGGATTTGTTGATGGTAAATTGACCCTGGTTGGGGATTTTTTTAAATGAAAGCTTCAGCCTTGTTGGGGATTAGAGGGGTTCAAAGGTGAGTTTGAAAACCTTAGAGGTTTTAACTCTGCTGGAGATTAGAATATTGATGAAATAACCAAGGTTTCTCCTTTTCCTTTAGGAAACCTGTGGGTCTTAGTGTTAAAATAAGACTATGAGAGTGAGACTTTCTAAGTCTACTTGAATGAAGCCCAAGAGCAGACTGAGACTGTCCAAGTCTCTTAAGAAGAGGTAGACTCTGGTGTAGAGAGATCTTTGTATGATGCCTAAGAGGAGGCTGTTGGTTTAAGGGATGGAGGTCAACCCTTAGAATGGTATGATGTTTTGGAATTCTTGACTCTCCTGAGAATTGAACTAGTAGAGATGACTAATTTCTATCTTATGCCTTTAGGAGGCCTTTGGGTCCTTGTACTAAGCCCGAGAGGAGGCTGGGGAACTTCTAAGAAGCTTGTTGGTCCTTGTACTAAGCCCAAGAGGAGGCTGGGGATACTTTTAAGAAGCTTGTGGGTCCAAGCCTAAGAAAAGTTCAAGAAGGGTTTCACCGGGAATAAGGTCTTTCTTTGCTGAACATTTCTAAGGTTTGAGGAAATTCAAGAGAGGTTTCACCGGGAATTAATCCTCTACGGGGAAATGAATTTCTTGTACATATATGTACTTCTAAGTTTTGACAGTCTTGAGAAAAGTTTCACCTGGAACAATGCCTTTCTCTATTCCATATTGTATAAGCCCAAGAGGAGGCAGTCTGTATGAGGGGACTAGTTTTGACTATGTTGAAAATGACCTCTGGTTTGACCTAAGCATAGACCTAACTGCTGGGGAAACTCTAGACAAACATGCAATTATATTGACAGATATATATATATAAACAAATATGCATTAAAAAAGATGTGGGGACTTACCTTCTGAGAAGAAGCCTAAGTGTATTGTGACCTGTTGTATTGACTACAACTGTATGCTTGATTAGGGTTTTAAAAAGTTGAAGAAAGTTTTGAGGAAACTTTGAATTTGATTATGAATTAAAAACAAGTTATTTTTAAAAAGAAAAGAATGTTTGGGTCTTATACAATGACTGAGGCCCGGATGACTTATTTGAAAACATTGATTGCACTGCGATACCGACAGACGTTGTGGGACTTATACTATAGCAGAGGCCAAAAAATGTTTTTTGTACAAAGAGGGGTTGGGTCTTACACTCTATTAGAGGCCCAAAAGTTTTTGTGAAAAAAGAATAATGGGGCTTATACTCAAGGAGAGGCCCAGATGATTTATTTGAAAAGGCGACGATCGCGTCGTGATTTTTGAAAACCACAGAGGGACTTATACAATGACTGAGGCCCAAAATCATTTATGTACAAGAAGGAATGGGTATTACACTCTAATTGAGGCCCCAAAGTTTATTTTTATACAAGAGATGAGGCTTACAACTCAAGGAGATGCCCAGATGAAAAACAACGATTGCACCGTTATTTTGAAAATCATATCGAGACTTATACAATGACTGAGGCCCAAAATGGTATATTTACAAAGGGGATGGGTCCTGCACTCTATTAGAGGCCCAAAAGTGTTTCAAATGAAGTTTGAAAAATCAAAGTTAAGAGAAAACCCTAATTTGAATTTAAAAATATAATTTTCAAAGGAAATTAAATAAAAAATGATATAAAATATCAAATATATTAAAAAAAAAGTTGTCAACTTTGAGAAATGTTTTGAAAAATCATGTGTATTCACATGAAAACTTGGAATTCATTTGAATTTGAAAAACCAAGGTAGAAATTTTATTTAAAAATGTTAAAAAATAAATAAAATGAAATTATTTACAAAAATTCATACTATATCAAATAAATAATATAAATTTGACTTTTTTGTAGAATAAAATATTGTAACATTTTTGTGAATATTTAAAAAAAGAACCAATAAAAAATGATAAAAATTGAGAGAGAAATTAATTTTTGAAATCAATTAAGAAAATGACCTAAAATTCAAAAATTCAAAAAATAGTGCCAGCGGTCATCTTCTTCCTCACGACCTCCCTCCATGGTCGTTTTGCAAAACCTCACATATCTCTTTCAATACGTAATGGTTTTGACTTTTGTAAACACGAAAGTTGTGTATTTTTGAACAAGGATTCCAATGATATAAATTAATTACATTTATATTAAGTGTGGAGTGAGAAATCAAAAGATGAACTCAAGAACCCTAATTTCTGCAAGAACACTATGAAATCCTATACACGTAGCTACAAAGCAATTGATTGAGGGGAAACACTCTACATAAGTGCATAAACATGTTTGTAATTTGAAAACACATTTATGATGCATGAATCATAGAGTTTGAGAGTGTCAGGCTTACCTCTGCAAGAGGAAATAGAATCCTCAGTTGTAGGTGTTACAGATGTTGTGTGATGATCTGGATAGCTTCCTTGGACCTCAAGTAGTGTGTTTGAAAGCTTGGAATGGATTGAAACAGCTTGAAACTTGTTGTGGTACCCCAACTGCAACTAGGCCAAAAAGCTTGAGCAAATGGATGGTGACTTTGTGATTCTGGTGTTCCAGATGTGTTATGAGGTTATGGATCACTTGTATATGATATATGTGAGGTGTTAGGATGGTTGGAATTGATCCCTATTTGAAAATTCGATAGTGACTTGCTAAAGAAGCATTTTCTGGTTTTTGAAGAAGGATTTGGAGGAAAGCATGTATTGTTATGCCTTGGTGTACTTGAATTGATCAGAAAGAACCTTTATTTATAGTAGAGTAACTTTGTTTTGGGAGCAATAGTGATTGGAGGCTGGATCACTCCATTATCCATTGAACTTTGTCATGTAGCTAAAGTCTCCTCTAGCCATTGACTTGAGTCAATCTTGCAGGCTATGAGTCTTCTGTTGTAGGGATAAGGCTTGACTCCTTTAGTGATCAATGACTCAGTCCATGCCACCTCAATGTATCTATTGAATGCCTTGAAACAAAATTGAAGTTTTTGGATTTGCAACATTGAATTTCACATGCCAAGGGATAGGATTTTTGACTTGGTGGCTTTGTGATCAGGTTCTCCATCATTCAAGTTGATTTTGGACAAAAATTAAATGATGCAAGTGTCCAAAATTGGCTCAAGAAATCTTGGGAACCAAGTCATGTTTTCATGCCTTTGTGTGGGCAAGGTGAAAAATGCCATTTTGGAGGCATATAACTCCTTGCTCAAGTTGAACCATGGGAGGCTCTTGTACATTTTGGAAAGCCCCAATATCATACTCACACTTTAATGTCCAACTTTGGTCTTGAATCATCTTGGATCACAATAAAAAATGGCCTCAAAGTTGGTGAAAATCCAAAACAGATTCTGTCCAAAATTTCACTAAGTGTTGGAAAAATGGCCATTTTCATATTTTTGTGATTTTGATCAATCCATAACTCAAAATCCATGAGGATTTGGAATCTGTTGTAGTTGACTATCTTGAAGTATGTAATGAGATCATTCATTTGAGCTTTGGATGGAAGAAAAATTTTACTTGGATCACAAGTTATGGTCTTGGAAAGTTGGGTATAAATCACTTTTTTTTTCATAACTTAGTGAAATTTCAAGTTTCTTATGGTTGCCTCTTTGCAAGTAACCCCACTTTTCTTGATTTTTATTGAGGGATGATGATCCAAACCATAAGTTAACATTGTTTTTTTACTTAAGAAAGCCTTGTTTGTCAAGAAATTCAAAAAGTCAAACTTGGTTTTTTGGCACAATTGACTTTTTATCAGATGAATTTCAAACTTTGTGATCCTCTATGAAATCAAGTCCTTGACCTAATTCAAACCTAATGGATGGATTCCATAGGTGTTATAGAGTGTCTTGAATCATGTCCCAAGGTTTGGGATCATGCCTTGGTCAAAAGTCAAAGGTACAGTTGACTTTTCATCAGAAAACCCTAATTGGTTTAGATGAATTTGAATCCTTGTAATGCTTATGAACCAAGTTCTTTGAATTAATCCAATCTTGTAAGTGGATCAATATGATGCATTGGAGGTCTTCAAAACACTTCTTGAGGTCTTGGCTCATGCATTGCTCCAAAAGTCAACTTAGGGGTGAATTAGGTCAAGAAACCTTAATTCTTGATTTTTGATGACTGCATCCTGTAACACCCCAAAATTTGCCCTCATATTTATTGCCTTATAATAGTGGCTTATGCTTCACAGTCATCTGCATCTTCATTAGGTCATAACTGCATTAATCATACATTTTCATGAGCTTCTAAGATGTGGGATCAAAGGATATTTTCTTGCTATAAGTGGTTGCCCAATTCAGGGATGATTCAGCCGGTTCCTATTTCAGGTCAAGGTGAAGCAAGAGTTTGAATTCTATCCATTGTAATCTTCTTATTCAGAGGTTCATCAAGTTCCAAGATTTTTATATTCAGGGAATCCATCAGAAGCATCGGGTCAGGATTTCATTGGTGTGGTTTAGGGTTTGGACTCCTTCTCAGTTCAGGATTCTTCTTGTCGGTTGAGGATCATTGATGATATTTGTTGATTGCCATGAAAATTGGGAATACGTTAGAAAATTGCATTGAAGATATGGTTCTTGAAGTAGAAAATTTGGATTTGGATTCATCAATGTTGTAAGAAATGGTCATGTGGATTGTTTTGAGCCCAAGTCATCAAGGTCACCTATTTTCACATTTCGCAAACCATTCCGTTTTCATCCAAGTTTGTGGTCATGTCCGTTATGTTTAGAGTTTAAATCCATTCCAAACTCATTTGTCTAAACCCATTTAGATCCTTTTTTAAATTTTACAACCACTTCCTTTGGTCCATTTTTAACCAATCTCTAGTCCAAATCTCTTTTTTCAAAACATATCCAAAATCCATATTCTAAACCATTTGTCAAAATCCATTTGCTCACTCAAAATCCATGTCCATTTTTATCTATATTTTTAGTCCAATTCGAAACCCAAACAAGCCACTTGAGGTAGCTCAATGTGGCTCATTTATAATTTCTCCACTGTTGAAGAGTTGTGGAGCATTTACAACAACATTCATCGTCCTAGTTAGTTAGCTGTGGTTGCAAAGGCTGCACATAAATTTAAACCAAAGGGAATTGTTGGAATATCTGAGAAGATTTTTGATGTTGATTCCATGATTGTTCTAAGAAATTTCTTAAACAGGAAGGGGTCAAATAATGTGTGGGGTGAAGGAATTGGCGAAAATACAATTGCTGATTTGGGATTAGAACATATTGTGAATACTAGAATTGCTGGTCTCGAGAAAGCAGATTACGTTGAGCCTGATACAAGAATATTTCAAATGCCATGCAATTGTTGTCAAATTCGGTTCTCTGGAAGGATCATGATGCAATTTTTGATGCTATTGAAACCATTGCAAAACAAGGGAATGATGTATAGCAATCTCACAAAAGGATAGCAGCCCAAAGGAAGTTCGTGACAGAGAAAAACAAATACAGATATGTCGCGGTGAGAATCGGATACCAAGCTATTGGATTAACTTGAATCACAATTTTTGAAATTCACCACCGATCTTTATTTTATCCAAAGGAAAGGTTTAAAGAACGAAAAAAAACCTAAGAGATCTAAGGTTCGGGGGTTGGTTACGTCTAGGGAAGGTATTAGCATCCTAAACGTCCGTAGTATTCTACGGGAACCTCTTATTAATACTTATGTTATCTATTGCTTGCTTGCTAAAAGGTATCTGTTAAGGGAAAGGACCTATAGGTTGATGGTGATGCTTAAAAAGCAATCGACTTACAAGAGAAAAAATGGCTCGATGTGAATCGAGAGTTTATTTTGAAAAATGGTTTGAATAAGAATCGAAATAAAAGTAAAAAATTTATTTTTAACTAAACAAAGGATAACTGAATTTTTGGATTTTTAAATATAAATAAATATAAACAAAATATCAAGAGAAAAAAAAAAGTAAATATTTTTGACATTTTTCAAATTTTTTTTACAAACAAACTCAATGAGAAGTTAAGTCCTAAATTAAAATTAACTAAAAAAAACAATATGTTAACAATTTATTAGAAATAAGATAAAATAAAACTCTAATTAAATCTAATTAACTAATTAATTTTCTAATTAAGACTAATTTAGTTAAACTAACTAAAAACATGAATTGGGTAAAAAAAAACAATGCCAAATTAATTTAGCAAAATACTTTTATGTTTTTTTTTTATTTATAAATATCAACATGTAGAATAAATCAAAAAATAAAAAGGAAATCTAGAAAATATGAATTAAACAAAGCAAATGAAAGAAAAAGAAAAGAAATTGGGCCGAGGGAAATGTTTCTTTGGAACCTATAAGAACAAAGCCCACGAGAGGGCGGTGGATCTGAAGTCAACGGGTCTGGCCTTGACCCGGTTAGCTTGAAAATAGGAAAAAAAAAATTCTAACAAAATAACCCTATATCCCAATTTCAGTACCTTCTTTCTCTCTCTCACGATCACTTCTCTCTTCCTCTGTTCACTCTCAATTTCGCTACTCTCTTGTTTCTCTCCATTCTCTCACAGAACTCTCACGCTACGCCCTTTCCTCTCTCACAAAGCAAACGTACAAGCATAAGATACACATCAAAACTCATTCTTCACATCATCAAAACAAATCGATAATTACAAAAGATTCGACGAGAAGGAAATTACGTACCGACAATCCGTGATTAAACGTTCGTGGTGGTGCCAAATGTTGCAGATCCGCAAGCAGCCTCTGGCGCGGTGGTCAGAGTTGTAAATCTGATGGTAGATTCGGCGCTATGAATCGACGGAATATTTCCAACGGTAAAGAACACGCGGTCGGTTGTGTTCTGAATCGACGACGGAGGATGCGATTTCGGCGAAGGTCCGACAGTTTCGATTCTGTGGTTCTTTCTTCTGTATTGTCTCTGCGGTGTATATGCTTTGAAAGTCTGCTACCTGCTATGTGTGAAAATGTATCTCTTTCTCAGTGTGTTTCTCACTCTTGTGAATACTTCTCTATTTTCTGAGTGTGTTGGTATTGTATGATATTTTTTGGGATTTTTCACTGATGTTTTTGCTCTTTTTTTTTTGCCTCCCCCATAATTTTGATGCCCTCTGCAATTTATAGACTTCACCCTCAATTATGAAACATCAATGTGAAATAACGCTGCAAATTCTTGCATTGCCTGTGTGATGAAAACCTTTCCATTTTGATTTGAGCGTGTTTGATTTTGTATTGAATGGATTTGAAACTTGCCGTAAATGCGTGATTGTGTCTGAGAATGGTTTTGGAAACATGTCATTCCTTCTTTTGGAAATGTGTGATTATGTCCCTGGATGTTTTATTCTTTCCATTTTTCCTGATGAATTGGCCGTTTCTGTACTGTGGTTGGTGATTTCTTGCCAAAATCGTGCCGATTTTGTATTTAGCTTCACAAACATTTGTTGTTTTCAATATGGAAATGCTCTTGAATGCTTTTGATACTTACTAATGGATTCATGATTTATGGCATTTGTGATGCTTTAGGATCAGAGCTACACCAGTCCATGAGAAAGTAAGGATTGAACTTTTTAAATAAGAACAAACCCATCAGCCTTTTGCCTCACCCTCAATGTCAGATGTATCAATACCAATGTTCCCAAGCTTGACAATATTGAAAACAAGAGCGCAACTTTTCTGGAATCAAATGAGGTAGGGCGCTTATGTCTTCTCCATTTGTTACTCGGCAAATCATGTAACTTTTCAGTGACTGGTTTATCTCTTGGATTGTTGTTATGAAATTTTGGTTTGGATTTATGAGTGTTGTTCTTCTTGTTGGGCAGAACTAACAGCAACTTAACATATTATACATACCACACAAGTCAGTGGGCTAGAAACACACTACACCTCATGAAAATACTAAAGCACTGTGACTGCTTCATAAGACTCACATCATAGAATTGACGATAGTACTGAACATAAGCAGCCGAAACTCCGTCAATTATGACATTTCAATTCCATCATTTCATCTCTCAAAAAAATATCTATGAAATTATCACAATTGAATATGCATCAGCCACTATCCCAATCAGAGGCATCAACTTAATCAGATATAATTCTTTCAAAGCCTACTTAAACCTTATACAAGCATCGTCAACAAAGTTAAAAACCAAAGCATCCGACTTCAACATGATTGCATGCTTCGCTTTAAGAATCACAAATCTTGAAATAAATATGAAACACCATGTGAAACAATATGAAACCAAAGTATCCGGCTTCAACTTGTGTTCCAATTTCTGTCTTCACACTATAAAACACAACCAAGGAAAAAAAATTGCATTGACGACACACATCCTTTCTCAAGCATTAACCTAAGTATAACCAATGTATGCGACCACATTTGCATTCTAGCCAAAGATAAAGCAAGTTTGGTAAATGCATCAGTATGAACCAACCGTGAACTCTCTTGAACAATTTTCAAAGACAAATCAAATGATTTTCTCACCAAAACATGATTTGAAGAATAACACAAGTGAACAATAACCTGATTCAATAATTGAACCTCAGGGTAACCATAAAGTTTTCTAAAATCATGCAATGTTTCCAATGCTTCTTATGATTGATGATTCTTCAAAGCAAATTTAAGCTTTTCCAATAGAATTTCTTGGGTGGAACGTTCCTATGATAATCTCTCGCAGCTGTTAGAACTAAAAGTTGAACTCATGAATAAAATATGGCCACTTGAATCCTAACTTGATTAAAACTTCATACTTGAACTAGTAATCAACAATAAACCTTGAAATCCGTTTGAACTTTTATAAAGAACATGAGTCTTACACGCTTGGCCTAAACTGGATTCGAGACTTTATCCAAACTTTACCACTTCAAAGTAAATAATGATTCCACTTCATGGATAAGAACCAAAAGTCTTTCTTGAATTAAGCTTGACCCTTTTTTTTTTGTTACCCGCACAATCAAAGATCTAGAGGATGACAAACTTGGTACACGAATCATGAAGATACAACTTGAAATTCCTCTTGCCATGAAAACCCTAAGCCATCCTCAAACACCTATTCTAAACACCAACGGAAAAAAACTCTAATTCTCCTTGATAAAAACACTGAAGCTTTTGAGAAATCTTGAAGAAAGCGACCAGTAGAAAACTCTAGGATCTTTTTGAATCAGGATCCAATGGCCATGTCTTGAAACACTGAACTGTGAGAAAGAGTACTATCTCCACTTGAAATTAAAATTCCTGCACAAACCTGTTAGTAACAAAACATGTAAATATGCGAGATGATGCACAAAGAGGTGGAATCTTATGGTAAAAAATTAGGGTATGACAAGATAGCAGCAGAAAAATAATAACGGTTAGAAGTTTCATTTCATCCAAAAAATTCAATATCAGTTAAAAACCATAACTTCCAACTGAAAAAACCTAACTACAATCTCTAACACAATTTTCCTAACTTTACCCTAACCTATTCTCCTAACCGAATCCTAACCTCTAACTAACTTCTAACAGAACCGTAACAGATTTCTCCCATCTTCAACCTCCAATCAACATCTTCGACCTTCAATCAACATCTTCAACCTCTCTCAAGCATAGCCTCTACAACTGTTATAGATCACTAATACTCATTGATCACCATCTTCAATTCCTTCAAATTTGACCAATCAACAAAACCACAGCAAGAGCTCTCTGTTTCAAGAACTATCATCAAGGCTTCCTCTGATTTTCGTCTCCACCATCATCTTCAAGACTCAACCAATCCAAAAACCTGCGGCAATGAGAATTCTATGATAAGCATTCTTCAATAAATTCAGTGGAGTACATGACTCCGAAAATCGTCCCAAAATCCTTACAATTTAGTAGCAATTTCACTTAATGCTTGTTGATATTTTCCATTAGAATTTTGGTGGCTAACCTTGGTTATTCTTTTGATTACCTAGACTAATTTTTGAGTTGTCTTTGTACTGATTCACACTTGATTTGATAAGTTGTTTAAAGGTAGGAGGTGCTGCTACATACAAAGCTGCTATGCACAAAGTGAGTTGTAGAATGTAGCTATTTTGTCTGGCTGATTACATACCTGTCCTATTCAGGAAATAGTAGCTGTTATAGGTTGTTTTTGCTTGTTGTTGGTTTTTATGACTGTACAGGTGTTAGAGCGTTGTTGTTGCTATTGTTTGTGGTTTATTGCAATTGCTTGTTATTACTAACTGGTGTGCTAGCTTGTGCAAGGATTTTTTAAAGAGTCTCCGATGGCTCGGGGCTTTCAAGTGCTTACGTTGCTTTGCTTAAGTTGTTATCCGGTAGTACTCTTAATCCCTTCTACTCGCTTTCTCCTTTTCAGATAACATGAGAAGTAGGATTGGAGTCCCGACCGTTTCTTTTTGGTGGGCATTTTGCTGGAAAGTCCTCAAAGGAGGCTCTGTATGTGTGTGTTTATATTTGTGCTAAAGACCTCTATGAGGCATCCCTTTCCCTATCCCTATGATAAGTCCTCAAAAGAAGGCAAGCGAAGGAGGGACTAGTAATCAATCCCAGCATTTTCCGTTGAGTCGTTCACTAGCTCACACTACATGTTGATGCTTTGAACACAGCTTGCTCCTATCAAGTCGGTCAAGTGGAAGGAGGGTTTAGTAATCAAACCCCCACGATTAGTCTCTAGCTCGCATCAGGCCGATGCTGACGCTTATGTGATCTCATTCACATCCCCTTTATGCTCCGCTCACCATGATTTTCAATATCATTGGTTGAGACTCTTGTGTCTTCCCTCCAGCTAGCTTGTTTGCCTCGGTTGATATGACCCCTTGGCTAAAACTCCCCCTTTTTCTTACCTTGATTGTTTGATGTTATTGTTGATTGACACTGCTTACTCTTTCATTTACTTGTAGTTCCTTTTGTTTATGGATTGAGTTACATAATGTCTACTTGTTTTGCATGTTCCCCATAGGGCTCCTAGATTGAATCTAATTTTGGATTAGGTTCAAAGTAGGATGGACATTAGGTTACCAATCCATGTATGTTAACATTAGGTAGAGATCTTCCCTTTCCTCCTCATAATTCCATCATACGATCAATAATGCATGCTAACACTAGGATTGAGTCCCCCATTAGATTTTCTTTTCAAACCTTGAGTCATCTCTTATCTCTCTCAAAGAAAATCTAATACACCTAATGAATAAAGATGTGATTTGTGTGCCATGAGCCTTAAGTACATAGTATGCTTTGTCGCGCGAGGCGTGTGACTCGTTACGCAAAGTGTTCACTATGTCATAGACTTTTACACTTTGCATATCGCAAACAAAACAACCAAAACACTTCTTCTAAAAGCCAATAAACATACAAACGTCTTTCTCTCCTCATCTCAAACTCAAACTCGACGTAAGGGCATGCTTCTCCTTGTTCTACTGCACGCTGGTAACACGAGCCTTGATTCAGCGAGTTGTAACACCTAAGCTAGAACATTAGCATTGCCCAGTTAAAAAACACAAACAAAGCAGGGGTCGCCCTTAGTTAGGGGAACTATGTCCCTCTAATTCTTCATTGGTTAATGGAGATACATAGGCAGGAGATCGTGCGAGATCTTTGCGAGCAACCTTATTTATCAACCTCTTTGTTTCTCCTTTCTTTTCTACCGATTCTGACAGGTAGTAGGAGCACCCTTCCTTTTGTTGTAAGTCCGCCTTCGGCCGACAATCCTTTTGTCTCCCTTTAGCAACCCGTAGTGTGTCGAACTACGACTGCTCTGACTTCCTCCTTCGCATTAGATTGAGGATACGTAGGCACGCGACGACGATGTCTTGGCGAGCAAACTTCCCCCATAAAACTGCATTCCGTCGAACTACGTCGACTCTGATTCTTCGTTCGTCCACGAAGATACGTAGGCATATGATTGCGATGATCCTTACGAGTCCTCTTTTGGTTTTCACCTTCCTTTTTCCCCGTTACTTTTCCCATTAGCAGTTGAGCTTCAGATAACCCTACACCCTTTGATCGATAACAACAAGCGTGGATCCCGTCGAGTACGATGGACGCGAGGGGGTGCTAATACCTTCCTCTCGCGTAACCGACTCCCGAACCCAGGATATGGTTGTGATGACCATTCCTTTCTTTTCGTTGAGGTTTTATTCTATCGTTTCCTTTCCCTACGTCGGGATAAATAACGTTCAGTGGCGACTCTTTTATTCTTTTCCGTCGGTTGATTTTCGCAGATGCGACACATCTCCTGAGGCTATTTTGAGCTTGTGATTGGGTCCATAAGGTCCCTTTGAGCTTCTTGGATCATGTTTTGAAGTATTGGCTCATGTCCAGATGAAAATTTCCCTCTGGAGGCCTTGGTCGACCAAAACCCTAATTTGGTGACATTGATGATCTTGAGGCTTGATCAACTTGAGATTTTGAATTTTCATGTTTGATTCTTAATGTGGAAAACCTCTTAATCCTTCATGGATGTTTGAGAGGATTGACAAGTTGAAGATCATGTCCATTCTTGATTGATCTTTTGTCTGAGTATTCAGAGAGGGCTCAAAACCCTAATTCTTGATTGAAGTGAATGCTTAACAATCTTTGAGAGGATCGATGAGGTGTGAAGGTACATCCATATTATTGTGATGATTTGAACAATGATGGGAAATCTTGTGGTCAAAATTTGGGGTATGACAGATGCCCTTATTTAATCTTCTTGGACCTGAAGGTATGAATGGCGAAGACGTTTGGACATTTAAGGTAAAAGAGGATTATATATCAGAATACCCAAAATTTTGATTATGGTTATGAATCGTAGTTGTTTGCTCATCTATCTTCTTTTTCTAAGTAATGTTACTTAGAAAAGGGTAAAACTTCCCCTCAATCCTAGTCTTCAGCCACAGATCTGGTCTCAATTTTTTTTTGAAATAAACTTCCCCTCGATCCTGGTCTTCAGCCATGGAACTGGTCTTAGTTTCTTAAATATATAAACTTCCCCTCGATCCTGGTCTTCAGCTATGGAATTGGTCTTTGTTTCTTGAAGATATAAACTCCCCCTCAGTCCTGATCTTCAACCATGGAACTGGTCTCAGTTTCTTCTGAAATAAACTTCCCCTCAATCCTGGTTTTCAGCCATGGAACTGGTCCCAATTTCTTCTTGTCGAGTTCTTTTCTTGACAAGGAATGTTATCCGTTGTAGCGATCTTCATCAAACTTCTTGCCGAGTTTTACTGGGGAAATGCCATTTGATGGAAAAAGATTTGATGTTAGACTTGCTGGAGAGAACCATTTATCTGAACTGCAGAGGTGTGCAAACTTCTCTATGGGAGATGCCATTTGTCGACCTACTGGGAAAAACAAGTCTCTTGAGAGATCACTTTTTGCTTGGTGGCGTTACATCATACTTTTCTTCGAGATCTTTTTTCGGAGAAATGCCATGTGATGTAATCCAATTTTGAGGTGCTGATGACTTCATTGAAAATAATTTTTCGGAGAGAAACTGCCGTATTGCCAAGAATCTTCTTTTGAAAGGCTTTCTCTGGGGATTTTCTTTAATCCGGGAAAGCAAAAATATCATCTTCAATGGTGAAGAGTGATGTTCCAAAAAATGCGCATATCCAAATGGCTTCTTGTCTTTCAGAGGTTCAAGTTATCAAAGAGGTCTAGGACTGATTTCAATCCAGGAATACACTGGAGGGAGATCATTTAGACGGTACATTTTCCTCACGAGGAAAGGATTTAGACAGGATTTTGCCCTATCTGGCGCAGAAAGGAAGGCTTACAACTCTATCGGAGAGAAGACGTTTATCACTTGGGGATGAAATTGACCAAAGTGATATTGATGCAACATATGTATGAATATGAATCAATTATGCATGATGTATGTATGTTTATGCTGGCAACACAAACACGACATATTGACTAGTGAGGAATACAACTGGATACTCGGCCACTCTGGGAGATGAGGGTATCTCTGAAGATTCTGAAAGTTTTACGTTTACTCGGGAATACGGATTCCTGCATTCGTTCCAACTTCCAGAGATACAAACCTGCTAGGCATGGAAATCCGTCCTTGTTTTTTCAGAGGTGGACCCTGCTAGGGAGAAAAATCAATAATGGGTTTTCAGGGGTGAGAACTCTGTCGGAGATGATAGATGGATCATTCTGTCTGAAGTAGTTGATCCATTATTCAGGAAGTACTTTGATTCTACATTTTGAGTTTAGATCACTACCAGGGAGCATTCGATATTCCTTTTCGTTCTGATTAATCAAAAAGATATTGCCATCTTTGTTTTAAAAAACAAATTTAACAAGTAAATTCATTTTTTTGTTTCAAGAATTGTTGATCATATTAAAATGTCATTTTGCGAATAAATGAGAATTGTAAACAAAAACCACTAGGGCTCAAATTTTATTGATAGAATGGCAATCAGCTTAATGCGTGATTCCATGGAGCATTACAAAGTTTAGAAAATGGAAATTTAAAGGGAAAGGGGCTACATTGAAACAAAGCGACTGCTATCCTTCCACCAACTTTGAATTCTGGACATTCTGAGCTTCAGTCTAAGATGACCTTGTCTGAAGTTTTCTCGATGGATGACGTTGCCTTTGAGGAGTCAATCTTGTCAGATGTAGTTACTTGCCATGGATTCCTAACTTTTTCCTAGATTGCCCTTTCTGGTTTTCAATCCATCGGGATGATTATTATTTATGTCTTTAATTTTTTCCTAGACCGCCCTTTCGGGTTTTCAATCCATCGAGACGTTTTTTTATTTATTTAGGCAAAGTATTTCTTGACTACATCAACATTGGTGGGGTAGGTAAACTCCTCTCCATCCATGGTTGCGAGTCTTAAGGCACCGCCTGAGAAGGTTTTCTTAACAACATAAGGGCCATCATAATTTGGAGTCCATTTGCCCCTAGAATCAGTGAGAAATGATTGTATCTTCTTGAGCACGAGGTCTCCTTCTCTGAAGACATGAGGTCGGACCTTTTTGTCCAACGCTTTGTTTATTCTTCGTTGATACAACTGACCTTGGCATAAAGCCGTCATTCTTTTTTCTTCGATTAGGTTCAATTTATCATGTCGACTTTGACACCATTCAGCTTCTGTTAGCTTGGCTTCCATCAATACTCTTTTTGATGGTATCTCTACTTCTATGGGGAGCACTGCTTCCATGCCATATACTAGAGAGAAAGAGGTTGCCCCTATTGAAGTGCATACATATGTGCGATAACCGTGAAGAGCATAGGGCAGCATCTCATGCCAATCTTTGTAGGTTACGACCATCTTCTGAATGATCTTCTTGATATTCTTATTAGCCGGTTCTACTGCTCCATTCATTTTAGGTCGGTAGGGAGATGAGTTATGGTGTTCGATCTTGAACTCAGCACACAACTCTTTCATCATTTTATTGTTCAAGTTAGATCCATTATTCGTAATGATCTGGCTTGGAACACCATAACGGTAGATGTGATTGTTCTTGATAAATCGGACCATCGCTTGTCAGGTTACATTGTTGTATGACATTGCTTCGACCCATTTGGTGAAGTAGTCAACGACTACCAGGATGAACCAATGTCCGTTTGAAGCTTTGGGTTCAATCATGCCAATCATGTCGATTCCCCATATAGAAAAAGGGCATGGAGAAGAAATAACTTTGAGATGCGTTGGCGGTACTTGGATTTTGTCTGCGTATATCTGACACTTGTGACACCTCCTTATGTACTTGTAGCAATTGGATTCCATTGTCAGCCAATAATATCCTACTGTCAGAATTTTTCTTGCCATTGTGTGTCCATTGGCATGAGTGCAAAAGGATCCTTCATGAATATCTTTCATCAACATGTTTTCTTCTTGTCTGTCTACGCATCTAAGCAAGACCATGTCGAAGTTTCTCTTATAGAGTGTATTGCTGTTCAGGAAGAAGTTTCCATCCAGTCTTTTGATAGTATTCCTATCTTTTCATGACGCCCCAGGTGGGTACTCTTGTCTTTGAAGGAAGTACTTGATATCATGATACCAGGGTTTGTCATCTATGACTGCTTCAATTGTGAAGATGTAAGCGGACCTTTCAAGGTGCATTATGTCAATCTTAGGTATGTTGTTCCATTTACCTACACTAACCATGGATGATAGGGTGGAAAATGCATCAGCCATGTGATTTTCTTCACGAGGGATATGATGAAACTTAATTATATTGAAGAATGGTAACAGCCTTCTCGCGTAGTCTTTGTAAGGAATCAATCCGGATTGATATGTATTCCACTCTCCTTTAATTTGATTGATAACCAGGGCTGAGTCTCCATACACATCTAAGTTCTTTATCCTTAAGTCAATTGCTTCTTTGAGACCCATGATACAAGCTTTTATTCGGCCTCATTGTTTGTGATTTTGAACGTCAATCTAGCAGTGATAGGAATATGGGTATCCTGAGGTGTTACGATGATTGCCCCAATTCCATTTCCATAAGTATTGACGGCTCCGTTGAATATTAGTCCCCATTAGGAATCTGGTTCTGGCCCTTCGGTGGGTAGCGGTTCATCGCAATCTTTCATTTTTAGATACATGACATCTTTGTCTGGGAAGTCAAATCTGACCGATTCCTAATCGTCAATCGGTTGATGAGCCAAATGATCGGCTAAAATACTTCCCTTGACGGCTTTTTGAGCATGGTACTCAATGTCGTATTCTGATAACAACATCACCCAACGGGCAATCCTTCCTGTGAGAGCAGGCTTTTCAAAGACGTACTTGATCGGATCTATTTCGGAGATTAACTAAGTAGTGTGACAAATCATGTACCGGCGAAGACGTTTAGCTGCCCAAGCCAGAGCGCAGCAAGTTTTCTCAAGCATAGTGTATTGAGTTTCACAGTTCATGAATTTTTTGCTCAAGTATTAAATGGTAGACTCTTTTCTTTTTGTCCTGTCTTGTTGGCCAAGTACACAACCCATGGAGTCTTCCAAGACTATTAGGTAGATGATCCGTGGTCTTCCCTCCACTAAAGGAGACAAAATAGGTGGATTCAACAGATATTCTTTGATGTTGTCGAACATTTTTTGGCAATCTTCTGTCCATACACAACTTTGATTCTTTCTGAGTAGTTTGAAGATCGGCGCGCATGTCGCGGTCATGAGGGATATAAATCTTGAGATGTAATTCAGATGTCCCAAAAATCCTCTGACCTGTTTTTCAGTCTTTGGTGAAGGCATTTCATGAATGGCCTTGACCTTGTCAGGATCGACCTCAATTCCTTTCTGGCTGACGATGAATCCTAAGAGTTTTCCTGGGCAAACATCGAATGTGCACTTATTACGATTCAATCGGAGTTTGTATTTTCTCCGACGCTTGAATAACTTTGATAGGTGTTCCACATGCTCCTCTTCTGTTTTAGATTTGGAAATCATGTCATCGACATACACTTCAATTTCTTTGTGCATCATGTCATGAAACAGAATTGTCATTCTCCAGTGATAGGTTGCCCTCGCGTTCTTTAGACCGAACGACATTACCTTGTAACAAAAGGTGCCCCATGGGGTGATGAATGAAGTTTTTTCCATATCTTCCGGCGCCATTTTGATTTGATTATAGCCCGAGAATACATCCATGAAGGAGAATACTTTGAATTTTGTTGTGCAGTCTACCAACATGTCAATGTGTGGTAGGGGGAAGTTATCTTTTGGACTTGCTTTGTTCAAATCCCTGTAGTCTACACACATTTTGACTTTTCCATCCTTTTTCGGAACTGGCACTATGTTGGCTAACCATTGAGGATATTCTGAGGTGGCGAGGAAACCTGCGTCGATCTGTTTCTGCAATTCCTCCTTAATTTTGATGGAAATATCTGGATGAGTCCTTCTAAGTCTTTGTTTTACTGGAAGACATTCTGGTTTCAGTGGTAAGTGGTGTTCCATGATGCTGGTATCCAACCCTGGCATGTCCTGGTAACACCAAGCAAATACATCTGGAAACTCTTTAAGAAGTTTTATAAAGTCTTCCTTGACAGTTGAGTTGAGTAGTGCTCCAATATTAACTTCTTTCTTTTCTTCTTCTGAACCTAAATTGACCGTTTCCAACGGCTCTTTGTAAGGTTCAATGGACCTTTCCTCTTGCCTGAGTAGTCGGGAGATCTCTTATGGAATTTCTTCGTCCTTTTCTTTTTTAGCTTCAAATACCGGGAATTCAAAGTTAGGATGGATCGTATGTTTCAATGGGGTTTAAAACAAGCAATTTGCATGATGTGATGATTCCTTTTTTTAGAAAAGACAGAGAGAATGCAAGAGTGTGTACATTGTATTTTTTGAAAACTTTTGTTTTTATTTTGGGTTGTTTTTTTAGGATTACCATTTTCTGAAAAACGAGAAGTGAAAACAGCACTAAAATGTGGGAATTCAGAATGACATTATTTATTCATTATTTGTCGATTCTTGAAACACAACCCTATAAAACAAAACTTTGTCGCTTTGGGCGAAGTGAAGAGGGACATTTACAGAAAAGTAAGCCCTATAAAACATCCATTTCACCCGGGCAAGGTGAAAGGTTAAAACAAAGATGGTAATTACTTCGACTTATGGACAACTTTCGGGACATCGACTGCAACCCAATGGCGACGAACTCCTCTGTGAATCACAAATTCTGGTACCTCCCTTCTTGGTTTGTTTTCAGAAATGGCACTGATTTCTACTGAAGTATGATCAGTGGAGTCTTCTTCTCATGTAGAATTATCGTAAGAGGACTGTTTCTTCGCATCTTCCCTAGTGTTTTCACTCTCAAGAGGATCTCCCCATCCAGTTGGTTGGATGTCCTCGTATCTGATACGAAAGCTTTCGGGACAAGTATATTTGACTAAAAAGTCGTACTTCCCGCTTGGTTGTCCTAAGGTATCCCAGGTTTATGTGGGCATAGATGAGTCATCTTCCTCAATGACGGTGACCTCAGGAAATGCATAGTTAATGAATTCTTGTCCTGCAATCTTTGCAAACCAATCGTCATGGTGTCAGACATTTTCGGAATATTCTGAGTAAGAATTCCATGACTCTATTGGAACATGGGTATTCTTTTCAAGATTACTCAGCTACTAGGCATTGTCTGGCTGACTCTTTTGCCCCAAGTCTTCCGTGTATGGCTTCTAGATAGGCAAGTCATCTAGGGGATCATAATAATCGTAGTCAAAGTTATCTTTCATCAGATTGTCTTCCTTTAATGAGTTGGGTGGAGCACGGCATCCTTCGGGATCACAATCTCCATAGATCATTCTGATGTCTGATCGTGGTATATATCTTGGGCTCTGCTTTGGAGAGCGGAATGGTACATATGCCTCTCCCTGAGACATATAACTGTCATCGTTGAGATAAGACTTCCACTATTCATCCATATCAGAGGAGTCGTTCCCATTGATGGCGTGGACTTCTTGAGATACTGGGTGGAGGAAGCCTCCGTTGTGAAAGAAATCTTGAATGGGACGAAAACTTTCATCCTTCTTAGTAGTCTGGGTACAGGCTGGACAGAAACCAAGACCTTTTCTTGTCTTGTTATCAGTAGGAATTACAATCTGTCCCATCCTTTTATGTCACCACTCCCTATTACTTTGAGAGCGTCCTTATATGAGGAAATCGATGTTCCTCTTTCTTGTTGATTCTCATTGCCCACCGAGAGCGCTTGGAACTGAGTTCCAACAACCTCCTCTGGTTCTACATAGGAGAATGACGATAAGTTGTTCACGATTAAGGCTTACTATCCACACACCGTGATTAATTTGTCATTCTTGACAAACTTTAACTTCTGGTGAAGTGTCGAAGTGACTGCCCCAGCTTTGTGTATCCAAGGTCTTCCTAATAAAAAGTTGTATGCTGCTCGGATGTCCATGACCTGTTAACTGACTTGGAAAGTGTGAGGACCGATGGTTATGGGAAGATCGACTTCGCCGATAACTGTTTTTCTGGATCTGTCAAAGGCTTTGACGATGATCTCACTCGCTCTCATCGGAGTTCCTTGAAAAGAAATTCAAACCAAAGTTGACCTTGGAATGACATTTAAGGATGAACCTGTGTCTACCAATACGTTGGAGCATCGTCTTGGCAATTGACTGTGATATTGAGTGCCATATTATGGTTCTTGCCTTCCTCTGTCAGTTCTTCATCACCGAATCCCAAATTGTTACAGGAATTGATGTTGGAGATAATGCTGTCAAATTTTCCTACCGTCACATCCTGTTCCACAAAGGCTTGTTCTAAGACTCTCTGTAGGGCTTCTCCGTGAGCTTCTAAACTAAGCAGGAGAGATAACACACAGATTCAAGACGGAGTTTGCAAAAATTGATCCAAAATGTTGTACTCGCTTTTCTGAATCAGCCTCAGCATTTCATCATTGTTCTTTATAGGTTCCGCATTACTGGTTTGACCGACTTGTTGGTTAGGAACTTTCGTTCGAGGTTCCTTTTCTTTGGTAGGTTCTCCAACTCCTCTGTTGAAGATCTGACCGCTCTAGGTAACTCGACTGATGTCGGCGATGTTCACAATGGAGGGTAATGGAGTTTCTTTTCCATTTTATATGGTCGTTGCACCATACTTGTACGGGATAGCCTTTTTTGACTTTTACGGTATTGGACCTGGCAAGTAGACGACCACGGGGGCTTTTTGGACATTTTGAATGTCGTAGGAAACCTCGATCAATTCTAAGTTTGGAATTTTCTTACTGTCAAGAGTGACTTTCGACTCACCGAACAGAGGAATTATGGCACAGACATCCTTGGTTATTCCATGATTGGAGATTATGACGGTGTTTTTGTTTTGAAAAGGGAGGTAATCGTGTATCATGCTGATTGATTCAGAATTTGAACATGGTTGAATCTCCTTTCGATCGAACTGATGCTGAAGGGCTGCTCGCACTAGATAGCATCCTTGGTTATTTTCTGAGCATATACTCTACAGCGTTCATAATTGTGAGGTGGTACCCGACCATATCCGCTTTGTATGCAGTGCATCCTCACTAGATCCGTTTCTATTGAGCGGGCATCACAACTTTGATGTCTTCCAGCGTTCCCGTCAGTCATGCTAATATGTTGTGTGTCTTCATCCAGGTAGATTAAAAGCCACCAGTGGTCCAACAGATGCTGAAGAGTCCTTTGTACAAGCGCACACTCTTGGTTATTTTTGTAGCATTCTTTACAGTCTTGATAATCATGTAAAGTTAGAAAACCAAGTCTGACCTGTTTAGGATGTAATTCCACTAGACTGGTATTTATCAAGCATATGTCAAAGATTTGAACCATATTGACTTGATGATCACTCCTTTCATGGTAGTCCTGGATCCATCCGAGATCCATTTGACGTTGGAGTGTCTCTTGTACAAAAGAGCATCCCTGATTATCTTTTGAGCAGGTCAGACAAGCGTTGTAATCGTGTCGCGGCAGATTGTAATACTGACTTTGTCTTGAATGCAATGCCACTAGATTGACGTTCATTGCACGGATGTCGTGGTTTTGAACAATGTTGGGATGTGCATGGGCCATGTTTACTTCACGAATCCAGTGATCCTAAATACAGCCCCGATCCATTTGTTCTTGAAGAGTTATTTGTACTATGGCACACCCTTGATTGTCGTTGGAGCAGATATCACACTGGTGATAGTTGTGAGATGGCACATGGCCGTACCCACTCTGTTTACAATACATTTCACCAGATTTATTCCCGGTAGGCGTACATTGTGAATTTGATAACTGTTAACCGACTTCCCTTCTATCAAATTCATTGTAGTAGTCTTCTTATGTTGCGGTAACGGGTTCGTCTGAACATTTGGATTAGTATCTTTGAAAGATAAAACCTCGTTCCTGACGAGCTTCTATACATCAGACTTGAAACTGAGACAACTCTCAATGTTATATCACGGTCCTCCTTGATGGTAAGGGCAAGTTTGATCTGCTTTGAACCAAAAAGGTGGATTTTCTGGTACCGTAAGGGGAGTCCTGGTTTGAACGTGCCCCTTGGCCAGTAAAAGTGGAAATAACTCTGCATACAACATTAGTATAGGGTCGAACCCTGATGGTTGTGTAATACGATTATTGTTATTGTACTGCGGGCGAGCCTGTTGAAGAGGCTGCTGCAGCCTTTGCTGATACTGTTGTTGATTTGGTTGGCTATGAGCAACCTGAGGTCGATTAGTCGGAGCTGGCGTCAGGTTGATAGCGGGAGTTACAGCTGCTACTGGTTGATTCCTTCGCCTTTGCTTTCCTAGAGAGATATTACTGATATCTTGCTCTTTCATCTTTTGGAAAGCACTACCGTATCTTTTAGTACTGTTGGATGGCTCTGCATCTTTGACTAATCGTCCTTCTCGGACTGCTTCTTCAAGGCGTACTCCCATGTTCACCATTTCAGTGAAGTCATTGGGCGCACTAGCAATCATTCGGTTGTAATAAAACGAGCTTAACGTTTTCAGGGAAATTTTCTTCATTTCCTTTTCTTCGAGGGGATGAAAGATCATGGGGGCAATTTCACGCCATCTCTGAGCATATTTTTTGAAGGTTTCTTTATTGGTCCCTATCTGGTGCCATGTCCAAGTTGTATTTATACTGCTGATCGAAGGCTGCCCCGAGATCTCTGAAAGTACTGATCTTGGTGCGGTTTAAACCCATGTAGCATTTGAGTGCGGCACCGGTTAAACTGTCTTAGAACTAATGGATTAGTAGCTGTTGATTTTCTGTCTGAGTAGATATTTTCCGAGCGTACATCACCAAATGACTTTGAGGGCAAGAGTTGCCTTTGTATTTTTCAAAGTCAGGAACTTTGAATTTGTGCGGTATCTTTACATTAGGGACCAAACAGAGGTCGGCAGCGTCTTTTCCGAATAAGTCTTGACCACGAATGGCATGCAGTTCCTTCTGCATTTCCAAGAATTGTTCCTGGAACTCATTCATCCTTTCGTATACGTCTTCGTTTCCGCCAGAAATCGCTTCCGGAATCTGTCCTTCCGGGACAGTGTGTACCACTGGTTGTGGTATAGACATTACAGCGGTAACCCTTGGCGCTTTAGTGACCTGAAGTTTGTAACCTTCAGGAGTTTCGGTTGTAACCCTTGCATCTTCATTTCCCTGAAGTTTGTAACCTTCATGTCTGGTTGTTCCTGCTACGACTTTCAGGTCTTCAGTGGTCGGTGAGATGTTTCCTTCAGGTATAAAGTTGTGAGGCATGCCCCAGGGAAATCCTTTAGGCATGCTGTACTGAGGTTGACTGCCAGGCATCTCAAATGCTGGTGTGGATGTACTCTTCGAGATTACAGTCCTTTGATGCTGTTGTTCCTGGGCTACTGCCCGAGATTGCATGTCGTGGTGGAGTTTCTCCAAACTCTCCTTCAGAACGTTGATTTCTTCTCTCAACTCTTTGTTCTCTTCCTCGAGATCGTCCATTTTCTTTTGTCGATTGGCCCGAGTATTGTATGAATGAGACAGTTTGACTCTAGAGTGCGACACATATGTGAGACTCAAAGACAAAGATATGCTATGTGAGAATGATGAATGATATGCAAAGAATGATATATTTTTTTAGTTTTTTTTTTGTTTCCAAAAGAACTTTGAACAATTATATTGCAAATATCATACAGCGGGGGAGACCCTTTTATTGAACTCAGGGACGAAGCCAGAGATTTCAATTTGTGGGGACAATATTTTTGAATTTGTAATATAATATATCTATCCTTTATATTTTTATTGCAAAAATATATATCATATTTATTTTTTATGAGATTTATCCATAAAAAATATTTAATAACTTTTTAAATTTTTAATTTATGTTACTTTATCAATTTTATTATCAACAAAAAAAAAACTATTTATCCCTCTAAATAACTAATGATGATACAAATAGTTATTTGTAATATTTGATAAAGACAACTCAGTGTTAAAATAAAATCATATAAAACAAAATTTATTTATTGAAATTTGAGTGAAAATTATTTTATAAAGAAATAGAACCCAAAACAATTATTCAGGTGGTTTTACATTAATTTTAATTATTAATCAATGAATTACATTGTAGTTAAATATTTCTTATTAGTTAATATACATATATAATAGTTAATATAAATATTGTAGTTAAATATTTTTTATTAGAGACTTCTTTCAATTATTAATAAATATTTCTTATTCCAATAATTAATATAAATATTGTAGTTAAATATTTCTTATTAGAGAACTCTTTCAATTCCAATAGTTAATATAAATATTTTAGTTAAATATTTCTTATTAGAGAACCTTTAATAAATATTTCTTATTAGTTAAATATTGGAATTACAATATTGTAGTTAAATATTGTAGTTTTTTTTATAAACAAAATTTTATTGAATTGTAACAGGGGCACTAGGGGTGCCTCAACCCTGTTACGAAAAACCTACCAACTATATTACAATGATAACACAATCCTTAAAAACAAAGGGAATGATTTACAAACCAATTATAATAAATATAAGATTTATCAAAATGCAGACTTTTTGTTATCCACCACCAAGATAAAATTATAATCTTCTGTAATACGGCCTTCAGATTTCCCTGCCATCATTAATATTGTAGTTAATATAAAGAAAACTCTTTCAATTATTAATCAATGAATTACAATATTGTAGTTAAATATTTCTTATTAGTTAATATAAATATATTATGAGTACTAGTGTTCAAATAATGTTGTTAAAAAATTCGAGGAGGCACATGCCCCCATACTCTTACACATAGCTCCGTCCTTGATTGAACTCGAAAGATTGCAGTATTTTACAAGGAAAAGTACAGTATTTTACAAAGTGCGAGAAAGGAAAATTAGGCCTATGGATTTTGAGTTCTCTCTGAGGAGAGCTCAGATGCTGGTTCCTGAACTTTTCTTTTCTTTGATTGGGCTTCTTCAGCCATTGTCGGGTCGACGATTCTCTGCCAAGTGAAAGGAGTGAGTAAATTTCTTCGTTCCTCCTAACTTTCCATAGCATGCTGCTCTAATATCTCAATCAGAGCATCCTTTTCCTTTAGTAGGTCTTGAATCTTGTTACATTCCAAATTAAAGATCTGGTATTTGTTCTTCCAAGAGTTTCTCTCACGTTGGACTTTGTTGAGAGCAACCTGGAGTTTTTCCGCGTCAGACATGAAATAAAGGACAAATTCTTTTAAGGGAAAAACTTCTTGACGAGGGTAAGGCATCCTCAGTTTGATGGCTCTAGTTTGTACCCTGTGGAGGTAAGGTTCTGCAGAGGAACAATTTGGTCTTCCCATGGATTCTCTCCCTTTCCTATGAATATGTTGCCAGGCATGCACTATTTCTTTCTTTAGTGCCCTGTCATTTTCTCCTTCCTTGAAGAAAAGACCTTCCAAATGAGCATTATGTGGGATATTCTTCACCGGGTATCCAAGTTGACGACGAGCTAAAATTGGATGATAGTTGATCCCTCCTTTAGTACCAATGAGGGGTACATTAGTGAAATTTCCACATTTGTCGATAATCTTTATCCCTTCGTAAATCCGATTGTACCAATCTATGTCTGAGTTGGTAAGAGACATAATCTTCTGCGACCATCACAAATTACTCTTGTGATCCCAAAAAACAGCAGACTTGGGCAAGTGGGAAATAAACCATTTGTAGAGTAATGGTACACAACATGTGATCATCCCTCCATTGTACAAATTCTTTAAGTGTACAGAATGGTAAGCATCCGTGAGCAAGATTGGTACTGGGTTTCCAATTAAGAATATCTTAACAGCATTGATGTCGACGAAGTTGTCGATGTTGGGAAAGAGGAATAACCCATATGTGAGCATAACAAAGACATCCTTGAAAGCATTTATATTTCTTATACTGGCAAAGTATAGAGCTTTCTCCTTCAGGAATTTAGCTGGTAAACCCTAGACTCCTCCTTTGGTGGTCATGTGAGTCTGACTTCTGACTCATCCAAAGAGATTGCTCTTGCAATGGCTTGATCTTTTGGAATTTCTTCCAGTCTAGAAAATGGATCTTGATCAGTGATAGGTAAGTCAATCAGGTGGGAGTATTATTCCAGTGTTGGTGGAAGCTGATAATCTGGGAATGTGAAGCTGTGGTATACCGGATCGTAGAACTGAACCAGTGTAAATAGGATCCCTTCAACCATGTTTACCTTCAGAAAAGATAACAGTCCTCCGTGCTTAGCTCTGAAAGCCTCGGGATTAGTAATCATCCTTTCCAATTTCCTTAGGTCTTCCGGTTTTGGAACCTTGAAGGTGTACTTGTGCGTTTTTCTTCTTCCGAAATCCATAACGTAACCTCTCTATTATTTGCAATTATTGTTTTAGTTCTTTTAGAAAAATATTTTTCTCTTGTTTAAAATTTTTTTTTAATGAATACATGAATGCAGCAAACAAAAACACTTGAAAACATGGGTTTAGGGGTTTGTCTTCATGAGCATGGAGCCATGGATCTACCCATCCCCAAAGGTGTGTACTAATTGGTCAATTTTTGTACCTGTAGAATGGGTTCTAACAAAGGTTCCCAAAATCATTGACCCTTCTTAGGGATATTAACAATAAGCTGATTGACTCAAGCGAGCTATAATATCCTAAGATGAATCTCTTTTGAGTGTAGTATCGCGTATCAACTATTCCCGATAGTCACCGCACTACCTAATGGTTTAATGGTTAAATACCTACTAAAACCTCATTTTCATAGGTACCACACTGGGAAAACTAGCTTTCACGATGTGGTCGTTCAACATCAGCAAGTCCACACGGGTACCTCAACTGATTCAGTGGACTGCCAGGTTAACTTGGTTGGGAATCACTCCCTATAAGCTTTCCTGGAGACTCCACCACTTATCTTAATGTTTTCTCAAACTTTCCACATGCATATTAATCGCATTCCCAAATAACGGTGATTTAAACATGGGTATCAAGTAAGGTGACAGAATATGATATATATAAAAAATGAAAAAACAAGTAAATAAACAGAGAAATAAATGCAAAGCAAGGCCTAGACCTCTTAGGAACTCTAATCCTAACTCTACCCAGCAGAGTCACCATTTTTCTGTAGCGTGCGATTTTTGTCGGTGACGCGACCACCTTATCGCAATGTTGGAATCGGGTGCTACTTTCTATTTTCTAATTTATCCTATGAAGCTGGAAAGGAAAGGGAAGATATCTAAAAACTAACCTTGCACGCAAATGTTTTCTTTAACAAATGCTAAGAGATCGGGGAACGGGGTCTAGTTATACAAAGAGAAGCTATTAACACCTAGTGTATCTATGGTAATCCATAAGAACTCTTTATTGCATATATCTCTGTTAATTTGAAATGCTTTCTTGTGTTTATCTATTGTGGCTTGGGAAAGTTTCTCCATTGGGAGAATTGAGAGAATGTTTTTGTTGTTTCCGGGTTTTTCGTTGTTTTTGGGAAGGTACTGGACCTAAAATTTTTTATTTGTGTGCTCACTAAGATTTTGCAATCTTATGCCTACGTATTCCCGTAAAAAGATTTGGGAAATCAGAGCAATCGTAGTTCCTCCTATTCTATGGGAGGAAAGATATTTGGTGTCTTGTTTAAATCCCCAGATTAAAGCCCCAGAGAGAATTTGTCATCTCTAAAGGGAGAATATCTCACCTATTCATCACAAATTGTTGAGAAATTGATTATAAGGGAAATTACTTTAACTGGGATATGTGAATCCAGCAATGCCATAATTTCCTTTATAAGGGTGATGTCATGAAGGAAGAAAGCTTTAACTCAGTGTAGAGTGTCACTCCCGGGATTTTCATCCTAGTACAAACGCGAAAGTGGCATCGAAATAGAGTCGCCAGCAATGTGTATTTATCCCAAGAGAGGGAAAGGAAACACTGCGTAAACCTGAGTGAAGGAAAAGAACATGGTCTTGCGACCAAGAGAACTGGGTTCGGGAGTCGGTTACGCGAGAGGAAGGTATTAGCACCCCCTCGCGTCCATCGTACCTGATGGGATCCATGCTTGCTTGTCTCGATCAAAGGGTGTAAGGAAAGGATGCTGGAAAAGGAACGGATAGCTGGAGAACTGGAAAAGGAAAGGAGAGAGAAAGAGAAACAAATGTAGGGAAAATAAAAGAAGTGCTCGAATGGGCCCTACCCCACTGCCTACGTATCTCATCGGGAACATGAGAATCAGAGCGACATAGTTCCCCTCAGCTAAGGGAAAATTGTTTGTGTTTTTTAGGGAATGGCTAATGTTCTAGCTCAGGTGTTGCTGCTCGCTGTATGGAGACTTAGGCGTTACCGTCTTGCAAGAGAACGAGGAGAAGCACGTTCGTATGTCGAGAGTGAGTGAGATGAGAAGAGAATTCCCGAAGGAAAGACGTTATTGTTTGTTTGAAATCTTTTAAGAAGAAGTATTTTTGATTATTTTGTTTTTATAACACATATTGTATTCAAGTATATCGTATAAGATCGAATGCATCGCATGGTCGTCCTAACAGGCCGTATGCTAAACACTCTAGGAAGGTGGAGAGAAACCCCCCTCCTTCAATTTCCCATACTTTAGGTTTAAGTGCAATACATGTTATGCCATCATTAAGTGTTTTTTACTTTTGTTTTGAGATGAGAGAGATAGAGACTCAAATGAAGCAAAAGGTGAAAACTAAAGGGGACTAAGACTCACCCTAATGTTATCATATAGGGATGTTCCTATGGTTAATGTGGTTTAAGAGACCTAAGTCTAAAAGAAAAAGAGGGATAACACTACCTAATGTTGGCATGCATGGATTGTTATCCTAATGTCTCTCCTACCTCCGACTTAATCAAAAATTAAGTGGAGCTAGGAATCCTACGGGATCATGTCATCAGACAAGTAAACACAGGATAAATCAATCACAAAATGAACTAAAAGTAATGAAAGAGAAAACAATGTCAGTCAACAATAATGTCACAGAATCAAAGTAAAAAAAGGGGAAGCTTTAGCCAAGGGGTCATATCAACCGAGGCAAACAAGCTAGATATGAGAAATAAAGGTGCTCATCCAATGGTATCGAAAACCATGGAGAGCAGAGTAAGGAAGGGGAAGATGTGAATCAGGTCACATAAGCATCAGCATTGGTCAATGCGAGCTATTGACAAGGTGTGGGGGTTTGATTACTAAACCGTTCTTCCACTGACGGACTCGACAACAAGAGCAGGTAATGTTTAGAGCTTCAATCATGTAATGAGAGCTAAGAATGACTCAACTAGAATAACGGGGGTCGATTGCGAACCCTGCCTTCCGTCAATTGCCTCCTTAGGGGTCTTCAACACAATATCAAACAAGCACAGCCATGGCCTCACTTGAGGGCTTTCCATACAATCCTACTTATCATAGCATCGACTATTCCTACTTCTCATGGCATTTGAAAGCATTAAAGAGAAGTGAAGAGATAAGAGGTCCTACCAAACGGATATGAATCCTTAGCAAAGCAACGAAAGCGCAACGAAAGCAAGTCACAAAAGCACCTATAAACATATAGCAAACCAAGTTAGAAACAAGCTTTTATTTACAAAACGAAATGGTCACGCCACGTTTGGAGTGTCTCCTTTATGTACCTTGCACATGTGAACCAAAGACATTAGTAGTAACAAGAGAGTGTATGTACAACATGAAACCTAAGTCTAATGGCTATGTACATTTGAGTCACACTAGTCAAAGTGAAAGACCTAAAAGGATTATGAAGTTACAAGTCAAGTTACAACTATGCTACAAGACTAATCTACTTTGAAGTTAAAGGTAAACCAACAAAAGAAAGTCATTACAAGTTAGATGAATTGAATTAAAACATGAAGATGGACCAAGGTCAGAAGTGAAATAACTTATACACATGCTTAAATCCAATCTCAAAGTGTCACAAAGGTTTGCATTAAACTCTCTCTCCAACGTCGATTCATTCCATGAGCGAAATCATATTTAAACTTCTCATACAAGTATGTAAAATTGTCACTCAAGTAAGGCAAATGAAATGACATGGTAAGGCAATGTTAAAGCTCACGCACCAGAGGCAAATAACCTATAAAATGTCCTAATTGAATCCCTAAAAACAATCATGAACATGGCATACAAGCGGCATCAAAAGAAGTGGCCAAAGTGAAACACAAATTAAATTTCACATGCACACAAAGTAGGCATCATTTAAGGCATGTGAAATGATCCAATGCAGTACTCAAGCATGTCTCAATTGTACATCAAAATACACTTAACAATTTACTAAAACTCATATTCAAAGTTGGCTCAAAGTGCCCTCATACAAGTCCTAAACAAATACCTATTTCTAAGCATGTGCCAACACGTCATGTTCACTTTGAAAAATGGGTGAAAAATAGCAAACTACCCTTGAAAATTATGAGTAATTAAACATATCGTGGCAAGGCCAGTGAGTGATCATATGCAAAAGATAGGACACAAAACATGCATCAAACATACTCAATCAATTGCAAACATGGATCAATTTATTGATGATGATCTTACAAGACAAGGGACAAAGATGATGCTCAAAAGCAATTCAATAGTCATGGTCAAGGTACCAATCAAACATCATTAGGTCATATAATCAAAGGCCCAAATTCACAACAAAAATTAGCTCCAAATGGTCAAGGGAAGATCACATTCTATGACCTACATCACACGACATACCAAAATGAACACATTCCTTTCCAAAATCCAAGAAAAATACCAAACACTCCCAAAAGTGAGATTAAAAATATCAAAAAATCAATTAAGACCCTCAAGAACATACATGAATTTTTTGGAATTTTATGAGGCATGAAACTATTTTTAGTAAACACATTTGAAACGTGTACAAAGGATGAAGTAAACATACACAAGAATCCCAGGGGGGTGCACTATAGTAGAGATTCCATTTCACTCCTTTACTGGGCTCAAGCTGAGGGGTGCGAATAGCAGACTGGATATAGGCCCAAGGAGTTTAAGTCTTGAGGGCGCATGGTCTCCTTACCATGCTCTTCGGTCAACTACAGGGATTGAATCACGGCCGTTGATTCGTAGGGCTGATGATGATGGATGATCCGAAGGTGATAATTAGGAGGCGCACATTAATTGCTATGGAATGGCACGCATGGGATCGGAACAAAAGGCCTACCAGACGGTGAAAAGTGTCACCGCCGGAGTGGACCGCCACCACAATCTTATCCTCTTCCCCTTATCTTCACATAAGAAACACATGAACCACCTCTCCATTCACTTAAACATCTCTCTCTCTCAAACATCTTAACCTTGCCTGAAAATAAATACTCGCCGGAGAACGCGGTGGCCGGTGGCTGCGCCGCCGTCTTCTCCGGCCACTACCCGCCACCAGTCACAAAAATCCAAACATCAACCCTAGTTACTTTTGCACGGTGATTACAAATCCGTAACTAGTTTCGTCAGGAATTCAACCTATCGGCGGGATCGAAGTTTCCGATTCTCTTAATTCTTGGTTCAAATCCGCTCTTTCAACCTCTTCGATTCAACTCCTTCTCACAGTTCTCCTTTCTTTAACACGTTTCGCCGCCATTCCAAAACATTCCTCCGTTTCGCCGCCATTCCAAAACATTCCTCTGTCTCGCCTCACATCAGTAAATTGCCGTGAAGTGACCTCTCTAACGACGGCGATGATTTCACCGATCGACTACGTCATAAACTCCCTGCCGCGAAACTCTATGCAAACCATTCAGTGTTCCCTTACTCTAACAAGCAGAGGTTGAATCCATTCGCGACGCCGACTAATAACGCACCAAAAGACGGATACGAACGGAGTTTCTATACCTGGAATTGGAACCAGTTCAGGTATGAATTTGATCCTTCGCTTTAAATTCTTCTCCTACTCTTCTGAAATCGTTCCGTATGTGTTTTCTTGCGTTATTACGATCAGGAATCGTGGATGAGTTTGTTGCGGTTTAACCGCTGATTTGCAGGTTCGGATTCGTGTTGAATCTTGTGGAAGTTGTTGGTTCTTAGATTTGCGTTGTTCTTGAATTCTAGTGTTGCAGAATTTGACTGAGTTTTGTTTATGTGTGAACTGAGAAAAAATGTTGCAGGTTGCGGAGATGGAGATTAGAGGAAGATATGGCTTGAGGTTTGAAGAGAGTTGTTGAATTGGCACGAAAATAGTGATGGAAGAAGAGTTTTTCCGGTTTCTGCAAGTTGGAGAATTGATGAAGATGGAGAGATTAGAGATTAAAGATTGGTTAGAGGAATTGGAAGAATGATCAATTCTGTTAGAGATTGAAGAGTAGTAATGGAGGGTTTTCTGGTGGTAACTGTTAGAGGTTCCCAATTGAAGAGGATTGGAAGGTGAGATGAAGAAGAAGTTGGTTAGGATTTGATTAGGGAAAATGTTAGGAGATTGGAGAGGATTGGTTAGAGGAATTTTGTTGTGGAAGTATTTTTTTGGATGTAATTCTTACTGGTATGAAACTTAAGTTTTTTAGCTGCCATGAATTTGGTTAGAATCGCAACTGAGCATTTTTTATTAGTGAAACTGGTGTTAGCTACGTTACCGCCATGTAGTTTTCTGCTAAAATTTTCATTGCCATTGACATTATTTTTGCTGTTAACTTCTGCTGTCAGTAAGTTATTTTTTTTTCTGCAATCAAATTTCTCTGATGCTGCCCTGAGCTTCCTGGCGAGACTTTTTTATCACGTAACCTTCATGAAAGGGACTGAGCAACACACCCTTCTTCACATTCCAAGGTCCAGGCCCTGGTTCAGAGCCACACACCACCAAACTCTCACCCCGTTGAGTAAAATAGGGTACACGAGAGCTCATCTTCACCGAATTCACCGACTTATTCCCCGAAACCAATCGCGCGGATTCACCATAGCTTCAAACATGAATAGTTTTAACTAAGCCTACGTCCTCAGCACTCACAAACAGGATGAAAATCCCAAACTGAAAGGAGTGACCTTGGATAGCGGAGACTTTTATTGAAATGACACGGTTGGGACATAAACAGGTTATATATGCTTGCCAATTTGCTGAATTGGGAATGAATTATGGTTTTATTTGAAATTTATTTGGACAAAAGCGGCATTGGTAATTTTGGGTATGGATTAAAAATCGAAAATGGATTGAAATGGATATATGGATAAAATGTTTAGAAATTATGATATGGTCTACAAATGAAGTACGGTTTAAAATGTGGGTAAGAGAATAGGGTAATCTAGAAATGGATATTAACATGAGAAATGGTTATTAAATGAAAAAGGCTTGAAATGAATTTAAATGTGCGTAAGAGAATAGGGTAATCTAGAAATGGATATTAACATGAGAAATGGTTATTAAATGAAAAAGGCTTGAAATGAATTTAGAATTGATAAATGAATTAAAACTTGGCTAGACAAGAATGGATAATGGTTGATTGGCTAAACATGTATAAAGTGGTTTATGGATTAGGAATGACATGGTTTAAAACGGTCCTTGATATGGGGTTGATATGAACATGGTTTTATGAACTTGTATCTTGAACTCCAAGTATCTTAAAGCACTTGCCAATTCCAAATTCAAACTCAAGTACTCAATGAACTTCCAACTCGAGTCAACTTCAATCTCCTTCCTCATTAACTTGTATTATACGCCATGAGCAATAAGCAAATGAGAGAATAATTCTGTCTACAACTGGGTCTCATGTCAAGATGCCTTTACCATGAACCCTAACCACCATCTTCAATTGATGAATATCAACCAATTCGCACAGAAGGAAAGAAACCACGATCCCATGCCCTTATGCAATATGTATGCTATCTATGACCTACTATGGAATGAAAATGAGTAAAGCATAGACCAATTTATTTAAGAAAACATGAGGGAAAATTTTAAGGTATTACAGCTGCCCCTATTCAATCAACTATGAATCTGAATGGATGAAAGCAACGGCTATCAGGAATTCAAGATACATAGAGATTGAATACAAAAAAAGCCGAGAAAATTTGCACTGTGTGGATAAAGAAAAAATGTTGTAAATGAAGCAATGGTAAGGAAGAAAAGTTTGTGAGAAAGAATTTGGAACCATTGAACTCCATAGGAAACCTGTCGGGAACTGGTGAACTACCTGTCGGGAACTGGTGAACTACCTGTCGGGAAGTGGTAAACTACCTGTCGGGAACTGGTGAACTACCTGTCGGGAACTGGTAAGCTTGGACCTGTGTTACCTATCGGGAATGGGTAAGTGGACCTGTCGGGAACTGGCAAGGCTCAAACTAACGGGAGCTGTCGAGGACGGCTACAGTTTATAACCAAGGCTTACTTATCGGGGATGGGTAAATGGACCTGTCGGGAACTAGTAAGGTTAAAACTCAAAGGGAGCTGTCGGGGACGGCTATAGTTTATAACCAAGGCTTACCTATCGGGGATTGGTAAATGGACCTGTCGGGAACTGGTATGGTTAAAACTCAAAAGTGCTGTCGGGGACGGCTACAGGAATCCTATCGGGAATGGTTCCAAAAAATGTGTAAGCTGAGAGATATGGCTCTGCGGGGAGAAAAATGATGAAACCCTTTGCGCTGCTTTGAAATGTCTGCTGGGGAATGAGCAAGACTTTCTTTCTGGCTCTGTCAATGATATAAGGAGCAAATTTTTGGGCTCTCACACGAGTTATCAAAACTGGCATATGCTTCACATGCATATGTTTGAATTTTTCCATGGCGTAATGCTCCATCTCAATGGAAATGCTACGCCTTTTGAGGATGCTATGTATACTATATGCAAAATGCAAGGAGGTCCTCAGCATATTTTGCTGAGGAAAGGTAGGCAACTCCGCTGGGGATAATAAGCTGGATTGACTTCATGGTCGCAAACCGTACAGGGGAAGCCAAATTGACCTGATCTCCTGATCTGGGCTCTGGCCTGACAAACCTGTTAAGGTCACTGAAGGAAATGATAACTTTGCTAGAGAGGCATCATCTAAACCAGTCTACTTGGGGAATAACTATAACCATAGAACTCCGCTGGGGAAATGAGCTTACAATAAACTCTACTGGGGAGAACCATTTCAGAGCGTCTCGTGCTGGAAATGTCCCTTGAGAGGATTTTGCAGAAGACCACGCCTCTTCAAACTCTACTGGGGATAATAGATTTGGAACACCTCCTGCTGGGGAATTTTCAAACTGCCCCATGCTTGGGATGACGACTTCACTGGGGATTCATAACCGTTATCGACACCGAAAAGCTTGTAGCTGTTGGAGGTACTGAATGGGAGAATCGACTTAATAAGATACAACACTACCCATTTGGAACTGACTTGTTAATAAAGAATCGCATAGAATCTTTTTCTGAACATGATGGCTTCAGTACTACCATTTGACAATGTTGTTGGGGATAACCTCCGAACTCTACACCGATCGTGAGATACGAAGATAAATCTGGATTGCTAATAACCACTGGACTTTAATTGTAGGTGATATCATTGATCTGACGTGCTGGAGGAGGAGAATGTTCTGACTTTCCCCCACCTTCACTACTACTTGGGCACCTCCTATCATTTTACATTGCTCGGAATGAGGAATCCTTTTATGCTGCTGGGGATGACAACCTCAAGGAAGAACTTTCTTGTTGAGGGACCCACTTCTGCTTGGGGAGGAACGATCACTTGAGTCTCGCAAAAGGATGCCCACCTGCTTGGAGGGGAAGATCAAACCATCTCTACCCTGTCTAGGGACTCGAACTCTTGTTGGAGAAAGGAAAATCCAACTCCGGTTGGGGTAACCAAACCTTATGTCTCTCGCTAGGGAGGATACTTTGCCAAGGACAATGCCGTCTTGGCTATCTCTGTCGGGGGCAACTAGCAATGCTAATACCTCACTGGGGAGCGATACCCTCTGGCGCCTTGCCGAGGAAGAGAAAGTCCATGTTGGGAACTACTTTGGCGCTTTACACTTCTATTGATCAACTGCATGCCGAATATCACAAGAGGACTCCCAACTTGTCTCAGACCACCGGGAGAAATCGTCTCAAGAGGATTTTACAGAAAACTCGACATTCAAAATGCCCCAGGGTATTTAAACTCTCGGAGAGATTCATGGATCTCGACGTAACTGCCCTAGATTACAGAGTTCATGAAAGAATTTACCTCGAGGTGATTCGCAGTGATTTGAAATACTCTGCCCCAATAAACTGAATCTTGAAGAGGTGATTTTGATTAACCATTTTTTAGAGGAGGATGACTTCTCGTGCTCTTGAGGTGGCTTGCCTGGAGTCTTGAAGAAACTTTGCCCCCTAACCGATCTTAGAGAGATTTTCCAAATCGACCTGATTGCTCCAGTTCGAACGCTTTTGGAGAGATTTAAAGGATCTCAACGTGATTGCCCCCAGTTTGGCTAAACTTTGAAGAGATTTCTCGACGTGACTTCCCATGACTGACCACTCTCTGAAAAGACTTTCTCAACTTTACTGCCTCAGCTTGGCTACACTTTGAAGAGATTTATCGATGTGATTACCCCAGATTAGCTGAATCTTGGAATGGCTTGCCCATTTGGCGTGATCATTTGATGACTTACCCCTGCTCAACGGAGTTTTTTGGCGTTTGCATCTTATCTTGATCAATCTTTCCATTGTAGAAACTTTCCTGATGTCCTGTACTGACTCGTAAGTAAAACTGACCGTTTTGAAAATGAGAATTTTAATGCAATGCATATGACAGTTTTGAGATCCAAGTCTGTTCACTGGAAAAATATGGTGACAGATAGTGAACGAATCACTTATCAGAATGTCACATCGATACCACCATGAATGGTAAGAAAGATCCTCTTGTGAGTCAGAACTGACGTGATATTAACCGAAGTATGCTTTTGAAACAACCCTGCTTCAATTAGGTCTTTTGAAGGTTGTAGCGTGGCCTGGTTCACGGTTTAAGAAAGAAAGGATATAAGGCTCAAAATTTTATTTTAACCCACCCATTCTCCTTGATGTTCTCCAATCCTACGTTTAGTTAATTCGACACAAGCGCTCATCTTTCAAAAAGCTTATTGCATGGTAGGAGGATAAAAGGAACCCACACGGTTTTCGGAGTGACAGTCACCTCTTTTGTCTTTGGCGTCTGTAATCACACGACTTGTTCTTTGCTTGAGGAATTTTCTTTTTGTAATGCTTTTGTTTTTCACTTTCTTATTCTTTTGCTTTTTGATCCCTAATTTTTGCCTGGACTGATTCTTTTGAATCTTTAGATTTTGAAGTCCAGCGGGATGCCCTGACTTTTACCTAAGTCGCTTGTTTTCAAGTTTTGACTTAGCGGACTTTTTCTTTTTTTTTTCTTTCTCTTTTTTTTTCGGAACAAATCGTGTGACACTGACTTGTCTTGACTTTGTTGAAAGGGTTGTGACTGCCTCACTCCTTGATTGTTGAGGGATAACCATTGTGGTTTCACATCCCTTGACCTCTTAACGTTGGAATAGAAGGTAATGGATCCTCAGATACACACTCCTTTTGAAATTTGAACGCCAGGTCAAATTAATTGACGCCTACCCTGCCCATGGGTTAAATGTGAGGGTTTTTTCATACGAAAATAAACTCCTACTTCAAGGCTCAAAGGGGTTTACAAAGGTTTCAATCCCTTATATCTCCGGTGTTTAGGGATTTGAAACAATGCCTGTACATCATCAACAGGGTTTTTGTTCAAAAGCATACAATCGGAAGTTTTATGTCTTCGATTTCATCATCCTCCCTAGGATCCTGCGTAAACAAGCATATGATATCGATGAGAAAGTATGAGTGAACACGAATGGAGTTAATCAAAACATGCATATCCATTTCATTATCATTATCATTTTTTTTTAAAACAAGTTTTACAAACGAGTTTGCACTTTAATAGGAAAGAAACCACAAATGCAAAGCAATGACATAATATAATGATTGCCAGCTTCGAGGAACTGGGATATTCCAAGCATGATTCGCTAATGAGCTAGCCGTCTTCATAATTGCTCTTTGAAGTCACTCTGAAAACCATCTGCACAACTGCTCTCGGTGCCTTCTTCCATAACTTGGACTGATGAACCCACACGACTTACTCTCGAACACTTACAGTCTTCAGTTGAATGCCCCTGTGCCCCAGCATGGTAGTCACAACGGGCGTTGACATCAAAACCCGGTGGGTACGGAAAAGGCACTGGACTCAATTCCTTTGGCACTATTAGTCCACCCTTGATCAAATCCGGCAGTATCTGACTATACAACATTGGCAACTGAGTGAAATGCCTCTCTGGCTTCCTTGGCCTTTGTCGGCGTGCTGACGTTGATGACGATAATATGACTATTGATTCTGAGGAAGTCCCTGATTTGGAGATGGATATTGTCCTTGATACGGAGACTCAGAAGATTGCTGACTTTGGACAGTTGATATACTCGAATGCTGAGAATGAGAAAGTGAAGATTTCTGAATGGAACTACCTTCTTCATCGAATTCTTCTTGAGAACTGACAACTGATGCACTTTCATTAGCTTGGAAGTTCGAGACGTCTTGCATCTTTGCATACTTGAGCGTGCTCTCGATACGTTCTCCCACCATTACCAGGTCAGAAAATTTTGTCGCCCTATTGACAATCATCTTTTCCAGGTACGGACCTTGTAAGGTATCCATGAACAAGTCAACCAAATCTCTATCCGAAAGTGGTGGTTGAACACGAGTAGCTAACTCTCTCCATCTCTGAGCATACCCTCTGAATGATTCATTATCTGCTTGAGACAAGTCTTGGAAATGCATTCGGCTATGAGCCATGTCAAGATTATAGTGGTATTGCTTCACGAAGGCGTTGGCTAAATCTGACCATGACTGGATGCAACCACTCTTTAACTGCATATACCAATACCCTGATGCCCTACTCAGACTGTCTTGGAAATATTGAATCATGAGTTTGTCGTTGGGGACATAAGAGGTCATTCTTTGGCAAAACATCACCAAATGTTGCTTTGGACAACCATCCCCTTTGTACTGCTCAAACATCGGTGTCTTAAACTTTGGTGGCAACACAAGGCCAGGTACCAGATACATGCTCGAAGCATTCAAATAAAGAGTATCATGCCTCTCCAGGGCTTTAAGATTTTCCTCCAACACACGGTATCTTTCGTCATCAACAAATCGTGGATCCTTAGGGTTCATCTTTGGAACTACCCCTTGGACATCTGGCACAGAAAATGCAAACCTGTGATAATCAGCGGCATCAAGAGAAGATGAATGTCCGCCTCGGACTATGTGATGGCCTTGCGTAACAGGATCCTCAACAGGGATTCGCATCGGCTGAGCTTGGGCAACATTGTTCACCGGAGGTGGAATAACATTCTCATTTCTTTGAACATTAGCCTCTCCCCTTGTCATGGCGGCCATAGCTTCCATAAGTTGGTCCAACTGAGTTTTCCTCAATTCAAGATCGACCCTAGTCACAAATTGATTCTGCTCTCCTGAATTCAAGATTCCCCTCGAAGCTGATTCAAGTCCAATACGAAAGTCAGGAAACCAACTGCGGGTCGAGACAAAGGATGGATGAGCTCACTGGTCTGGTCTGGAGAAAGATATGCAAAATGATGCAAAATGCAAATGCAATGCAATTATATGAATGCAATAAGACATGGGATCAAAGCTTCCGTATAGTCTGAATAATGAGTGTGTTGTGCCGATGAATGAATAAGTTCACAGGTCTGCTCTGAAGAGAAATACCAGAATACCAGAATATCCGAACAATCAGAAAACCAGAATTCCAGAATATCGACATAATCAGAGTACCAGAATGCCAGAATATCGGCATAATCAGAGCACCTGAATTCCAGAATATCAGCATAACTAGAGTACCGACCTAATCAAAATACTGGGATGGTCAGCATGTCAGAATACCATAATACCAGGCTGATGAGTCTACATTGATAGGAAAACTAGAATACCGGGTAGGTTGAAGGTCAAGGTTACCTGCAAACCTATAAACAACCCGCCCCTCTCACATGTGGGTACTAAGATCCTCAGTATCCCGGGCTCTCAGGTCGAGAAATGATGATACGTTCACCATTTTTGGTTTGGCATCATCATCAATCGAGGAGGCCTCAACTGATTCTCCAAAATGAAAGGTCCTCAGCTTCTGGCACTGAGGTCGAGAAGCAATAGTACATTCATCCCTCGGGGTACAGTACTATCGCCAATCGAGGAGTGCCTCCACTGATTCCCTTTCCCAAAAGGAACACCTATAGCAAGTTCCCAGCATTGGGTCCTCGGGTCGAGAATATGCAATGGGTTTGCCACAGAACGTGGTTTGCCACTATCACATCTCGGGAGGAGTGCCGCAACTGAGTCCTCGGGGAAACGGTCACCAGAGTCGACAGCTCTCTAGATCAACACCCTAACATACGCAAGACACACACGTCAGAATGCGTCCCAAGATAGCCTCGTCTGGTTGTGAATTTCGTGAACACACAAACGCACCAAGATGGCACGTAGGTCCCACTACTCTCCACTCTAGTCCTAGGGTGTACTCAAGCCTGGGTAGTGGGCTTATCTCTCAGAACACCCTGCCCGCCAAACAGAGAACAACACAGTCCGGTATAGCATAATATATCATATGAAATGAAAATGCTAAAATGCGATAAATACAGTAATGTACAGTAAAGCAGTAAATAACCATATAATAAAATAGTAAATACAACACAACAGTAAACACCCAATGAAAGAAAAACAGACAAGCGCTAGGATTGACTCGCTAAGGAAACCAGAGATTCTGGGTTCGGTCCCCAGCAGAGTCGCCAGCTGTCGCTCCCGGGATTTTCATCCTAGTACAAACGCGAAAATGACACCGAAACAGAGTCGCCAGCAATGTGTATTTATTCCAAGAGAGGGAAAGGAAACACTGCGTAAACCTGAGTGAAGGAAAAGAACATGGTCTTGCGACCAAGAGAACTGGGTTCGGGAGTCGGTTACACGAGAGGAAGGTATTAGCACCCCCTCGCGTCCATCGTACCCGATGGGATCCACGCTTGCTTGTCTCGATTAAAGGGTGTAAGGAAAGGATGCTGGAAAAGGAACGGATAGCTGGAGAACTGGAAAAGGAAAGGAGAGAGAAAGAGAAACAAGTGTAGGGAAAATAAAAGAAGTGCTCGAATGGGCCCTACCCCACTGCCTACGTATCTCATCGGGAACATGAGAATCAGAGCGACGTAGTTCCCCTCAGCTAAGGGAAAATTGTTTGTGTTTTTTAGGGAACGACTAATGTTCTAGCTCAGGTGTTGCTGCTCGCTGTATGGAGACTTAGGCATTATCGTCTTGCAAGAGAACGAGGAGAAGCACGTTCGTACGTCAAGAGTGAGTGAGATGAGAAAAGAATTCCCGAAGGAAAGATGTTATTGTTTGTTTGAAATCTTTTAAGAAGAAGTATTTTGATTATTTTGTTTTTATAACGCATATTGCATTCAAGTCTATCGTATAAGATCGAATGCATCGCATGGTCGTCCTAACAGGCCGTATGCTAAACACTCTAGGAAGGTGGAGAGAAACCCCCCTCCTTCCATTTCCCATACTTTAGGTTTAAGTGCAATACATGTTATGCCATCATTAAGTGTTTTATACTTTTGTTTTGAGATGAGAGAGATAGAGACTCAAATGGAGCAAAAGGTGAAAACTAAAGGGGACTAAGACTCACCCTAATGTTATCATATAGGGATGTTCCTATGGTTAATGTGGTTTAAGAGACCTTAGTCTAAAAGAAAAAGAGGGATAACACTACCTAATGTTGGCATGCATGGATTGCTATCCTAATGTCTCTCCTACCTCCGACTTAATTAAAAATTAAGTGGAGCTAGGAATCCTACTGGATCATGTCATCAAACAAGTAAACACAGGATAAATCAATCACAAAATGAACTAAAACCAATGAAAGAGAAAAAAATGTCAGTCAACAATAATGTCACAGAATCAAAGTAAAAAAGGGGAAGCTTTAGCCAAGGGGTCATATCAACCAAGGCAAACAAGCTAGATGTGAGAAATAAAGGTGCTCATCCAATGGTATCGAAAACCATGGAGAGCAGAGTAAGGAAGGCGAAGATGTGAATCAGGTCACATAAGCATCAGCATTGGTCAATTACTAAACCCTTCTTCCACTGACGGACTCGATAACAAAAGCAGGTAATGTTCAGAGCTTCAATCATGTAATGAGATCTAAGAACGACTCAACTAGAATAACGGGGGTCGATTACGAACCCTGCCTTCCGTCAATTGCCTTCTTAGCGGTCTTCAGCACAATATCAAACAAGCACAATCATGGCCTCACTTAAGGGCTTTCCATACAATCCTACTTATCATAGCATCAACTATTCCTACTTCTCATGGCATTTGAAAACATTAAAGAGAAGTGAAGAGATAAGAGGTCCTACCAAACGGATATGAATCTGTAGCAAAGCAACGAAAGCGCAACGAAAGCAAGTCACGAAAGCACCTATAAACATATAGCAAACCAAGTTAGAAACAAGCTTTTATTTACAAAACAAAATGGTCACGCCACCTTTGGAGTGTCTCCTTTATGTACCTTGCACATGTGAACCAAAGACATTAGTAGTAACAAGAGAGTGTATGTACAACATGAAACCTGAGTCTAATGGCTATGTACATTTGAGTCACACTAGTCAAAGTGAAAGACCTAAAAGGATTATGAAGTTACAAGTCAAGTTACAACTATGCTACAAGACTAATCAACTTTGAAGTTAAAGGTAAACCAACAAAAGAAAGTCATTACAAGTTAGATGAATTAAATTAAAACAAGAAGATGGACCAAGGTCAGAAGTGAAACAACTTATACACATGCTTAAATCCAATCTCAAAGTGTCACAAAGGTTTACATTAAACTCTCTCTCCAACGTCGATTCATTCCATGAGCGAAATCACATTTAAACTTCTCATACAAGTATGTAAAATTGTCACTCAAGTAAGGAAAATGAAATGACATGGTAAGGCAATCTTAAAGCCCACACACCAGAGGCAAATAACCTATAAAATGTCCTAATTGAATCCCCAAAAACAATCATGAACATGGCGTACAAGCGGCATCAAAAGAAGTGGCCAAAGTGAAACACAAATTCAAGTTCACATGCACACAAAGTAGGCATCATTTAAGGCATATGAAATGATCCAATGCAATACTCAATCATGTCTCAATTGTGCATCAAAATACACTTAACAATATTCTAAAACTCATATTCAAAGTTGGCTCAAAGTGCCCTCATACAAGTCCTAAACAAAGACCTATTTCTAAGCATGTGCCAACACGTCATGTTCACTTTGAAAAATGGGTGAAAAATAGCAAACTACCCTTGAAAATTATGAGTAATTAAACATATCATGCCAAGACCAGTGAGTGATCATATTCAAAAGATAGAACATAAAACATGCATCAAACATACTCAATCAATTGCAAACATGGATCAATTTATCGATGATGATCTTACAAGACAAGGCACAAAGATTATGCTCAAAAGCAATTCAATAATCATGTCCAAGGTACCAATCAAACATCATTAGGTCATATAATCAGAGGTCCAAATGCACAACAAAAATTAGCTCCAAATGGTCAAGGTAAGATCACATTCTATGACCTACATCACACGACATACTAAAATGAACACATTCTTTCCAAAATCCAAGAAGAATACCAAAATGTCCCAAAAGTGAGATTAAAAATATCCAAAAATCAATTAAGACCCTCAAGAACATACATGAATTTTATTGGAATTTTATGAGGCATGAAACTATTTTTAGTAAACACATTTGAAACGTGTACAAAGGATGAAGTAAACATACACAAGAATCCCAGGGCGGTGCACTATAGCAGAGATTCCATTTCACTCCTTTACTGGGCTCAAGCTGAGGGGTACGAATAGAAGACTGGATATAGGCCCAAGGAGATTAAGTCTTGAGGGCGCATGGTCTCCTTACCGTGATCTTCAGTCAACTACAGGGATTGAATCACGGCCGTTGATTCGTAGGGCTGATGATGATGGATGATCTGAAGGTGATAATTAGGAGGCGCACATTAACTTCTATGGGATGGCACGCATGGGATCAGAACAAAAGGCCTACCGGACGGTGACAAGTGTCACCGCCGGAGTGGACCGCCACCAAAATCTTATCCTTTTCCCCTTATCTTCACATATGAAACACATGAACCACCTCTCCATTCACTTAAACATCTCTCTCTCTCTCTCAAACATCTTAACCTCGCCTGAAAATAAATACTCGCCGGAGAACGCGGTGGCCGGTGGCTACGCCGCCGTCTTCTCTGGCCACTAACTACGACTATTCACAAAAATCCAAACATCAACCCTAGTTACTTTTGCACGGTGATTACAAATCCGTAACTAGATTCGTCAAGAATTCAACCTATTAGCGGGATCGAAGTTTCCGATTCTCTTAATTCTTGGCTCAAATTCGCTCCTTCAACCCCTTCGATTCAACTCCTTTTCACAGTTCTCCTTTCTTTAACATGTTTCACCGCCGTTCCAAAACATTCCTCCGTTTCACCGCGGTTCCAAAACATTCCTCCGTCTCGCCTCACATCAGTAAATTGCCGTGAAGTGACCTCTCTAACGACGGCGATGATTTCCCCGATCGACTACGTCATAAACTCCCTGCCGTGAAACTCTATACGAACCATTCAGTGTTCCCTTACTCTAACAAGCAGAGGTTGAATCCGTTCGCGACATCGACTAATAACGCACCAAAAGACAGATACGAACGGAGCTTCTTTACCTGGAATTGGAACCAGTTCAGGTACGAATTTGATCCTTCACTTTGAATTCTTCTCCTACTCTTCTGAAATCGCTCTGTATGTGTGTTCTTGCGTTATTACGATCAGGAATCGTGGATGAGTTTGTTGCGGTTTAACCGCTGATTTCCAGGTTCGGATTCGTGTTGAATCTTGTGGAAGTTGTTGGTTCTTAGATTTGCGTTGTTCTTGAATTCTAGTGTTGCAGAATTTGACTGAGTTTTTATTTATGTGTGAACTGAGAAAAAGTGTTGCAGGTTGCGGAGATGGAGATTAGAGAAAGATATGGCTTGAGGTTTGAAGAGAGTTGTTGAATTGGCAAGAAAATGGTGATGGAAGAAGAGTTTTTCCGGTTTCTGCAAGTTGGAGAATTGATGAAGATGGAGAGAGATTAGAGATTGAAGATTGGTTAGAGGAATTGGAAGAATGATCAATTCTGTTAGAGATTGAAGAGTGGTAATGGAGGGTTTTCTGGTGGTAACTGTTAGAGGTTCCCAATTGAAGAGGATTGGAAGGTGAGATGAAGAAGAAGTTGGTTAGGATTCGGTTAGGGAAAATGTTAGGAGATTGGAGAGGATTGGTTAGAGGAATTTTGTTGTAGAAGTATTTTTTTGGATGTAATTCTTACTAGTATGAAACTTAAGTTTTTCGGCTGCCATGAATTTGGTTAGAATCGCAACTGAGAATTTTTTATTAGTGAAACTGGTGTTATCTACGTTACCGCCATGTAGTTTTCTGCTAAAATTTTCATTGCCATTGACATAATTTTTGCTGTTAACTTCTGCTGTCAGTTAGTTATTTTTTTTTCTGCAATCAAATTTCTCTGAAGCTGCCCTGAGCTTCCTGGCGAGACTTTTTTTATCATGTAACCTTCATGAAAGGGACTGAGCAACACACCCTTCTTCACATTCCAAGGTCTAGGCCCTGGTTCAGAGCCACACACCACCAAACTCCCACCCGTTGAGTAAAATACGGTACACGAGAGCTCATCTTCACCGAATTCACCGACTTATTCCCCGAAACCAATCGCGGCGGATTCACCATAGCTTCAAACATGAATAGTTTTAACTAAGCCTACGTCCTCAGCACTCACAAACAGTATGAAAATCCCAAACTGAAATGATTGAGCTTGGATAGCGAAGACTTTTATTGAAATGACACGGCTGGGACATAAACAGGTTATATATGCTTGCCAATTTGCTGAATTGGGAATGAATTATGGTTTTATTTGAAATTTATTTGGACAAAAGCGGCGTTGGTAATTTTGGGTATGGATTAAAAATCGAAAATGGATTGAAATGGATATATGGATAAAATGTTTAGAAATTATGATATGGTATACAAATGAAGTACGGTTTAAAATGTGGGTAAGAGAATAGGGTAATCTAGAAATGGATATTAACATGAGAAATGGTTATTAAATGAAAAAGGGTTGAAATGAATTTAAATGTGGGTAAGAGAATAGGGTAATCTAGAAATGGATATTAACATGAGAAATGGTTATTAAATGAAAAAGGCTTGAAATGAATTTAGAATTAACAAATGAATTAAAACTTGGCTAGACAATAATGGATAATGGTTGATTGGCTAAACATGTATAACGTGGTTTATGGATTAGGAATGACATGGTTTAAAACGGTCCTTGATATGGGGTTGATATGAACACAGTTTTATGAACTTGTATCTTGAACTCCAAGTATCTTAAAGCACTTGCCAATTCCAAATTCAAAGTCAAGTACTCAATGAACTTCCAACTCGAGTCAACTTCAATCCCCTTCCTCATTAACTTGTATTATACGCCATGAGCAATAAGCAACTGAGAGAATAATTCTGTCTATAACTGGGTCTCATGTCAAGATGCCTTTACCATGAACCCTAACCACCATCTTCAATTGATGAATATCAACCAATTCGCACAGAAGGAAAGAAACCACGATCCCATGCCCTTATGCAATATGTATGCTATCTATGACCTACTATGGAATGCAAATGAGTAAAGCATAGACCAATTTATTTAAGAAAACGTGAGGGCAAATTTTGAGGTATTACATAGAGCAATGCCACTTTTTCCTTATGAAACTTTCATGCTAAGAGAGGGACATTGGCTTGGATGTTAGGGATCCAGAGGCTTGCCACTTATAGCAGTTAGATGAAAGATAAATTTTGACCAGGATAAAAGAAGGGCTCTAGCTTGGATTTTGAATCAACAAGTGTGCCACTTAAAGCAATCATCTAGGAAAAAGGTTTTAATTGTCTGTTTTGATATGTGATGTATAGAGGAAATATCTTCCGGTAGAGAGAACTCATGGTCTCATATGAGAGGATGTTGATTTTTGTGTGTCTTGATCAAAGCCCAAGGTTGAAGCTAAAAGAGATTGACTCTACCGAGGATGGTTTTATCTGTCTTGTACAAAGCCCAACGTTGAGGCTGAAGAAAAATGACTCTACTGGGGAATGTTTTATCTCTCTTGTACAAAGCCCAACATTGAGGATGACTGGGGAAAATTCTTAAATGAAGCCTAAGAGGAGGTTATCTCTTGCTGAGGATTTGTGGAAATCCAGGAGCAGGTCCAAATTGTATTGGGGAATCCAAGGGTTTTACTCTTGTTGGGAATCATAGAAGAGTGGAAGTAACAGATGCCATGAGGCTCTGATTCTACTGGGGATTTATTGATGGTAAATTGACTCTGGTTGGGGATTGTCATACCCCAAATTTTGACCACCAAGATTCCCCGTCATTGTGTAAATCATCATCACAATATGGATGGGCTATCATGCCTCATCAGTCTCCCCAAAGATGGGTGAGCATTCACCACAAACAAGAATTAGGGTTTCAAGCTCTCTCTGAGCACTTAGACAAAGGATCAATCAAGGAATGACATGATCTTCAACTTGTCTAAACTCTCCAACACCTATAAAGGTATCAAGAGGACTCCCACATCAAGGATCAAGCACAAGGTTGCAACATTCCAAGTGGATTAAGCCTCAAGATTGCCAGTGTCACCAAATTAGGGTTTTGGTCGACCAGGGCCTCCAGATGGGAATTTTCCTCTGGGCATGAGCCAATGCTTCAAAACATGACCTAATATACTCCAAGGGACCTCGTGGACTCAATCATCAAGTCAATTTAACCCTAGGGGATGCATTTACCAAAAATCAGGAATTAGGGTTTCTTGACCTAATTCACCCCTAAGTTGACTTTTGGGACAAAACATGAGCCAAGACCTCAAGACATGATTTGGGGGTCTCTAATACACAACATTGATCCATTTGCAACAATGGATTAACCCAGGAAACTTGATTCACAAGTTTCATTTTCATCTGGACCACAATTAGGGTTTTGGGGAAAAAGTCAACTATACCTTTGACTTTTGACCAAGACATGCTCCCAAACCTTGGGAGATGATTCAATACACCCTATATCACCTATGGAGTCCATCCATTAGGTTTAATTTAGGTCAAGGACTTGATTTCACAAAGGATCGCACAGTTTAGATTTCATTTGATAAAAAGTCAACTGTACAAAAAGTAAAAGTTTGACTTTTTGATTTTTTGGTCAACCAAGGTTTCTTAACCCTAATACAATGTTAATATGTGATTTGAATCATAATTCATCAAGAAAAACCAAATAAAATGAGTTAACTTGTAAAAGGGGTAACCATAAAAAACTAAAAAAATTTCTAAGTTATGGAACAAAGTGGTTATGGTACCAACTTCCAAGGATCATAACTTGAGCTCCAAGCAACCATTTTGGATGATCCAAAGATGGATTTTTAGCTCTCATGGCATACTTTAAAAGTGTCAACTACACCTCATTCCAATTCCTCATGGATTTTTAGTTATGGAGTGATCAAAATGGCTAAAAACATGAAATGTCACTTTTTCCAACACTTAGTGAAATTTTCACTAAGTTAGAATCTGTCTTGCTTTTTTTCAAAATGTAGGGGCATTTTTCACTTGGATCCAAAAAGTTTCAAGATAAACTATGATCACACATGTGTTGTGTCATATGAGGGCTTTCCAAAATGCCCAAGAACTCCATCAAACTCCATCTGAGCTAAGAGTTATGACAGCTGCAACATGCCTTGCTGCAAACTGTCTTGGCAAGGCAGATTTGTGCATTAGTGCTCGAATTGCTCAAATTGTGAAATTTCAAGCATGCTTATCCATCTGCACACCTCAAGGGGGAACAACCATGGGACAAGCACTTATCCATAAGCCTCCCAAGTCTTTGGAACTACATATAGGTTTGGCACCCCTAAAAGCTAAAAATGCCTCAAGACTCCAATTTTGTTTTGAGGCATTCAATGGATACTTAGAGGTGGCATGTATCAGAGCAAAGATGAACACGTCAGTCAAGCCTTATCCTTGAATCAAAGAACCATAGGCATGTGCTCTAATCTCAAGTCAATGGCTAGAGGAGACTTGAGATTCCATTTGATCCACATTGGCCAAAGGCCTGCTGGAGTTGCCATTCCCTATTCCTTGCAAAACAAACTTGACACACTATAAATAAACCTCATTTCTAATCAGTTTGAGTACACCAAAGCACCCAAACTGATGCTTTCCTCAAAATCACCTCTTTCACTCGAAATTTGCCTTCTAACTCAAGTCACTATCGGGTTTTGAGTTTGGGAGCAATTTCAACCAAACCAATCACACACACACACCTCACATATAACATATAAAAGTGACCCAAACTCTCACATAACATCTAGAACACCAATTTCACAAAATCACCAGCCATCTGCACAAGCTTTTGACAGATGTGCAGTTGAGGTGCCAAATAAAGTTCCAGCTCAATTCAATCAACTTCAAGCATTCAGACACACTCCATAGCACCTAGGGAAGCTGTCCACATCATTGAAACCAAGCTGTAACACCTCCAACCTAGAACTCGATCACCAGCTACAAGAGGTAAGCCTCAACTTGGTCATCTCATGATTCATGCATATTTCCTTGCACGATAATTTTGCCATATGTTCATAATCATGTATAGAGTGTTTCCCCTCAATTAATTGCTTTGTATGAATCGTGTATGGAATTTCTTAGCCATCATGCAAAAATTAGGGTTCTTGAGGTTTCTCTTTGATTTCTTATTCCATGCTTAAAATAAATGAAATTAAAGACCATAGACATGATCGTGAGGTGAAAACGAGTAGATTGATATGTGGATTGTGTGATTTCATCAAGTATTTAGTGAGATTGATGAGAAAATGTAAATCTAGGCAAAACAGAGCACGCGGGCAAAACCAAGATGTTCTTTGCGCCCTTTTTCAAACTTTCAATTGTGATTTTATTTAATTGATTCAAAAATTAATTTCTCTCTGAATTTTAATGATTTTGAGTTGATTCTTTTTTTAATAATTCACAAAAATGTTAAAGTATTTTATTTTACAAAAATTTCCCAAAAATATTACTTATTTCATATATTTGATATTTTTGCAAAGAATTAATTTTTATTTGTTTTTCAACATTTTGAAAATTTTCTTTTTCTTGATTTTCCAAACTTAAATGGTTGATTCCACCCTCATCAATCTTTTTCAAACACTCATGGGCCTCTAATAGAGTCTAAGACCCAACCCCCTTTTTGAAAACCAAAATAATTTGGGCCTCAGGTATTGTATAAGTCCCAGCACATTTTTCAAAAATAACCAGGGACTCCCCACGTGTTGTAAGTCCCATCTTTTTATCAAAACATCCTTGGGCCTCTAATAGAGTATAAGACCCAATCCCTTTGTAAATAAAACATTTTTGGCCTCACTTATTGTATAAGTCCCTCTGTACATTTTCAAAAACAACGGCACGATCGTCACCTTTTTAACAAAACCATCTGGGCTTCTCCTTGAGCTTTAAGACCCATCTTTATTTATTTTCAAACTCTTTGGGCCCCTCCTTGAGTTGTAAGACCCATACCTTTGTACAGAAAACCTTTTGGGCCTCAGTCATTGCATAAGTCCCAATACAATCTTATCAAAACAACTTCCTTTTTTATTTGGGTTCAAATATACAGTTGTTGTCAAAACTTTCTTTAATTTCTTTGAACAACTAACAATAGATCATGGAAGCTTGCTCACTTGTAAGTTTTTATCCGCTATCATTTACTTGCTTTAATATATACTGTATTGTGGGAAGCTGCACATAGTGAGTCTTCTTTCATTCTTTTAAATACATGTCAAATATATTTAACTGTATTGTGGAAAGTTGTGCATGGTTAATCTTCTTTCATACCCTTTTAAATAGTTGTCATATATCAACTGTATATATACTAGTATAGTTATTTAGAGTTTTCCCTGGCAACTAGGTCTAGAACTAGGTAAAGCCATGTTGGTCACTCTTAAATACAGTCAAAACTAGATCCCCATAGGATTTCCAGATACAGTCTTGCCTTCTATTGGGCTTAAACAATATGGAACAAAGAGAAAGGCAGTATTCCTCGTGAACCTTTTCTCAGACTGTCACCCCTATAAATTGTCAAAGAAATTCTGCTCCCCGGAGTTGATTTATTCTCGGTGAATAGCATCTCTTGAGTTTCTTCAAACCTCAGAACTTTCACTAAATGATCTATTCTCGGTGAATAGCATTTCTTGAACTTTTCTTGGTTTGAGACCCACAGGCTTCCTACAAGCATCCCCATCTCCTCTTGGGCTTTGTACAAGGACCCTTCGGCTTCTTAGAAGTTCTCACGCCTTCTCTTGGGCTTAATACAAGGACCCTGAAGACCTCCTAAAGGTATAGGACATAACTTAGTCATCCTTCGTTAGAGCTGTCTTTCTAAAAATTGAGTCAAAACCTCAGACTATTTTTAGGGTTGATACTCATCCCTTAAAAGAGTCGGCCTTCTCTTGGGCACCATACAAAAGATAAAACTCTTCCACATCGGTAGACTTGGACAGTCTAATCCTCTTGAGTCTCAAAGACATTCTCAAGTTCCCTCCAAACATAGGAAGAAACCCCGGATTCTGGATTAACCTCCAGCAGAGCTAAAACTTGTGGGTTCTAAAACCCAGTCTTTCTCCTAAAATCCCCCAGCCAGGGTCAGTCTAACACTATCTCAAATCAGAACCTCAAGGCATCTGATATCTCAACTCTTCTGCAACCCTCGGCAAGAGTTAATTCCCCACTTGGACCTGCCTCGGGATCTCAATAATTCCCAGCAGAAGATAGCCTCCTCTTAGGCTTTGTATAATGATCTTTCCTCAGTGTAGTCAGCCTCCTCTTGGGCCTCGTACAATGATTCTCCCCAGCGGAGCTAACCTTTTCAGACTCTCTTGTTGAGTTAATCACCTTTTCAGACTCTCTTGTTGAGTCATCCACTTTTCAGACTCTCTTGTTGATCAATCACCTTTTCAGACTCTCTTGTTGAGTCATCCACTTTTCAGACTCTCTTTTCGAGTCAATGACGTTCCAGACTCTCTTGTTGAGTCAACCCTTTTAGCCTCAATCTTGGGCTTTGTACAAGATAGATAAAAATACTCGTTGAGTCAATATTTTCCAGCCTCCCTTTGGCTTGGTAAAAGATTCCTCCTAGCACAAGTTAGCCTCCTCTTAGGTTTTGTATAATGATTTCTCCAGCTTGTTCAGCCACAATCCTGGGCTTTGTACAGGACAGATAAAAAAGCACTCTCTTGTTGAGTCGAACCCTTTTTAGCCTCTATCTTGGGCTTTGTACGAGATATAAAATTTCATAACCTTCTCTTAAGCTCGGGACAAATAATTTCCCAAGCAGAGTCAAAATCGTTTCAGCCTCTATATTGGGCTTTGTACGAGATACTTAAAATATTTTTAGCCGAGTCAGTAAAGTCTCTTTCAGTCTCAATCTTGGGCTTTGTACAAGACAGATAAAGATTTCTCTCCCGCATAGTCAATCTTCTTTTCAGCTTCTATCTTGGGCTTTGTACAAGATACATACAAACCTCCCCCGTGGAGTCAAAATCCTTTTAGCCTCAATCTTGGACTTTGTACAAGACAGATAGAACATTTTCCCCAGAAAAGTCTCCTTCAGCCTCCTCTTAGGCTTTGTATAAAGATATCCCCAAAGAGTCAGTCTCTTTTTTGCCTCAATCTTCAGCTTTATACAAGACACCAATATATACCCTCTCTTGTTGAGTTGGTCTTATCCAGGCTCCTCTTAGGCTGTGGGTAAAGATTCCCCCAGTAGAGTCAATCAACCTCTTAGCTTCAAGCTTGGGCTTTGATCAAGGCACACAAAAATCAACAATACCTCTTTAGAGATGACAAGTTCTCTCTCTGTCAAACCTTTTAGCTTCAATCTTAGGCTTTGAACAAGACACAAATAAACCTTTTAGCCTCTGTCTTGGGATTTGGACAAGACACCAAAACATCTTTTTCCTCCCTTAGAATCGGAGGAACTACGATTGCTCTGATTTCCCTGTTTCGTTTAAACCGGAATACGTAGGCATAAGATTGTGAAATCTTAGCGAGCATACAAATAAAAAAACCTAGGTCCAGTACCTTCATACCAATCAATTCTTAGGTCCAGTACCTTACCAAAAACATCAAACAAAAACCCACTCACTCTATCATATTTTCCAAGAAACTTTCCCAACTTATTAACAGATAAACACTATCAATTACAAAGCGAAACCTAAAGCTAATATCCTGTGGATAACCACATATAGGATGGGTAATTGACAACTACCCATTGTATAACCTGACCCCGACTCCCCGAATCTTTTTAAGCCTTTGTTCAGTTAAACATTCGTGTTCAAGGTTAGTTTTAGATAGCTTCCCTTTCCCTTCCAGCTTCACGGGATAAATAAGAAATCAGAAAGCAGCACCCCCTCCTACCATTGCGGTGAGGAAAACCCAGCGATAAGGTGGTCACGTCACTGACAAAATCGCTGCTACAGGAAAATGGCGACCCTGTTGGGGAATATATTGTAAGATCTAGACATCATCGTCCCCATTTTCTACAGGAAAATGGCGACTCTGCTGGGGACGTCATTGATCTATTAAGTTTATAGACTAGCTCTTAAGAGGTCTAGGATGTTAGTTTTAGGAATAAATATATATATATATATATATATATATATATATATATATATATATATATCGCTTTTCCTACTTGATATCCGTATTTATTTTTCTGCTAATGGGATTGCGCGTGATGCCGCATCTGGAAAATTTGAGTGACACCTAAGATAGGTAATGGCACTAGACGGGTAATCTTACAGGGAGTGACTCCCAAATAAGAGACCCCGGTCGACCATCGAATCAGTGGAGACACCCTTTGCAGATTCAATGCCTATACGACTTTGGTTGTTGAAAGCAAATTGTTCGATTGTGGTTGTCCATGAAACTGAGGATTTAGTAGGCTGAGACCATGTTACTATTTTGTAGTGCGGAAGCTATCGGAAATAGTTGTCACGCGATACTACCCTCATTTGAGATCACTCTAAGATACACCAGCTCGCTCGGGTGAACCAGCCTGCTGTTGTTATCCCAAGAGGGGTCAATGATTTTGCGGACATGTACAAAAAATCACCAGTATAACCTTTGGGGATGGGTAGAGCCATGACTTCATGACACCGAACCTTTGACCCCATGTTTTTTCTATGTGTTTTGTGTGCTGCATTCATGCATTCATTTCATTAAAAAACTTAAAAACAAAGAAAAATTTTCTCTTCTAGTCTCTCTTTTTCAAATTAAACTGAGACAATGATTGCAAATGTCAGAGAGAAAGATAGCGTTATGGATTTTGGTAGAAGGAGGATTCACAAGTACACCTTTAAGGTTCCAAAATTAGAGGATTTGAGAGGATTGGCAAGGATGATCTCCAACCCTGATGCTTTCAGAGCTAAGTACGGAGGACTGCTGTCTCTGTTAAGGGTCCATGTAATTGAAGGAATACTGGCCACACTCATCCAGTTCTACGATCCGGTCTATCACTGTTTCACATTCCCGGATTATCAGCTAGCACCAACACTAGAGGAGTACTCTCACCTGACTGATTTACCTATTACTGACCAAGCTCCCTTTTCTGGACTGGAAGAAATTCCAAAGGATCAAACCATTGCAAGAGCAATTTATTTGGACGAGTCAGAGGTCAGGACTCACATGACCACTAAGGGTGGAATCCAAGGTTTGCCAGCTAAGTTCTTGATAAAGAAGGCCCTGTACTTTGCCAGTATAGGGAACGTGACTGTCTTTGAGAGCATCTTTGTTTTGCTCACCTACGGGTTATTTATGTTTCCCAACATTGATACCTTCGTTCATATCAATGCCATTAAGATATTTCTGATTGGAAACCTTGTACCAACCTTGCTCGCAGACGCTTATCATTCTGTACACTTAAGGAATTTGTACAGCGGAGGAATGATCACATGTTGTGTACCCCTGCTATAAAAATGGTTCACTTCCTATTTACCCAAGTCTGCTGCTTTTTGGGATCATAAGAGCACTTTACATTGGTCGCAGAGAATCATGTCTCTTACCAATTCTAACATCGATTGGTACAATCGAATCTATGATGGGATCAGGATCATTTACCATTGTGGAAACTTCCCTAATGTACCCCTCACAGGAATTAAGGGAGGAATCAATTATCTTCCAGTTTTAGTTCGTCGTCAATTTGGATACCCGATGAGACATATCCCACGTAATGTTCATCTGGAAGGTCTTTTCTTCAAGGAATGAGAAAATGACAGGGCACTAAAGACAGAAATAGTGCATGCTTGGAAACATGTTCACAGGAAAGGAAGAGAGTCTCTAGGAAAACCAGACTGTATCTCTGTAGAGCCTTATCTCCATTGGGTATAAACTAGAGCTCTCAAGCTGAGGATGCCTTACCCTCGTCAAGAAGTTCTTCCGTTAAAGGAATCTGTCCTTTATTTTATGTCTGATACAGAAAAACTTCAGGTTACTCTCAACAAAGTTCAACAGGAGAAGAAGTCTTGGAAGAATAAGTACCGTATTCTCAATGTGGAGTGCAACAAAATACATCAATTATTAAAAGAAAAAGATGTTCTGATCGAGATTTTAGAGCAACATGCTGTAGAGAATCAAGAAGACCAAAGGAATTTGCTCGCTCCTTTCACTTGGCAAAGGAATGACAACCCGACAACGGCTCAAGAGCCCGAGTCAAAGAAAAGGAAAGTACCAGAACCATCACATGAGCCCTCCTCAGAGAGGACTCAGGATCCATTAGCTTAGACATTTCCTTTTACAGCACTTTATAAATTACTGTATTTCCATTTCCGCAATCTTTGAATTCAATAAAACGGGGTTTCCCCACTGTATGATATTTACAATCCAATTTTTGAAGTTTCTTTTGATTAACAAAAAAATTTTAATTAATATAATCATTGCATAGCATTCATCATTCTCACCTAACGCATTCTTCATCCCTAAGAATCTCACGTTTGTGTCTCGATTCTAGAGTCAAACTGTCTCATTCGTACAATACTCAGGCTAATCGACAAAAGAAAATGGATGATCTCGAGGAAGAGAATAGAGAGTTGAGAGAAGAAATCGACACTCTGAAAGAAGATTTGAGGAAACTTCACAATGGCATGCAAGCTCTGGCAGCAGTCCAGATGCAACAACAAAGGACTATGATCTCAGAGACCACATCTACGCCCATAGTGGAAAAGTATGATCCTCGGTACAACATGCCTAAAGATCATCCTGGGGCATGCCACCCAACTATATCCCGGAAGGATATATTCCACCGATCATGGAAGATCCGGAGACTGTAGCAGGAGCCGCTGGGCCTGAAGGTTACAAACTTTGGGAAAGCGAAGATGCAAGGGGCATGACAGCAACTCCGGAAGGTTACAAACTTTGGGAGAGGGAAGCACCAAGAGTCACTGCCGTAATGACTATACCACCACCCGTGGTGCACACTGTCACGGAAGGACAGATTCCACAGATATCTTCTGGTGGAAATGAAAGTATGAATGATAAAATGAAGGAATTCCAGGAATGGTTCTTGGAGATGCAGAAAGAACTGCAAGTCATTCGCGGTCAGTATCTATTTGTAAAGGACGCTGCATACCTTTGTTTGGTCCCTAATGTGAAAGTTCCGCGCAAATTCAAGGTGCCCGAATTTGAAAATTACAAGGGTAACTCTTGCCCTCAAAGTCATTTGGTGATGTACGCTCGGAGAATGTTAACTCAGACAGAGAACCAACAACTACTGATCCATTATTTTCAAGACATTTTGACCGGTGCCGTACTCAAATGGTACATGGGTTTAAACCACACTAAGATCATCACTTTCAAAGATCTTGGCGCCGCCTTTGCTCAACAATATAAGTATAACCTGGACATGGCACCGGACAGAGATCAACTCAGAGCCATGTCGCAGAAGGATAAGGAAACCTTTAAGGAATATGCTCAGAGATGGCGTGAAATTTCTGCTCAGATTTGTCCACCTCTTGAAGAAAAAGAGATGACAAAGATCTTCTTGAAAACCTTGAGTTCATTTTACTACGACAGAATGGTCGCCAGTGCACCTAGTGACTTCACCGAGATGGTGGGCATGGGAGTTCGTCTTGAGGAAGCTGTCCGAGAAGGACGTTTAGTTAAAGATGCTGGACCATCAAGCAGTACCAAAAGATACGGTAGTACTTTCCCTAAGAAAAAAGAGCAGGATATTGGTTATATCTCTCTCGGAAAGCAAAGGCGACGGTACCAACCAGTAGCAGCTGTAACTCCTGCTATCAACCCTGCGCCTGTTCCAATGTATCAACCTCAGGTTGCTCAGAGCCAACCGTATCAACAACAATATCAGCAAAGGACACAACAGCCTCTTCAGCAGGCTCGTCCTCAGTACAGCAACAACCGTACAACGCGACCACCAGGGTTCGACCCTATACCAATGTTTTACGCAGAACTATTTCCATTACTACTGGTCAAGGGGCACGTCCAGACCAGGTCTCCTCTTCCAATACCGGAACAAGGCGTAACATAGAAATCTATCTCAGCTTCAAATCCGATGTACAGAAGCTTGTCAGAAGCGGGGTCTTATCCTTCAAGAATACAAATCCAAAATCGTGGGTCTTTCTTTGGTTATTTTTCCTAAGAACACAATGTCTGGACTATTTGCGAGGTTTTTGGTAATGTTTTTAGATTTGATGCTTTTGGGTTGATTGATGGAGGTACTGGATTTTGAGTTTTTTTATTAGTGTGCTCGCTAAGATTTTGCAATCTTATGCCTACGTATTCCTGTTTAACGAAGCAGGGAAATCAGAACGATCGTAGTTCCTCCTATTCTAAGGGAGGAAAATATGTTTTGGTGTCTCGTTTAAAGCCCAAGACAGAGGCTAAATGGTTTATTTGTATCTTGTTCAAAGCCCAAGATGTGAAGCTGAAGGGTTTTTTGTGTCTTGTTCAAAGCCCAAGATTGAAGCTAAAAGGTTCGACTGAGAGAAAACTTGTTATCTCTAAAGAGGAACTGTTGATGTTCCTATGACTTGATTAAAGCACAAGTTGATGCTAAAAGGTTGATTGACTGAACCGGGGATATCTCTATACAAAGCCTAAGAGGAGGCTATTGACCCAACAAGAGGGTGTCTTTTATATGTCTCGTACGAAGCCCGAGATAGAGGCTAAAAGGGTTGACTCAACAAGAGAGTACTTCTTATCTGTCTTATACGAGGCCTAAGACAGAGGCTAAAAAGGGTTTGACTCAACAAGAGAGTCATTTTATCTATCTTATACGAAGCCTAAGACGGAGGCTAAAAAGGTTTGACTCAACAAGAGAGTCTTTTATACTCAACCAGAGAGTGATTTAGTGTCTCGTACGAAGCCCGAGATGGAGGCTAAAAGGGGAATATTTTGAACTTCGCTGTACTGTCTACCAGCATGTCAATGTGTGGTAAAGGAAAGTCGTCCTTTGGACTTGCTTTATTTAGATCCCTGTAGTCTACGCACATTCTGACCTTTCCGTCCTTTTTTGGAACTGGTACTATGTTGGCTGGCCATTGAGGATATTCTGACGTGGTGAGGAAACCCGCGTCAATCTATTTCTGTACTTCCTCTTTGATTTTGATGGCCATATCTGGGTGAGTTCTTCTCAACCTCTATTTTACTGGTGGACATTCCGATCTTAACGGTAGATGATGTTCCACGATGTTGGTATCCAACCCGGGCATGTACTGATAGGACTAAGAGAATACATCGGGAAACTCTTTGAGAAGCTTTATCAAACTTTATTTGACCCTCAGATTGAGCAGTGCCCCAATCTTGATTTCCTTTCTCTCTCCTCTTGAGCCCAAGTTGACTGTTTCCAACGGCTCCTTGTGAGGTTCAATGGACCTTTCCACCTGTCTGAGTAATCGGGAGATCTCTTCTGGAATTTCGTCGTCAACTTTTTCTTCAGCCCCAAATACCGAGAATTCATAGTTGGGAGAAGGCATCGGATCGTATCTTTCAGTGGGGTTTAAAATAAGCAATCTGCATGACGTGATGATTGTTTTTAGAAGAGATAGAGAGAATGCAAAATTGTGTGCAGTGTATTTTTTTTATAACTGCTTGTTTTTATTATTGAGTTGTTTTTTAGGATTACCATTTTCTGAAAAAACGAAAAGAGAAAACAACAATAAATGCGGAAATTACAGAACGACGTTATTTTATTTATGATTCTATCGATTCTTGAAACTACAACCCTATAAAACAAAACTCAGTCGCTTTGGGCAAAGCGAAGAGGTAAATTTATAGAAAGTGAGCCCTATCAAAACATTCGTTTCACCTGGGCAGGGTGAAAGGTTAAGATAAAGACGGCAATTACTTAGACTTATGAACAATCTTCGGAACATCGACAGCAACCCATTTGCGGCGGACTCCTCGGTGAATAACAAAGTCAGGTACCTTCCTTGATTTGTCTTCAGAAATAACGCTGATTTCTGGTGGAGCAGGATCATTGGAATCTGTCTCCCAGGCAGAGTTGTCGTAGGAGGATTCCTCTTTTGTATTTTGCATAGTATTTGTGTTCTCATGTAAATCTCCCCATCCAGTTAGCTGGATGTCTTCGAGCCTGATACGAGAGCTTTCAGGAGCGGTGTACTTGACCAAGTAGTCGAACTTGCCACTCGGTTGTCCTAAGGTGTCCCACACTACTTTGGAACTGGAGGAGTCATCCCTTTCGATGACGTTGACCTCAGGAAAAGCATAGTTGATGAATTCTAGTCCCGCAAGCTTTGCGAATTCATCGTCGTGCTGGATAGGTTCTGAGTACCCTTAGTGTTGATCCCATGACATAGTGGGGATGCAGGTATTCTTTTCTATGATGCTCAATTGATAAGCATCGTTCGGCTAATTCTCTTGCCCCAAGTCTCCTGGATACGGCTTCTGATTTCTCTGACTGTCGCATGTAACTTCAATCAGTTCCTGGTTAAGAATCTTCGATTCGTCAAGTAGAGGGATGATGGCGCAAACATCTTTGGTCCTTTTGCGATCAGATATTACAACGACATCTTTGATTTGATCAGCAAAGTAGTCGGGCACCAAGTTGATGGACCCCGAAACAGGACATGGTTGAATCTCTTTGCGGTCCAACTGACCTTGAAGGGCTGCTCGAACAAAGTAACATCCTTGATTATCTTTCGAGAAAACTCTACAGCATTTATAGTTGTGTGGTGGCACCCGGCCACGTCCGCTTTGAATGCAGTGTAACCTTACTAGGTCTATTTTTACTGACCAAACATCCTGACTCCGATGCCTAGTAGGGTTCCCGTCGATCATACTGACTTGTTTTGTGTCTTCATCTAGATAGATCGGAAGCCACCAGTGGTTTAACAAGTGTTGCAAAGTTCTTTGAACGAGAGCACATCCCTGATCACTCTCGCGACATCCTTTACAGTTCTGATAATTATACGAATTCAGAAAACCGAGCTGGACTTGCTTAGCATGTAATTCTACCAAGCTGGTATTCATTAAGCGAATATCGAAGATCTGAATCATGTTGATCTGATAAGGATTTTTATCATGGTAGTCCTGGATCCACCCAAGATCCATCTGACGCTGGAGGGCCTCTTGTATAAAAGAGCATCCCTGATTGTTTATCGAGCAAATCAGACAGGAATTGTAATCGTGCCGTGGCAGATTATGATACTGGCTTTGCCTTGAGTGCATTCCCACTAGGTTGACATTCATCGCACGGATGTCGTTGCTCTGAATGATGTTGGAATTCGTATAAGTCATGTTGACCCCACGAATTCGGTGCTCTTGGATCCACCCGAGATCCAACTGTTCCTGTAGAGCCGATTGCACCACAGAACACCCTTGATTGTTCTTAGAGCAGATATCACACTGGTGATAGTTGTGAGGTGGTATATGACCATACCCGCTCTGTCTGCGATGCATCTTGACCAAATTGGTCCTCAATAAGAGTGTATTATGAATTTGATAGTTGTTGTTAGATTCTCCTTCTATCAAATTTATTACAACTTTCTCGTGTTGAGGTAAAGGGTTCGTGAGAACATTCGGATTCGTATCTTTGAAAGATAAGACCCCGCTCCTAACAAACATTTGTACGTTGGATTTGAAACTGAGACAGTTCTCTATGTTATACCCTGGCCCTCCTTGATGGTAAGGACAAGTCTGATCCGCTTTGAACCAAAAAGGCAGATTTTCCGGTACTGTAAGAGGAGCCCTGGTTTGGACATGCCCCTTGACCAGTAGTAATGGAAATAGTTTTATGTACAACATTGGTATAGGGTCAAACCCTGGTGGCCGTGTTGTACGGTTGTTATTGTACAGAGGACGAGCCTGCTGAAGAGGTTGTTGTGTCCTTTGCTGATATTGTTGTTTATTCGGTTGGCTTTGCGTAACCTGAGGTTGATACGTTGGAACAGGTGCAGGGTTAATAGCAGGAGTTACATCTACTACTGGTTGGTAATGTTGCGTTTGCTTTCCGAGAGAGATATTGCCAATATCTTGCTCTTTTTTCTTAGGGAGAGCACTACCGTATCTTTTTGTATTACTTGATGATCCAACGTCTTTAACTAAACGTCCATCTCGGACAGCTTCCTCATGACGAACTCCCATGCCTACCATCTCGGTGAAGTCACTGGGTGCACTGGCGACCATTCTATCGTAGTAAATTGAACTTAAGGTTTTTAAGAAAAACTTTGTCATCTCTTTTTCCTCGAGAGGTTGACAAATCTGGGCGGCAATTTCGCGCCATCTCTGAGCATACTCCTTAAAGATTTCTTTGTCCTTCTGCGACATGGCTTTGAGTTGATCTCTATCCGGTGCCATGTCCAGATTATACTTATATTGTTGAACGAAGGCAGCACCAAGATCTCTGAAAGTAGTGATCTTAGTGCGGTTTAAGCCCATGTGCCACATGCGTGCGGCACCGGTTAAACTATCCTGGAAGTAGTGGATCAGTAGCTCCTGGTTCTCTGTCTGAGTTGACATCCTCCGAGCGTACATCACTAAATGACTTTGAGGGCAAGAGTTACCCTTGTATTTTTAAAATTCGGGCACTTTGAACTTGTGCGAAACTTTCACATTAGGGACCAAACAAAGGACTGCGGCGTCCTTTCCAAATGGATCCTGACTGCGAATGGCTTGCAGCTCCTTCTGCATTTCCAGGAACTGTTCCTGGAACTCTTTCATTCTGTTATCCATACTTTCGTTTCCACCAGAAGGCATATGTGGAACCTGTCCTTCTGGGACAGTGTGTACCACGGGTGGTGGTATAGTCATTACGACAGAGACTCTTGGTGCCTCCCTAAGTTTGTAACCTTCAGAAGTTGTTGTCATGCCCCTGGCATCTTCGCTTTCCCAAAGTTTGTAACCTTCAGGCCCAGCGGCTCTTGCTACAGTTTCCGGATCTTCTAAGATCGGCAGAATATATCCTTCAGGGATATAGTTGAGTGGCATGCCCTAGGGACGATCTTTCGGCATTTTATACCTGGGAACATACTTTTCCACTATGGGCGTAGATGTGATCTCTGAGATCACCGTCCTTTGTTGTTGCATCTGAGCTGCGGCCAAAGCTTGCATGTCGTTATGAAGCTTTCTCAGATCTTCTTTCAGAGTGTCGATATGTTCTCTCTACTCTCTGTTCTCTTCCTCGAGATCATCCATCTTCTTTTGTCGATTGGCCCGAGTATTGTACGAATGAGACACTTTGACTCTAGAATCGAGACACAAACGTGAGATTCGTAGGGAAGAAGAATGCGTTTATGCGAGAATGATGAATGATATGAAATATTATATTAATATTTTTTTGTTATTTAATCAAAATAAACTTTGACAATAGGTTTGCAAATATCAAACAGTGGGGAAGACCCCGTTTCATTGAATTCAAAGATTGCGGAAATGGAAATACAGTAGATTACAAAGTGCTGTAAAAGGAAATGTCTAAACCAATGGATCCTAAGTTCTTTCTGAGGAGGGCTCGGGTACTGGTTCTGGTGCTTTCCTTTTCTTTGACCGGGGCTCTTGAGCCGTTGTCGGGTTGTCATTCCTTTGCCAAGTGAAAGAAGCGAGCAAACTCCTTTGGTCATCCTGATTTTCTACAGCATGCTGCTCTAAAATCTCAATCAGAGCATCCTTTTCTTTCAATAGCTGCTATATTTTCTTACACTCCACATTGAGAATGCGGTACTTATTCCTCCAATACCTCCTCTCCTGTTGAACTTTGGTGAGATTAACCTGAAGTTTTTCCATACAGACATAAAATAAAGGACAGGGTCCCTTAATGGAAGAACTTCCTAATGAGGGTAAGGTATCCACAGTTTGAGAGCTCTAGTTTGTACCCAGTGGAGATAAGGCTCCACCGAGACACAGTCCGGTTTTCCTAGAGACTCTCTTCCTTTCCTATGAACATGTTTCCAAGCATGCATTATTTCTGCCTTTAGTGCCCTGTCATTTTCCCCTTCCTTGATGAAAAGACCTTCCAGATGAGCATTACGCGGGACATGCCTCATCGGGTATCCGAATTGACGACGAACTAAAATCAGATGATAATTTATTCCCCCCTTAGTTACTATAAGGGGTACATTTGGGAAATTTCCATAAAGGTCAATGATTCTAATCCCGTCATAGATTCAATTGTACCAATCGATGTCAGAGTTGGTAAGAGACATGATTCTTTGCGACCAAAGTAAAGTATTCTTTCGATCCCAAAATGCGGCAGACTTGGGCAAATGTGAAATGAACCATTTGTACAGCAGGGGTACACAGCATGTGATCATTCCTCCGCTGTACAAATTCCATAAGTGTATAGAATGGTACGTATCTGCGAGCAAGGTTGGTACGGGATTTCCATTCAGAAATATCTTAATGGCATTGATATCTACAAAGTTATCGATGTTGGGAAACAAAAATAACCCGTAGGTGAGCAAAACAAAGATGCTTTCGAACGCGGTCACGTTCCCTATACTGGCAAAGTACAGGGCTTTCTTTATCAAGAACTGGGCTGGCAAACCCTGGATACCACTCTTAGTGGTCATGTGAGTTCTGACTTCTGACTCGTCCAAATAGATTGCTCTTGCAATGGTTTGATCTTTTGGAGTTTCTTCCAGTCCAGAAAAGGGAGCTTGATCAGTGATATGTAAATCAGTTAGGTGAGAATACTCCTCCAGTGTTGGTGCTAGCTGATAATCCGGGAATGTGAAACAGTGATAAATCGGATCGTAGAACTGAATGAGCGTGGACAGGACCCCTTCCATTACATGGACCCTTAACAGAGACAGCAGTCCTCCATACTTAGCCCTAAAAGCCTCAGGGTTGGTGATCATCCTCGTCAAACCTCTTAAATCCTCTAATTTTGGAACCTTGAAGGTATACTTGTGATTTTTCCTTCTACCGAAATCCATAACGCAATCTCTAAACATTGTCTTAGTTTACTTTGAAAAAGAGAGACTAGAAGAGAAAATTTTTCTTTGTTTTAATGTTTTTTTTAAATGAATGTATGAATGCAGCACACAAAAACATAGGAAAAACATGGGGTCAAAGGGTCGGTGTCATGAAGTCAAGGCTCTACCCATCCCCAAAGGTTTATACTGGTGATTTTTGTACCTATCCACAAAAGCATTGACCCCTCTTGGGATAACAACGGCAAGCAGATCGCCAAGGAGCTAATGTATCCTAGAGTGATCTCAAATGAGCGTAGTATCGCGTGACAACTATTCCCGATAGCTTCCGCACTACAAAATGGTTTCAGTCTACTAAAACCTCAGCTTCTCAGATAACCCAATCGACCACACTACTTTCAACAACGGAAGTCGTATAGGTAATGCATCTGCAAAGGGAGTCTCCACTGAGTTTGATGGACAATCGGGAACTCTTAACTGGGATTCACTCCCCATAAGATTACCCGTATAATGCCATCCCCTATCTTAGGTGTATACTCAATCTTTCCACATGCGGCATCACATCATTCTCATTAGCAGAAAAATAAATACAGATATCAATTAGGAAAAGCAGTATATATATTAGTCTTAGTATCCTAGACCTCTAGTCCTATGATCCTATACAGACAATGACTCCCTAGAAGAGTTGCCATTTCTGTCATACTTCGTGAATTCAGGGCATTCTACCCAAGAATGTGAGAGAGAAATGTCTCCCACCATAAGACTGCAAGAGATAAATACCTCCCACTGTGGTCGCCATTCTTCTGTAGCGTGATTTTTGTGTGGTTTCGAATCACGATCGTCTTGGTACTACAGTTCGATTAATTTTTTATCCTATTGAGCTGATTAAGGAAGGGAAATAGATGTCTCCAATTAACCCTGCTTGCATACTGAGTTTAAACAGCTGACTGTTAGTTTACAAATGCTATCAAAATCGTGGTTCTTTCTTTGGCTATTTTGCCTAAGAACACAGTGTCTAGACTATTTGCGAGGTTTTTGGTAATGTGTTTAGATTTGATGCTTTTGGGTTTATTGATGGAGGTACTGGATTTTGAGTTTTTTGATTAGTGTGCTCGCTAATATTTAGCAATCTTATGCCTATGTATTCCCGTTTAACGAAGCATGGAAATCAGAGTGATCGTAGTTCCTCCTATTCTAAGGGAGGAAAATATGTTTTGGTGTCTCGTTAAAAGCCCAAGACAGAGGCTAAATGGTTTATTTGTATCTTGTTCAAAGCCAAAGATGTGAAGCTGAAGGGTTTTTTGTGTCTTGTTCAAAGCCCAAGATTGAAGCTAAAAGGTTAGACTGAGAGAAAACTTGTTATCTCTAAAGAGGAACTGTTGATGTTCGTATGCCTTGATTAAAGCACAAGTTGATGCTAAAAGGTTGATTGACTCAACCGGGGATTTATCTATAAAAAGCCTAAGAGGAGGCTATTGACCCAACAAGCGAGTGCCTTTTATTTGTCTCGTACGAAGCCCGAGATAGAGGCTAAAAGGGTTGACTCAACAAGAGAGTACTTTTTATCTGTTTTATACGAAGCCTAAGACGGAGGCTAAAAAGGGTTTGACTCAACAAGAGAGTTTTTTTATCTGTCTTATACGAAGCCTAAGACGGAGGCTAAAAAGGTTTGACTCAACAAGAGAGTCTTTTATACTCAACAAGAGAGTGATTTAGCGTCTCGTACGAAGCCCGAGATGGAGGCTAAAAGGAGATTGACTCAAATAGAGAGTCCTTTATACTCAACAAGAGAATGATTTACTATCTCATACGAAGCCAGAGATAGAGGCTAAAAGGAAAGTGACTCAACAAGAGAGTCTTTTATACTCAACAAGAGAGTGTTTTGGTGTCTCGTATGAAGCCCGAGATAGAGGCTAAAAGGAAAGTGACTCAATAAGAGAGTCTTTTATACTCAACAAGAGAGCCTGAAAAGGTTAGCTACGTTGGGGAGAATCATTGTACAGAGCCCAAGAGGAGGCTGACTTTCCTGAGGAAAGGATCATTATACAAAGCATAAGAGGACGCTAACTTCAGCCGGGGGATTATTGAGATCCTGAGATAGGTCCAAGTGGGAGAGCCCTCATGAGAGAGGCAGGGTTTCTACTAGAGATTGGTCCAGAGTGATCGGTATTTTTCCTATGTTTTAAAAGGAACTTGAGAATGTCTTTAAGACTCAGGGGTATTTGACTCTCCAAGTCTATTGGTAGAGTTTTATCTTTTGTATGATGCCCAAGAGGAGGCCGACTCGTTCAAGGGATGAGTATTAACCCTAAAATTGGTCTGAAGGTTTTGGCTCTCTTTAGAATGACAGCTCTAACGAAGGATGATTAAGTTATGTCCTATACCTTTAGGAGGTCGTTAGGGTCCTTGTATTAAGCCCAAGAGAAGGCATGAGAACTTCTAAGAAGCCGATGGGTCCTTGTACAACGCCCAAGAGGAAGCGGGGATGCTTTTAGGAAGCCTGTGGGTCCCCAAACCAAGAGAAGTTCAAGAAATGCAATTCACAGAGAAGAGATCACTCCAGAAAAGTTCGAGAATTTGGAAGAAACTCAAGAGATGCCATTCACGGAGAAAAGATCATCTCTGGAGAGTTAGTGTTTCTTTGACAATTTCTAAGGGTGACAGTCTGAGAAAAGGTTCACCGAGAATACTTCCTTTCTCTTTGTTCCATATTGTTTAACCCCAAGATAAGAGAAGACTGTATCTGGAATCCTACGAGGGATCTAGTTTTGTTTGTATTTAAGAGTGACCAACAAGACTTTACCTAGTGCTAGACGTAGTTGCCGGGGAAAACTCTAAATAACTATACTAGTATTACACAGTTGATATTTGACAAGTATATAAAAGGATGTGAAAGAAGACTTACAGTGAAACAGCCCCACAATACAGTTATATACATATGAAAGCGATAAATGAAAGCGGATAAACACTTACCCGTTGTAGAGCTTCCATGCTGTTTTGTTAGTTGTTCCACAAAGAAAATTTTGATAACAACAGATATTTGAATTCAAAATCAAAGGATAAAGTGCTTTGAAAAGATTATTGGGGCTTACAGCTCAAGGAGAGGCCCAAGTTTTAACGATGATTGCACCGTTGTTTTGGATATCGTACAGAGGGACTTATACATCATGTGAGGCCCACAAAGTTTTTATGTACAAGGGGATGGGTCTTACACTCTAATATAGGCCCAAGAGTTGGAAAATAAGTAAATATGGGTCTTATAGCTCAAGGAGGAGCCCAATTGGTTTCGTTACAAAGACGACAGTCGCGCCGTACTTTTGAAAATATACAGAGGGACTTATACAATGTGTGAGGCCCTAAAAGGTTTATTTACAAAAATATTGGGTCTTACACTCTACCAAGAGGCCCAAAGAAATTTAAAGAAAAGAAATGGGGCTTATAACACGAGGGTAGGCCCAGATGACTTGATTTTTGAACTGGTGATTGCGCCGAGATTTTTCTTTTAACACAGAGGGACTTATACAATATCTGAGGCCCAAAATTGTTTTGGTTAAAAGGGGATTGGGTCTTACACTATATTAGAGGCCCAAAGTATTTTTGTACAAATGATGGGGCTTACAACTCAAGGAGAGGCCCAAGTTTTGAACTGGCGATCGCGCCGAGACTTTTGAAAAATGTGTTGGGTCTTATACAATGACCGAGGCCCAAATTATTTTTGTTTTCAAAAGGGGTTGGGTCTTACACTATATTAGAGGCCCAAAGTATTTGAAAGTGATTAATGAGAGTTGAATTAATCAAAAACCCTAATTTTGTTAAAAAAGAATTAATTTTGTTTAAAAATTAATAAAAATTAATGAAAACATGTGAAAAATGAGTGGTGACCTAGGGTCAATGTTTCAAAAATCATGTTTATATCCACAAAATGATTGGAAACCAATTAAATATGGGAAATCAAGAAGGAAAAAAATATTTCAAATGTTAAAAAAACAAATAAACATTAATTCTTTGCAAAAATATCAAATATATGAAATAAATAACATTTTTGGGAATTTTTGGCAAAATAAAATATTTGAACATTTTTGTGAATTATTAAAAAAGAATCAACTCAAAATCATTAAAACTCTGAGAGAAATTAATTTTTGAATCAATTAAATAAAATCACAAAATTCAAATATTTGAATTTTCAAAAAAGGCGCCAAGAACATGGCAAAAACACGCGCGTGTTCTGAGTTTTGCCCAGATTTGCATTTTCTCTCCAATCTCACTGAATACTTGATGAAATCACACAATCCACATATCAATTTGCTCGTTTTCACCTCACGATCATGTATATGGTCTTTAATTTCATTTATTTTAAGCATGGAATAAGAAATCAAGACAAAACCTCAAGATTCCTAAAATTTGCATGAAGGCTGAGAATTTTGATACACGATTCAAACAAAGCAATTAATTGAGGGGAAACATTATATGCATGATTATGAACATTTGGCAAAAGTATTGTGCGAGGAAATATGCATAAATTAAGAGATGACAAAGTTTAGGCTTACTTGAAGGTCGTGACAGCAAGAGCAATGTGATTTTTGAGTTGGAGGTGTTACAGATGTGTTGTGATGATCTGGACAGCTTCCCTACATCAACTGCAACTTGGTTGAACACTTGAGCAACTGGCTGGTGATTCTGAGAAATCATTGTTACAGTTGTTGTTTAAGTGTTTGGATCACTTCTATATGATGTTTATGAGGTGTGTGTGTGTGTGTGATTGGTTTGGTTGGAATAGCTCTCAAACTCAAAACCCGATAGTGACTTGCTTTGGAAGGCAAATTTGGAAGTGAGAATGTGATTTTGAGGAAAGCATATGTTTGATGACTTTAGTGTACTTAAACTGAGCACAAATGAGCTCTATTTATAGTAGTGCAAGTTTGTTTTGCAACCAATAGTGAATGGCAACTGCAACAGAGGTTAGAGCACAGGCCTTTGGTTCCCTAGTTCAGATCTTATCCTTGACTCATTCAGTTAGAAATGGCTCGGTTCATGCCACCTTGGTGTAGCGAGCGATTTTGGACGCGGTTCTTAAGCGCTGGTCGCTCTCCGCGGTTTGAGCTTAAACTACAGGTCGATTCATTTTTTATCCTATTGTGATCTGAATAAGGAAGGGAAATAGATGTCTCCAATTAACCCTACTTTGCATACTGAGTTTAAACAGCGGTCTGCTAGGTTACGAATGCTATCAATGTGGGGGGGCCTTTGTACTGGTTATTCGTATTTCGCCAATACAGGTTTCTTTCTTTCGATCTGGGCAGAAGGTTTCTGGCGGGGAATAAGGATTAGGATGTTAGGACTGGTGCTTTTGAAATACTGCTTTTGATTGATGGAGATATGGGATTTGGGTTTTTTGTTGATTGCGCTCGCTAAGATCTTTTCTTTCGATCTTATGCCTACGTATTCCCGTTTACCGAAACAGGGAAATCAGAGCGTTCGTAGTTCCTCCTATTCTATGGGAGGAAATGTGTTTTTGGTGTCTTGTTCAAAGCCCAAGACATGAAGCGAAAGGTGATTTGTATCTTGTTCAAAGCCCAAGATGTGAAGCTAAAAGGTCTATTTGTGTCTTGTTCAAAGCCCAAGACGTGAAGCTGAAAGACCTCGGCTTTAGAGAGAATTTGTCATCTCTAAAGAGGGGAGAAGGAGAATTACTTTAACTGGGATACGCGGATCCGAGCAATGCCATAATTTCCGAAGAAAGGGTTTTAACCTGAAGGAGAAGACTTTAACTCAGTGTAGAGCAATGCCATCTTTCCTTAGGAATTTCTCATGCTAAAAGAGGGACAGTGGCATGGATGTAGATGATCCAGAGGCTTGCCGCTTACAGCGATTAGATGAAGGGAAAGGAGTTGTTGATGTTTGTGTACTGTGAACGAGGCACAACTTTGATGCTAAAAGGTCGATTGGATCAACCAGTGGTTTTCTTATACAAAGCCTAAGAGGAGGCTAATTTCCGCTAGGAAAATCATTATACAAAGCCTAAGAGGAGGCTAATTTGTGTCTCGTACAAAGCCCGAGAGAGAGGCTAAAAGTTTTTGACCCAGTGGGGCATATCGTTATACAAAGCCTAAGAGGAGGCTAGCAAAGAGTTGACTCAGTTGGAGAATCTTTTATACTCAGTAATAGAGTGTTTTTGTATCTCGTACAAAGCCCGAGAGAGAGGCGAAAAGGTTGTTTTGACTCCACTGGGGAGAATTTTGGTATCTCGTACGAAGCCCGAGATGGAGGCTATTGTAACTGTTTCAGTTGAGTGACAGATCCAATATACTGATTTAAAAGAGAAAATCAATTCTTATATGAGTAACACTGTACACAGGGATTTAATTTGAGGATCAGGGATATTTCCTTCTCTTTGAGGAAACGGGAAATCCAAAGGGTATTGAGACTGTCTGAGTCTGCGGGTTTTCTTCCTATTTAACGAAGGGTGCTTGAGAATGTCTTTGAGACTCAAGGAAGTTGGACTGTCCAAGTCTAGAGTTTTATCTTTTGTACTATGCTTCGAGAAACAGTAGTAGACTCTATGAAAGGACTGTTCTATGAGGATGACTAGGTTCTGTTCCTATGCCTCTAGGAGGTCGTCGGGACAATTTGTACGAAGCCTAAGAGGAGGCTGGAATCTTTTAAGAAGCTGACGGGTCCTTGTACGAAGCCCAAGAGGAGGCTATCATTCCCGGAGGAAGAGATCATTATACGAAGCCTAAGAGGAGGTTGTGAATACTTCTAAGAAGCCGTAGGGTCCTTGAATAATGCCCAAGAGGAGGCCGATGCTTTTAAGAAGCCCGTGGGTCTATCATCTCCTTTCCATTAGGAGAGATAACTCTTTTAAAGATAAAAACCACTGGTAAACGTGCGAGGTTTACTATCCAGCGACTTTTAGCTTTTAAAGAGAGTTCCTTAGTTAAGGTCCAAGATTATGACCGTAGTGGGTACCCAAACCCCGAGACATTCAAGGCAAGCTATCCAAAAGGAATAGATCAAGTCAGGAAAGTTCGAGAATTTGGAAGAAACTCAAAGATGCCATTCACGGAGAATACATTCATCTTGGGGAGTAGAGCTTCTTGACGATTCCTAAGGAGGACAGCCGAAGAGAAGTCTGTATCTGGTGCTCCTATTGGGGATCTAGGCGTCTATTTCTACGAATAAATGAAACGGCGTCACCTAGTTCTAGACGTAGTTGCCGGGGAAACTCGAAATATCTATACTATTATGACACAGTAGATATGAGTTTATGAAAGGAGACTTACAGTGAGCAGCCCCACAATACAGTTTATAATATGAAAGCAGTAAATGAAAGCGATAACCACTTACTCGGTTGTAGTGCTTCCATGCTGTTTGGTTAGTTATTCAACAAAGAAAGATTAAAAACAACAGTATATTCAAAATCAAAGGAGAAAGTGCTTTGAAAAAGAAAGATTTGGGGCTTACAGCTCAAGGAGAGGCCCAGGGTTTTATTAGTGAGCGCACTGTTTAACTTTGTACAGCGGGACTTATACAAGTGACTGGGGCCCAAAAAGGTTTTCTGTACAAAGGGATGGGTCTTACACTCTCTCAAGAGGCCCAAAAAGGTTTAAAGAAAAGAGTGGGGCTTATAACACGAGGGTAGGCCCAAATGATTTTTCGTTTAAAAATGGTGATCGCGCCGAGGTTTTCTTTTAACGCAGAGGGACTTATACAATAAGTGAGGCCCAAAATGTTTTGGTTAAAAGGGGGATTGGGTCTTACACTCTAATAGAGGCCCAAAGTGTTTTGAATGGGTCTTATAGCTCAAGGAGAGGCCCAGATGATTTTTATTTTTAAACGGGCGACGATCGCGCCGTTTACTTGTACAGAGGGACTTATACAATGAGTGAGGCCCAAAAAGTTTTTGTACAAGGGGGGATGGGTCTTACACTCTCTCAAGAGGCCCAAAGAGGTTTTGAAGAAAAATAAATGGGTCTTACTACTCGAGGGTAGGCCCAGATGATTTTTGAAAAGGCGACGATCGCGCCGTTTGTTTTTTGACGGTATCGGGACTTATACACTAAGTGAGGCCCAAAGATGATTTGGTCAAAAAAAAGGATTGGGTCTTACACTCTAATAGAGGCCCAAAGTGTTTTGAAAATGATTTATGAGGGTTGAATTAATCCAAAACCCTAATTTGTTTTCAAAATGTATTTAATTGAATAAAAATTCAATTAAAATGATCAAAAATTGTTTAACACATGGAAAACAAATTGTGATCTTGGATTAATGCTTCAAAAATTAAGTATTGACCTACAAAATAATTAGAAAGCATTAAAAGTTGCAAAATCAATGTAGAAAAAATATTTAAAATGTCAAAAACAATTAAAATATTAATTCTTTGCAAAAATATCAATTATATGAAATAAATAATATTTTTGGGATTTTTTGATAAAATAAAATATTTTAACATTTTTGTGAATTATTAAAAAAAGAATCAACTCAAAATCATTAAAACTCAGACAGAAATTAATTTTTGAATCAATTAAGCAAAATCACAAAATTCAAATATTTGAATTTCTAAAAATGGCGCCAAGAACAGGCTGAAGAACACGCGCGTGTTCTTGAATTCTCAGATTTGCATTTTCTATCCAATCTCCATGAATACGTAATCATATCATGCAATCCACATATCATTATGCTCGTCTCAACCTCACGATCATGTCTATGTACTTTAATTTCATTTAAATTAAACATACAACAAGAAATCACGAAGAAACCTCAAGAACCCTAATTTCTGCATGAAGGCTAGGATTTTTTATACACGATTCAAACAATGCAATCAATTGAGGGAAAACATTCCATGCATGATTATGAACATATGGCCAAATTATTGTGCGAGGAAATATGCATAGATTGAGAGATGACCAAGTATGTGCTTACCTCCAAGCCGTGACAGCAAGTTCAAAGTGATTTTTGATTTGGAGGTGTTACAGATGAGTTGTGATGATCCGGACAGCTTCCCTACACCCTATGGATTGTGTTTGGATGGTTGGACTTGATTGAAATTGGCTGGATCATTTTGTGGTACCTCAGCTGCACCTTGTTTGAAAATTTGAGCAACCAGCTGGTGATTTCATGAAATTGATGTTTCAGAAGTTATGTGAGTGTTTGATCAGCTCATATGTGATGTATGTGAGGTGTGTGAGTGATTGGTTTGTGCAGAATTGCTCTCAAACTCAAAACCCGATAGCTACCTTGCTAAGAAAGGCATTTTTGCCAAGAGAAAGAGATTTTGAGGAAAGCATCTGTTAGATGGCTTTGGTGTACTTAAACTGACCACAATTGAGCTCTATTTATAGTAGAGCAAGTTTGTTTTGTAAGGAATAGTGCATGGCAGCTGGTAAGTAGGTTTGGCCAATGTTGGCAAATGAAAATCCAAGTCTCCTCTAGCCATTGACTAGAGGTTAGGGCACAGAGCTTTGGTCCCCTTGGTCTTGGATAAGTCTTGACTGATTTCAGATGAGAATGGCCAGTCCATGTCACCTTGATGGTTCCATTGAATGCCTCATTCCAAATTTGAAGTCTTGTCCCTATTTTGGCAACTCTAGGTTCAACATGTTATTCCTTGTTCCCTGGACCTTGGAGGCTTAGCTCAGTGATTGTCCCCTTTAGATTCAATCCTCTGAGGTGTCCAAGTGGATTGGAGCAATTGAAATTGGCTGATTTTGGCAAATCGAGCCAAAATGCAAATTCTGACTTGCCTTGACAGATTTCAGCAAGGCAACTTGGCAATGTTGTATCTCATGGTGTAGGTTGAATTTGGCAATGTTCTTGGCCATTTTGGAAAGCTCTTACATGATACAACAACTGTTTGAACAAGTTTGGTTTTGATCTCTTTTGATTCCAAGTGAAAAATCCCCCTACATTTGGCAAAAAGTGAAGGCAAATTCTGACTTAGTGAAAATTTCACTAAGTGTTGGAAAAAGTGACATTTTCACTTTTCAGCCACTTTGATCACTCCATAACTCAAAATCCTTAATGAATTGGAATGACTTGTAGTTGAAGTTTTTGTAGGTGATAATGAGGGCTACAAATCCATCTTTGGATGAGAAAAAATGGCCTTGTGGTTTAGGAGTTATGGTCCTCCAAAGTTGGTACCTTTGCCACTTTATTTTTAACTTAGAAAAATTTCTAAGTTTTATGGTTACCCCTTTTACAAGTTATCTCACTTTTCTTGATTTTTCTTGATGAATGATGATTTAAATCATACATTAACATCATTTTAGGGTTAAAAATCCATTTTGGTGAAAAATCTCAAAAAGTCAAAGTTGACTTTTGTGCACAGTTGACTTTTTATCAGATGAATTCCAAACTGTGCAATTCTTCAGGAAATCATGTCCTTGACCTAAATCAAACTTGATGGACATGTTCCATGGGTGTCATAGGGTATATTCAATCATGTATTAGGGTTTGGGAGCATGTCATGGTCAAAAGTCAAAGTTACAGTTGACTTTTCCCTTAAAACCCTAATTGTGGTGCAGATGAAAATGAGACTTGTTGCTCAAGCTTCTTGGATTAATCCATTGTTCCAAATGGATCAATACGGTGTATTAGAGACCCTCAAATCATCTCTTGAGGTCTTGGCTCATGGTTTGTCCCAAAAGTCAACTTAGGGGTGAATTAGGTCAAGAAACCCTAATTCCTGATTTTTGATGTATGCATCCCCTGAGGCAAAATTGACTTGGTGCATGGGTTCATGAGGTTCCATGAATCATATTAGGTCATGTTTTGGATCATTGCCTTGTGCCCAGATGAAAAATTTCCAACTGGAGGCCCTGGTCGACCAAAACCCTAATTTGGTGACACTGTCGATCTTGAGACTTGATCCACCTAGAAGGGAGCAACCTTGTGCTTAATCCTTGAAGTGGGAGTCCTTTTTGATCCATTGTGGATGTTTGAGAGATTAGACAAGTTGAAGATCATGTCATTTCTTGATTGATCCTTTGTCTAAGCACTCAGAGAGGGCTTGAAACCCTAATTTTGATTGTATTGGATGCTCACCCATCTTTGGGGAGACTAATGAAGCATGATGGTTCATCCATATTGTGATGATGATTTTCACAATGATGGGAAATCTAAGTGGTCAAAATTTGGGGTATTACACTTGGTGCATCGATTGAAGGCTCCAAAACAAAATTGGAGTGTTGTCCCCTCTTTAGGCATTTTAGGGTTGGCATGCTACTTTGGGAATCTTGGACTTGGGAGGCTGATGGATCAGTGTTTGTCCCTCCTTGGTCTCCCACCTGAGGTGTTCAGAAGGATAAACTTGTTTGTCATTTGCAAAAATTGCTCAAATAGAGCAAAATGCACAAATCTGCCTTGCCATGACAATTTGCAGCAAGGCACATTGCCATTGTCATATCTCATGGCTTAAGTGGAGTTTCATGGGGTTGTTAGCCATTTTGGAAAGCTCTCATATGATACAACATATGTGTGATCATAGTTTGTCTTGACACTTTTTGGATCCAAGTGAAAAATTCCCCTACATTTGGAAAAAAGTGAAACAGATTCTGACTTTGTGAAAATTTCACTAAGTGTTGGAAAAAAGTGACATTTTCACTTTTTGTGATTTTGGTCCTTCCATAACTTAAAATCCATGGAGAATTGGAATGAGGTGTAGTTTAAGCTTTTGTAGTATGCCATGAGAGCTACAAATCCAACTTTGGATCAGCCAAAATGGTTGCTTGGATCTCAAGTTATGATCCTTGGAAGTTGGTACCCTAGCCACTTTGTTCCATAACTTAGAAAATTTCTAAGTTTTTATGGTTACCCCTTTTACAAGTTATCCCACTTTCTTTGATTTTTCTTGATGAATGTTGATTCAAATCACACATTAACATCACTTTAGGGTTAGGGAACTATAATTGATCAAAAAATCAAAAAGTCATACTTTGACTTTTGGGCACAGTTGAATTTTTATCAAATGAATTCCAAACTGTGCGATCCTCTATGAAATCAAGTCCTTGACCTAAATCAAACTTTATGTATTGATTTCATAGGTGTTATAGGGTGTATTGAATCATGTCCTAGGGTTTGGGAGCATGTCCTGGTCAAAAGTCAAAGATACAGTTGACTTTTCCTTCAAAACCCTAATTGTGGTTCAGCTGAAAATGAAACTTATTGATCAAGCTTCTTGGATCAATCCATTGTTGTAAATGGATAAATGCAGTGTGTTAGATACCCTCAAACCATGTCTTGAGGTCTTGGCTCATGATTTATCCCAAAAGTCAACTTAGGGGTGAATTAGGTCAAGAAACCCTAATTCCTGACTTTTTTGTGAATGCATCCCCTGAGGTTAAATTGACTTGATGATTGGGTTCATGAGGTCCCTTGGAGTATCTTAGGTTATTATTTGAAGCATTGGCTCATGCCCAAAGGAAAATTTCCATCTGGAGGCCCTGGTCGACCAAAACCATAATTTGGTGACACTGTCGATCTTGAGGCTTAACCCACTTGGAATGTTGCAACCTTGTGCCTAATCCTAGCTGTGGGAGTCCTCTTGATTATTTGTGGATGTTTGAGAGGCTAGACAAGTTGAACATCATGTCATTCCTTGATTGATCCTTTATCTAAAGCTCAGAGAGGGCTTGAAACCATAATCCTTGTTTGTGGTGACTGCTCACCCATCTTTGGGGAGACTGATGAGGCATGATGGTTCATCCATATTGTGATGATGATTTGCATAATGATGGGAAATCTTAGTGGTCAAAATTTGGGGTATGACAGTCAGTATTAAGTTAATATGATTCAAATCTTTGATATTCGCTTGATGAATACCAGCTTGGTAGAGTTACACGCTAAGCAAGTTCAGCTCGGTTTTCTGACCTCGCATGATTATCAGAACTGCAGAGTATATCGTGAGAGTAACCAAGGATGTGCACTCGTTCAAAGAATACTACAACAATTGTTAAACCACTGGTGGCTTCAGTATAATCGACGGGAACCCTACTAGGCATCACAGTCTGGATGTTCAATCAATGGAAACAGACCTAGTGAGGTTACACTGCATTCAAAGCGGCCGTGGCTGGGTGCCACCACACAACTGCGAGCTCTGTAGAGTCTGCTTGGAGAATAATCAGGATGCTACCTCGTGCGGGCAGCCCTTCAAGGTCAGGTGGACCATATTGAAATCCAACCATAGTCAAGCTCTGGTTCAATGTCAAACTATCATCCTGATCGAAACAGAGGTGTTGTCTTAATCCCTAAGCAATAAGTGGCCAAAGATGTGTGTGCCATAATCCCTTTACTCCATGAATCAAGAGTCCCTCTTGATAGTGGAAAGGTTCTCAACCTCAAACCAATTGAGGCCGGTTATGATGGTCAGAAAAATCAGAAGGCTCCTGTAGTTATCTATCTGCCGGGACCAGTACCGTACAAATCCGATAAGGCTATCCCTTAAAAGTACGGTGTAATAACAATTGAGAATGGAAAGGAAACTCCATTACCCTCCGTCGTGAATATTGCAGACATCAGTCGAGTAACACGGAGCGGTCGAATCTTCAACTGAGGAGTTGGAGAACCTACCAGAGAAAAGGAACCTCAAACAGAAGTTCCTGATCAACCAGTCGGTCAGTCCAGTGATCTCGACCTTTCAATGAACAATGATGAGATGTTGAAGCTCATCCAGAAGAGTGAGTACAACATTGTTGATCAACTGTTGCAAACTCCTTCAAAAATCTCTGTGTTATCTCTTTTACTCAGTTCCGAAGCTCACGGAGAGGCTTTACAGAAAGTCTTAGAGCAAGCCTTTGTGGAACAAGATGTAACAATAAGATAATTCGACAACATCATCTCCAACATCACCTACTGCTACTAACGATTAAAACCTTCATCCCATTCAGGATTTCTTCCACAGTGGAGGCTTCCTTCACCCAGGGTCTCAAGAAGTACACACCATCAACAAGGGTGGTCCCTCCGATACAGATTAAGAGTGGAAATCCTATCTTAACGAGGACGGTTATATGTCTCGGGAAGAGGTGCCTACGCCATTTTGCTATCCCGCACAAAGTTCAAGATTTATACCAAGGTCAGATGTCAAGATGATATACGGAGATTGTGATCCGGAAGGATGTCGTGCTCCACCAAACTCATTAGAGGAGGACACTCTGATGAAAGACAACTTTGACCACGACTATTATGGCCCAATGGATGGCCTGCCTATCTGGCAGCCGTACCCGGGAGACTCGGGGCGAGAAAGTCAGCCCAACAATGCATATCAACTGAGCATTATTGAAAAGAATACCTGCGTCTCCACCACGTCATGGGATCATTACTCAGGGCATTCAGAAAATATCCAGCACGACGATGAATTTGCAAAGCTTGCAGGACTAGAATTCATCAATTATGCTTTTCTTGAGGTCAACGTCATCGAAAGGGATGACTCCTCCAGTTACAAAGAAGTGTGGGACACCTTAGGACAACCAAGTGGTAAATTCGACTACTTGGTTAAGTACACCGCTCCTGAAAGCTCTCGTATCAGGCTCGAGGACATCCAGCCAACTGGATGTGGAGATCCACCTGAGAATACAAATACTATGCAAGATACAACAGAAGAGTTCATCTACGACAACTCTTCCTGGGAAACAGATTCCAATGATCCTGCTCCACCAGAAATCAGCGTTATTTCTGAAGACAAGTCGAGAAAAAAGGTACCAGACTTTGTGATTCACCGAGGAGTTCACCGCCAATTGGTTGCTGTCAATGTTCCGAAAGTCGTTCATAAGTCTAAATTGCTTGTTTTAAACCCCATTGAAACATACGATTCAATGCCTTCTCCCAACTTTGAATTCCTGGTATTTGAGGCTGAAGAAGAAGATGACAAAGAAATTCTAGAAGAGATCTCCTGATTACTCAAACAAGAGGAAAGGTCCATTGAACCTCACAAAGAGCCATTGGAAACGGTCAACTTGGGTTCAGAAGAAGAGAAAAAAGAAGTCAAGATTGGGGCCCTACTCAGTCCAACTATCAAAGAAGGTTTGATAAAGCTTCACAAAGAATTTCCCGATGTATTCGCTTGGTCCTATCAGGATATGCCAGGGTTGGATACCAGCATTGTGGAACATCATCTACCTTTAAGATCAGAATGTCCGCCAGTAAAACAAAGGTTAAGATGGACTCATCCAGACATGGCCATCAAAATCAAAGAGGAAGTACAGAAATAGATTGACGCGGGTTTCCTCGCCACGTCAGAATATCCTCAATGGCTAGCCAACATCGTACCAGTTCCAAAAAAGGACAGAAAGGTTAGAATGTGTGTGGATTACAGAGATCTAAACAAAGCAAGTCCGAAGGATGACTTTCCCTTACCACACATTGACATGCTGGTAGACAGTACAACAAAGTTCAAAGTATTCTCCTTTATGGATGGATTCTCGGGCAATAATCAAATCAAAATGGCGCCGAAGGACATGGAGAAAACTTTGTTCATCACCCCATGGGGTACTTTTTGTTACAAGGTAATGCCGTTTGGTTTGAAGAACGTCGGGGCAACCTATCAAAGGGCCATGACAACTCTGTTTCATGACATGATACACAAAGAAATCGAGGTATATGTCGATGATATGATTGCCAAATCTAAGACAGAAGAGGAGCATGTGACCCACATGTCAAAACTATTCGAGCGTCTGAGGATATACAAACTCCGCTTGAATCCCAATAAGTGCACATTTGGTGTCCATTCAACGAAACTTCTAGGGTTCATCGTCATCCATAAAGGAATTGAGGTTGATCCTGACAAGGTCAAGGCCATTCAAGAAATGCCTTCTCCAAATACTGAAAAACAAGTCAGGGGATTCCTGGGACGTCTAAAATACATTTCCAGATTTATATTCCTCATGACCGCGACATGTGCGCCGATCTTCAGATTACTCAAAAAGAATCAGGGCTGCGTTCGGACAGAAGACTTCCAAACCTCCTTCGACAATATCAAGGAATACCTATTGAATCCGCCGATTCTCTCACCTCCAGTGGAAGAAAGACCACTGATCATCTACCTAACAGTCTTGGAAGACTCAGTGGGCTGTGTACTTGGTCAACAGGATGAAACAAAAGAAAAGAGTCTGCCATCTACTATTTGAGCAAGAAATTTATCGACTGCGAGACTCGGTATACTATGCTTGATAAAACTTGTTACGCTCTGGCTTGGGCAGCCAAACGTCTTCGCCGGTATATGATTCGTTACACTACTTGGTTAATCTCAGAAATGGACCCAATCAAGTACGTCTTTGAAAATCCTTCTCTCACGGGAGGGATTTCCCGTTGGCAGATGTTGTTATCAGAATACGACATTGAGTACCACGCTCAGAAAGACGTCAAGGGAAGTATTTTAGCCGATCATTTGGCTCATCAACCAATTGATGATCAGGAATCAGTTGGATTTGACTTCCCAGACGAAGATGTCATGTACTTGAAAATGAAAGATTGCGATGAACCGCTACCCAGTGAAGGGCCAGAACCAGGTTCCCAATGGGGACTAATCTTTGACGGAGCTGTAAATCATTATGGACACGGAATTGGGGCAATCATTATAACACCTCAAGGTACCCACATTCCTTTCACTGCCAGACTGACATTCAAGTGTACAAACAACGAGGCCGAATACGAAACTTGTATCATGGGTCTCGAAGAAGCGATTGACTTAAGGATCAAGAACTTGGATGTATATGGCGAATCAGCCCTGGTTATCAATCAGATAAAAGGAGATTGGAACACATACCAATCAGGACAGATTCCTTACAAATATTACGTGAGAAGGTTGTTACCCTTCTTCAATAGAATCGAGTTTCATCATATCCCTCGTGAAGAGAATCAAATGGTTGATGCATTAGCCACTCTCTCTTCCATGATTAGTGTAGGTCAATGGAACGACATACCTAAGATTGACATAATGAGCCTGGAAAGGCCCGCTTACATCTTCGCAATTGAAGTAGTCATAGACGACAAACCTTGGTATCACGATATCAAATTATTCCTTCAGAAACAAGAGTATCCACCCGGGGCATCCAGAAAAGACAGAAAGACCCTCAGAAGGATAATAGGCATCTTCTTTCTGAGCGGTGATACTCTGTATAAGAGAAACTTTGACATGGTCTTGCTTCGATGTGTAGACAGACCAGAAGCAAACATACTGATAAAATAAATTCACGAAGGATCCTTTCGCACTCATGCCAACGGACACACAATGGCGAGAAAAATTCTAAGAGTTGTGTACTACTGGTTGGCCATGGAATTCGATTGCTACAAGTACATGAGGAGGTGTCACAAGTGTCAGATATACTCCGACAAAATCCATGTACCGCCAACGTATCTCAAAGTTCTTTCTTCTCCATGGCCTTTTTCCATATGGGGAATTGATATGATTGGCATGATCGAACCCAAAGCCTCGAACGGACATTGGTTCATCCTGGTAGCCATTGACTACTTCACCAAGTGGGTCGAAGCAGCGTCATACGCCAATGTAACCCGACAAGTGGTGGTCCGATTTATCAAAAACAACATCATCTGACGTTATGTTGTTCCTATCCAAATCATTACAGATAATGGATCCAACTTGAACAATAAGATGATGAAAGAGTTGTGTGCTGAGTTCAAGATCGAACACCATAACTCATCTCCCTACCGACCCAAGATGAACGGAGCGGTGCAAGCGGCTAATAAGAACATCAAGAAGATTGTTCAAAAGATGGTTGTAACCTACAAAGACTGGCATGAGATGCTGCCCTTTGCTCTTCACGGTTGTCTCACATCTGTCCGCACTTCAACAGGGGCAACCCCTTTCTCTCTAGTATATGGCATGGAAGCAGTCCTCCTCATCGAAGTAGAGATCCCATCAATCCGGGTATTGATGGAAGCTAAGCTAATAAAAGTTGAATGGTGTCAAAGTCTGCTATATTCCATGGTTAGTTATCACCAAAGGATGAAGAAGGTGTTTGACAAAAAGGTCTGACCTCACGCCTTCATGACAGGAGACCTCGTGCTCAAGAAGATACAATCATTTCTCACTGATTCCCAGGGCAAATGGACTCTGAATTATGACGGCCCCTATGTGGTCAAGAAAGCTTTCTTAGGCGGCGCCTTGAGACTCACAACCATGGACGGAGAGGAATTTGCCTACCCCATGAATGTTGACGTAGTCAAGAAATACTTCGCCTAAAAAAACGTCTCGGTGGATTGAAAACCCGAAAGGGCAGTCCAGGCAAAAATTAGAGACATAATCAAAAATCATCCCAGTGGATTGGAAGTCTCAAAGTACAATCCAGGCAAAAGTTAGGGATTAATGGCAAGTAACTACGTCTGATCAGTTCAACTCCTCAGCCGTTGCGCCATCCATAAGAAAACTCCAGTCAAGGTCATCTTCGACAGAAGCTCAGGATGTCCAGAATTCAAAGTTGGTAGAAGGATAGTGTCATACCCCAAATTTTGACCACTAAGATTTCCCATCATTGTGTAAATCATCGTCACAATATGGAGGAACCTTCATGCCTCATCAGTCTCCCTAAAGATGGGTGAGCATTCACTACAAACAATAATTAGGGTTTCAAGCCCTCTCTAAGCCTTAGAAAAAGGATCAATCAAGAAATGACATGATCTTCAACTTGTCTAACCTCTCAAACATCCAAAAAGGATCAAGAGGACTCCTACTTCAAGGATTAAGCACAAGGCTGCTCCCTTCCAAGTGGATTAAGCCACAAGATCACCAGAGTCACCAAATTAGGGTTTGGTCGACCAGGGCCTCCAGAGGGAAATTTTCCTCTAGGCATGAGCCAATGCTTCAAAACATAACCTAAGATGCTCCATGGAACATCATGAACCCCATCATCAAGTCAATTTAGCCTCAGGGGAGGCATTCATCAAAAATCAGGAATTAGGGTTTCTTGACCTAATTCACCCCTAAGTTGACTTTTGGGACAAAACAGGAGCCAAGACCTCAAGACATGATTTGAGGGTCTCCAATACACCACATTGATCCATTTGTAACAATGGATTGATCCAAGAAACTTGAGAAAAAAGTCTCAATTTCATCAGAACCACAATCAGGGTTTCGCGGGAAAAGTCAATTGTGCCTTTGACTTTTGACCAAGACATGCTCCCAAACCCTAGGATATGATTAAATACACCCTATAACACCTATGAAATCAATCCATCAAGTTTGATTTAGGTCAAGGACTTGATTTCATAGAGAATCACACAGTTTGGAATTCATCTGACAAAAAGTCGACTGTGCACAAAAGTCAACTTTGACTTTTTGAGATTTTTCAGAAATATGGTTCCTTAACCCTAAAATGATGTTAATGTGTGATTTGAATCAACATTCATCAAGAAAAATCAAGAAAAGTTGGATAACTTGTAAAAGGGGTAACCATAAAAACTTAGAAATTTTTCTAAGTTATGGAACAAAGTGGCAAGGGTAGCAACTTTGGAGGATCATAACTCCTAAACCACGAGGTCATTTTTCCCCATTCAAAGCTGGATTTGTAGCCCTCGTGGACCTCTACAAAAGCTTCAACTACACCTCATTCCAATTCATCATGGATTTTGAGTTATGGAATGATCAAAATGGCTGAAAACATGAAATGCCACTTTTTCCAACACTTAGTGAAATTTTCACTAAGTCAGAATTTGCCTTCACTTTTTTCCAAATGTTGGGGAATTTTTCACTTGGATCTAAAAAGTATCAAAACCAAATATGATTAAACAGTTGTTGTATCATATGAGGGCTTTCTAAAATGGCCAAGAACTCCATCAAATTCCACTTGAGCCATGAGATATGACAATGCCAATATGCCTTGCTGCAAACTGTCATGGCAAGGCAGATTTGGGAGTTTTGCTCGATTTGCTCAAATTATGCAAAGGGCAAGCAACTCTATCCATCTGAACACCTCAAGGGGGGACCAAGAACCAACTCTGATCCCAAGCCTCCCAAGTCTTTGGAACCAAAAATAGCATGCCAAACCTAGAAATCCCTAAAGAGGGGACAAGACTCCAACTTTGTTTTGGAGCATTCAATGGATGCACCAAGGTGGCATGGACTGAGCCATTTCCAACTGATTTCAGTCGAGACCTATCCAAGACCAAGGGAACCAGCAGCCTGTGCCCTAACCTCTAATCAATGGCTAGAGGAGACTTGGATTCTCATTGCTCAACATTGACCAAACCTATGCAGCAGTTGCCATTCACTATTCCTTGAAAAACAAACTTGCTCAACTATAAATAGAGCTCATTTGTGATCAGTTTGAGTACACCAAAGCCATCAAACAGATGCTTTCCTCAAAATCTCCTTCTTCACTCCAAATTTTCCTTCCAAAGCAAGTCACTATCGGGTTTTGAGTTTGAGAGCAATTCCAATCAAACCAATCACACACACACACACCTCATAAACATCATATAGAAGTGATCCAAACACTCACATAACATCTGGAACACCAAAATCACAAAATCACTAGCCAACTGCTCAAGCCTTTGACAGATTTGCATTTGAGGTGCCAAATCAAGTTCCAGCTCAATTCAATCCACTCCAAGCACCCAGACACACTCCATAGCACCTAGGAAAGCTGTCCATATCCTTGGAACCAAGCTGTAACACCTCTAACACAAAACACGATCACCAGCTGCAAGAGGTATGCATGAGCTCTTCTAACTTTATGATCCATGCATTTTTTGTTGCACAATAATTTGGCCATATGTTCATAATCATGCATGGAGTGTTTTCCCTCAATCAATTGCATTGTTTGAATCGTGTATGGAATTTCTGAACCTTCATGCAAATTTTAGGGTTCTTGAGGTTTTTCTTTGATTTCTTATTCCATGTTTAAAATAAATGAAATTAAAGACCATAGACATGATCGTGAGGTTAAAACGAGTAGATTGATATGTAGATTGCATGATATAATCAAGTATTCAGTGAGATTGGACAGAAAATGCAAATCTGCATAAACAGAGGGTGGCGCGTGTTCTTGGCGCCTTTTTGAAAATTTGAATATTTGAATTTTGTGATTTAATTAATTTATTCAAAAATTAATTTCTCTTTGAGTTTTAATGATTTTGAGTTGATTCTTTTTTTAATAATTCACAAAAATGTTAAAATATTTTATTTTCCCAAAAAATCCCAAAAATATTATTTATTTCATATACTTGATATTTTTGTAAAGAAATAATATTTTAATTGTTTTTTACATTTAAAATATTTTCTCCTTCTTGATTTTTCAAATTTTAGTGATTTCCAAACATTTTGTGGATCAAAACCTAATTTTTGAAACATTAATCTAAGATCACAATTTGTTTTCCACATGTTTAACAATTTTGATCATTTTAATTGAATTTTTTATTCAATTAAAATACGTTTTGAAAACAAATTAGGGTTTTTGATTAATTCAACCCTCATCAAACTTTTTCAAAATCTTTGGGCCTTTAATAGAGTGTAAGACCCAACCCTTTGTAGAAACCAAAATAATTTGGGCCTCAAATATTGTATAAGTCCCGTTGTATTTCAAAAGTTCGGCGCGATCGTCGCCAGTTCAAAACAAAACCTTGGGCCTCTCCTTGAGCTGTAAGCCCCACCACTTGTACAAAAATAAATCATTGGGCCTCTAATAGAGTGTAAGACCCAATCCTTTTTTAACCAAAATAATTTTGGGCCTCATATATTATTTAAGTCCCTCTACGTTAAAAGAAAATCTCGGCGCGATCCCCTGTTCAAAAATCAAACCCCTGGGCCTACCCTCGTGTTATAAGCCCCATTCTTTTTCTTTAAAAATCATTTGGGCCTCTTGAGAGAGTGTAAGACCCATCCCTTTGTACAGAAAACCTTTTGGGCCTCAGTCACTTGTATAAGTCCCTGTACAAAACAACAGTGCAATCACTGATAAAACCTTGGGCCTCTCCTTGAGCTGTAAGCCCCAACAATCTTTTCAAAGCACTTCTTCTTTGATTTTGAATATAATATTGTCATCAAAGCTTTCTTTGTTAATCAACTAACAAAACAGCATGGAAGCTCTACAACCTAGTAAGTGTTTACCCGCTTTCTTTATATGCTTTCATATATATATATATAACTGTATTGTGGGGCTGCTCACTGTAAATCTTCTTTCACAAACTTTTATATACTTGTCAAATATCAACTGTGTAATACTAGTATAGTTATTTAGAGTTTTCCCCGGCAACTACGTCTAGAACTAGGTAAAGCCCGTTGGTCACTCTTAAATACAAACAAAACTAGATCCCCATAGGATTACCAGACACGGTCTTCCCTCCTCTTGGGGTTAAACAATATGGAGACGTGAAAGGCATCATTCTTAGTGAACCCTTTCTCAGACTGTCACCCTTAGAAATTGTCAAAGAAACTCTACTCCCCAGAGATGATCTTTTCTCCGTGAATGGAATCTCTTGAGTTTCTTCCAAATTCTCGGGCTTTCCTGGCTTGATCTATTCTTGGTGAATGGCATGTCTTGAACTTTTCAGGGTTTGGGGACCCACAGGCTTCTTAAAAGCATCCCCGCCTCCTCTTGAGCGTTGTACAAGGACCCTTCGTCTTCTTAAAAGCTCTCATGCCTCCTCTTGGGCTTAGTACAAGGACCCAGAGACCTCTACAAGTATAGGAACAGAACCTAGTCATCAATTTGCTAGAGCTGTCTTTCTGAGTCAACTGTCAGACCTGTTAATGGGTTGACCTTCATCCCTTAACAAACCAACCTTCTCTTGGGCATTATACAAAGATCATTCACTATCTGAGAATCGATTTCTCAAAACACCCGTAGACTTGGACAGTCTCAATACCCTTTGGATTTCCCATGTCCTTAAAGAACAGGAATAAACCCTGATCCTCTGATCAGTATCAAAGCCCAGCCTTACCTTTAATCGTTCCCTCTATAAGAACTGATTTTCTCCTCATCCAACACACTGGACTTGTCACTGAACTAAAACAATCACCAACAAAGTTAGCCTCCTCTTGGGCTTTGTACAATGACTCTCCCCAGCGGAGTTAACCCTTTTAGCCTCCATCTCGGGCTTCGTGCGAGATAGAAAAACACTCTCTTGTTGAGTATAAAAGACTCTCTTGTTGAGTCAATCTCCCATTAGCCTCCATCTCGGGCTTCGTACGAGATACTAAATCACTCTCTTGTTGAGTATAAAAGACTCTCTTGTTGAGTCACACCTTCAGCCTCCATCTCGGGCTTCGTACGAGATACCAAATCACTCTCTTGTTGAGTATAAAAGACTCTCTTGTTGAGTCAATCACCTTTTAGCCTCCGTCTTAGGCTTCATACAAGACACATATAAAAACACCCTCTTGTTGGGCCAATAGCCTCCTCTTAGACTTTGTTTAAGAAAACCCCGATTGAGTCAACCAACCTTGTAGCATCAAAATTTGTGCCTTGCTCATAGTACACAAACATCAACAACTCCTTCATCTAAATTGTTGTAAGCGGCAAGCCTCTAGATTATTTACATCCACGACACTGTCCCTCTTTTAGTATGAGAAATTCCTAAGGAAAGATAGCATTGCTCTACACTGGGTTAAAGTCTTCTCCTTCAGGTTAAAAACCCCCGATAAAGGAAATTATGGCATTGTTGGATTCACATATCCCGGTTAAAGTAATTCTCCTTTATAACCAGTCACCCAACAGTCGTGGCAAACAGATCCTCTTTAGAGATGACAAATTCTCTCTAAAGTCAAAAACCCTTTAGCTTCATATCTTGGGCTTCGAACAAGATACAAATAGACCTTTCAGCTTCACATCTTGGGCTTTGAACAAGATACAAACCATCTTTAGTTTCACGTCTTGACCTTTGAACAAGACACCAAAACAACCTTTTTCCTCCCATAGAATAGGAGGAACTACGATCGCTCTGATTTCCCTGTTTCGTCAAACGGGAATACGTAGGCATAAGATTGAAAAATCTTAGCAAGCACACTAATCAAAAAACCCAAAATCCCATACCTTCATACATCAATCGAAAAGCGTCAGTCCTAACATCCTACCAATAGCCTAAACGATGTGCCTTTTTAACAAAATAACCTAAGAGAGATCCACAATCTTTGTAGCATCTGTAAACCAACAGTCATCTGTTTAAACTCAGTTTGCAAGCAGCGTTAATTGGAGACATCAATTTCCCTTCCTTCATCAGCTTCAATAGGATAAAAAATGAATCGAGCTATAGTACCCCAAAGTGATAGTGCTTTGCAACCACATATAAAACTCGCGCTACAGAAAAATGGCGACTCTGCTGGGGAGAATGTCGAGATCTTGTTCTATTCCCATCTCTTAGGTAGAAAACCCTAAAATTCATGTCACAGAAATGACAGCTCAGCTACGTAGTCATCGTCTATATAGGATCATAAGACTAGAGGTCTAGGATGATTAAGACAAAAATATATACTGCTTTTCCTAATTAATAACTGTGTTTATTTTTCTGCTAATGGGAATGCGTGTGATGCCGCATATGGAAAGACTGAGTATACACCTAAGATAGGTTATGGCAATGCGGGTAATCTTACTGGGAGTGAATTCCAGTTAAGAGCCCCCGATCGACCATCAAACTCAGTGGAGACTCCCTTTGCAGATACATTGCCTATACAACTTCGGTTGTTGAAAGTAGTGTGGTCGACTGGGTTATCTGAGAAGCTGAGGTTTTTAGTAAACTTAAGCCATTTTGTAGTGCGGAAGCTATCAGAAATAGTTGTCACGCGATACTACCCTTATCTGAGATCACTCTAGGATACATTAGCTCACTGGCGATCCGCTTGCTGTTTTTATCCCAGAGGGGTCAATGATTTTGCGGACAGGTACAAAAAATCACCAGTATAAACCTTTGGGGGGGGGGGGGGGTAGAGCCTTGACTTCATGACACCGACCCTTTGACCCCATGTTTTTTCTATGTTTTTGTGTGCTGCATTCATACATTCATTTAAAAAACATTAAAATAAAGAAAATCTTCTCTTCTAGTCTCTCTTTTTCAAATTAAACTAAGACAATGATTGTAAATATCAGAGAGAAAGGAGATTGCGCTAATGGATTTCGGTAGAAGGAAAACTCATAAGTACACCTTCAAGGTTCCAAAGTTGGAGGATTTAAGAGGTCTGGCGAGAATGATCACCAACCCTGAGGCTTTCAGAGCCAAGTATGGAGGACTGTTGTCCTTGTTAAGGGTCCACGTAATTGAAGGAATCATGTCCATGTTAATCCAGTTCTACGATCCGGTCTATCACTGTTTTACATTCCCGAATTATCAGCTTGCACCAACGCTAGAGGAGTATTCTCACCTGACTGATTTACACATTACTGATCAAGCTCCCTTTTCTGAACTGGAAGAAATTCCAAAGGATCCAACTATTGCAAGAGCAATTTATTTGGACGAGTCAGAAGTCAGGACTCACATGACCACAAAGGGTGGCATACAAGGTTTGTCAGCCCAGTTCTTGACAAAGAAAGCCCTGTACTTTGCCAGTATAGGGAACGTGGCCGCTTTCGAGAGCATCTTTTTTTTGCTCACCTACGAGTTATTTTTGTTTCCTAACATTGATAACTTCGTAGATACCAACGCCATTAAGATTTTCCTGATTGGAAACCCCGTACCGACCTTACTCGCAGATGCGTATCATTCGGTACACTTAAGGAATTTATACAACGGAGGAATGATCACTTGCTGTGTACCCATGCTATAAAAATGGTTCACTTCCCATTTACCCAAGTCAGCTGCATTTTGGGATCAAAATAATACTTTACGTTGGTCGCAGAGAATCATGTCTCATACCAACTTTGACATCGATTGGTACAATCGAATCTACGACGGGATCAGAATCATTGACCGTTGTGGAAATTTCCAAAATGTACCCCTTATAGGAACTAAGGGAGGAATCAACTATTATCCAGTGTTAGTTCGTCGTCAATTTGGATACCCGATGAGGCATGTCCCGCGCAGGGCTCATCTGGAAGGTCTTTTCTTCAAAGAAGGAGAAAATGACAGGGCACTAAAGACAGAAATAGTGCACGCTTGGAAACATGTTCACAGGAAAGGACGAGAGTCTCTAGGAAAACCAGATTGTGTCTCGGTGGAGCCTTATCTCCACTGGGTACAAACTAGAGCTCTCAAGCTAAGGATGCCTTACCCTCGTTAGGAAGTTCTTCCATTAAGGGACTCTGCCCTTTATTTCATGTCTGAGACAGAAAAAATTCAAGTTACTCTCAGCAACGTCCAGCAGGAGAAGAGGTCTTGGAGGAACAAGTATCGTATTCTCAATGTGGAATGCAAGAAAATACAGCAGCTATTAAGAGAAAAAGATGCTCTGATTGAGATTTTAGAGCAACATGCTGTAGAGAATCAGGATGACCAAAGGAATTTGCTCGCTCCTTTCACTTGGAAAAGGAATGACAACCCGACAACGGCCCAAGAGCCCCGGTCAAAGAAAAGGAAAGCACCAGAACCAGCACCTGAGCTCTCCTCTGAGAGGACTCAGGATCCATTAGTTTAGGTTTCCTTTTTTTCAGCACTTTGTAATCTACTGTATTTCCATTTCCGCAATCCTTTGAATTCAATAATAAGGGGTTTCCCCCCTGTTTGATATGTGCAATCTAATTGTCGAAGTTTACTTTGAATAAACAAAAACATAAAATTAATATAATCATTGCATATCATTCATCATTCTCGTAACGCATTCTTCTTACCTACGAATCTCACGTTTGTGTCTCGGTTCTAGAGTCAAACTGTCTCATTCGTACAATACTCGGGCCAATCGTCAGAAAAAGATGGATGATCTCGAGGAAGAGAACAGAGAGTTGAGAGAAGAGATCGACACTCTGAAAGAGGATCTGAGAAAGCTTCATAACGACATGCAAGCTCTAGCAGAAGCTCAAATGTAACAACAAAGAACTGTGATCTCAGAGATCACATCGACGCCCATAGTGGAGAAGTCTGATCCTAGGTACAAAATGCCGAAAGATCGTCCCTGGGGCATGCCTATCAATTATATCCCGGAAGGATATGTTCCGCTGATCAATGAGGATCAGGGAACCACAGCAGGAGCCATTGGGTCTGAAGGTTACAAACTTCGGGAAAGAGAAAATGCCAGGGGCATGACAGCAACTCCTGAAGGTTACAAACTTCGGGAAGCACCGAGAGTCTCGGCCATAATGACTATGCCACCACCTGTGGTACACACTGTCCCGGAAGGACAGATTCCACAGATACCTTCTGGTGGAAATGGCAGCATGTTCAATAGAATGAGTGAATTCTAGGAACAGTTCCTGGAAATGCAGAAGGAACTGCAAGCCCTTCGCGGTTAGGATCTATTTGGAAAGGACGTCGCGGACCTCTGCTTGGTCCCCAATGTGAAAGTTCCACACAAGTTCCAAGTGCCCGACTTTGAAAAGTACAAGGGTAACTCTTGCCCTCAGAGCCACTTGGTGATGTACGCTCGGCGAATGTCAACTCAAACAAAGAACCAGGAGCTGCTCATTCACTACTTTCAGGATAGTTTAACCGGTTCCACATTAAAATGGTACATAGGTTTAAACCACGCTACGATCGGCACGTTCAGAGATCTTGGCGCTGCCTTCGTTCAACAATATAAATACAATTTGGACATGGCACCGGACAGAGATCAACTCAGATCGATGTAACAAAAGGACAAGGAAACTGTTAGTTCTTGTATTGGCTGGAATTTTGGTAAAACAAAGTTGAACAATGTTGATGTCGTATGTCTGATGTCATAACATTGGTTCTTAACATTAGTTGTTGCAGAGTTAAAGTTTTATATGCTGATGTTATACTTGATGTGTTGACATCAGTTATCAGAACATCAGAACATCAGGTTGTGATGTTTTAGGGTTGCGTGTGTTAGTTTGTGTTTGAGGAGATCTGTTAGAGAGATTGGATGCGAATATCTTGGAGAAGATATTTTCAATCAGATATGGAGCAAATCATGGATCAAATCATGGAACTAACATTAGGGCTGATTTGAAAAGATTTAAAAAGATTAGAAGATCAAATCTGTTTTAAATCCTGTTTAATAACAAATCAAATCATATATTTTTTGGAGGAGGTCCAAGCCCAAGTCAGAATTATATTTAAAAGCAGCCTCAACCCTTGTTGGTAGGAAACGAAGACAGAGAGCATAGACTGAGAGTCAATTTGAGTTTTCGTGTGTGTTTTTGTAAACCATTCATGTTTGAATTGGTGTTACTATTTTGAGTTGTAAGTGTATTCACTCTAGAGCTTTTAAGCAAGAGTGTGTTGTTCTTGATCAAAGCTGTTAAGCATAATCAAGGTGGGTTTTAAAGTGTAATCTTTGAATTGTATCACTGAGGTGATTTAGGGAGTGAGTGGGTTCTCATACCTAAGTGGTTTCTTAGGTAGAAGTGTCATTGGGTAGTGATTAAGTTAGGTAGATGTCAACTGGGATTGTTGAGTCTGTAATTTAATACTACTAATAGTGAATTTCCTCCCTGGCTTGGTAGCCCCCAGACGTAGGTAGTTAGACCAAACTGGGTGAACAATTCATTGTGTTATTTACTGCTTGTTATTGCCTTGTTCATATTAGCAGAGTGTGTTGTTGTGACATCGCACTTAACATCACACATCTGATACCAGAATTTCAATTGGTATCAAAGCAGGCATCCTGCTCTGCATCTGGGTGAGATCTAGGGCTGATACTTTCTGGTGCAATGGACAAGGAGTGTGGTGGATTTGTGAATAGACCCCCTATTATAGATGGCTCAAATTATGACTATTGGAAACCTCGTATGGTTACATTCTTGAAGTCATTAGACAGTAAAGCCTGGAAGGCTATTTTGAAAGAATGGAAACATCCTGTTATTGTGGAAAAGGATGAGAATAGAAAGGAAGTAGAGGGTAGCTCAAAACTGAAACCTGAAGAAGAATGGACCAAGGAAGAAGATGAGCTTGCCCTTGGGAATTCTAAAGCCTTGAATGCCATATTTAATGGTGTTGATAATAACATCTTCAGGTTGGTCAACACTTATGAAGTAGCTAAGGAAGCATGGGATATCTTGAAGACTACTCATGAAGGAACCTCCAAAGTCAAGATGTCAAGACTTTAACTTTTGACAACAAAGTTTGAAAATCTGAAGATGAAGGATGATGAGACTATCCATGATTTCCACATGAACATCCTTGAGTTGTCCAATGCTTCTAGTGCTTTAAGAGAAAGAATGACTTAAGAGAAGCTGGTAAGGAAGATTCTCAGATCCCTTCCCAAGAGATATAAAATAAAGGTGACTGTTATTGAAAAAGCTCAAGACATCAGCAAGATGAGAGTTGATGAGTTGATTGGGTCTCTTCAAACATTTGAGTTGGGGTTGAATGAGGAGCCCGAAAAGAAGACCTAAAGCATATCTTTGGTGTCTAATACTGAAGATGGTAAGAAGGAGTGTAATTTTGAAACTCAGGAGGAACTGTCAAATGCTGTTGTGATGCTTGGGAGACAGTTTAATAAGGTGTTAAAGAGAATGGACAGAAACTATAGGCCTAATGTTAAGAACATCACATCTGACAACAACAGGTCTAGTGATCAAGTGAATCATGACAAAGGAGTTCAATGCTATGAGTGTGAAGGTTATGGTCATGTCAAGAAAGAATGTCCTACATACCTCAAAAAGCAGAAAAAGGGGTTATCTGTTTCCTGGTCTGATACAGATAGTGAAAGTGAAGAAGAGAATGCCAAGCATGTTAAGGCATTGACTGGACTATGTGCCTCTGATGGAGAGTCTAGTGATGGTGAATTGACCTTTGAAGAGCTGGCATCTTCTTATCAAGAGCTGTGTCTGAAAATTGAAGAGGTCTGTCAAGAAGGGGAGAAGCAGAAGAAGATTATTGTACAACTTGAGACTGAGAAAGCTGAACTTAAGAATGAAGTTTTGTTGTTAAAATCCCAACTTGATCAAATGTCAAAATCCATCAGAATGTTAAATAGTGGAACTGACACTCTGGATAAAATACTTGAAGCTGGAAACGGGGCAAGTGATAAGACTGGTCTAGGATATGAGGGTGAGAAGAAGATATCTGCAGAGGCTAGTTCTTCTGGGGTTAAACAGAACATTCCTTATCATCATGAAAAAAGACATGGTTCTGGAATTAAGAAGGTTGTCCCTCACCTTGGGCCACAAAATAATGGAAAGGGCTATGGTCCTGTACCTAAGAAGTTTTTGCCTCAACCTCAAGGAAAGCCTCAGGTTTCTGGAGCTAGGCAGTATATGCCTCCCCAATAGCATAGGAGTATGCAGGCTTCTAGTCTCAAACATAACATGTTCCATCCGATGTCTCAACATCAGGGGGAAATATATGGTTTTGGACCTAATAATGCTGTGCCTCATGGTTATGGCAGAAGAAGGCCACATCATCATGGTAAAAGACAGCCTAATCATTACAAAAGACAGACTCAGCACTACAGAAGACAGCCTAATTGTGGGAGAAGACAGCATCAATATTTTGACAGATGGCAGCCTCAGCATTATGACAGAAATCATCATCAAGGTGGGAGACATTTCAATCACTTCAGAGAAGAGATTCAAAGAGTGAGATGTTACTATTGTGGAAGATTTGGCCATATACAATCTTCTTGCTTTAAACTGCATGGTTGTCCCAAATCTGTTCCTCAACCTAGACAGAAGCAGGACAGGTCTCAGGCTGTTAAACAATGGGTTCCTAAAGCTGCTGTCACATGTCTATTAGCCCACTCATCTGTTAGAACCCCAACTATGGATGGTTGGTATTTTGACAGTGGTTGCTCAATGCATATGACTGGTTTCAAGAATCAGTTGGTGGATATCAGGACTTACTCCACAAATGATGTAACTTTTGGTAATGGAGAAAAAGGGGAAGTTAAAGGAATTGGAAAATTGAATTGTGAGGCTGGACCTAATCTTGAAAGTGTACTTCTGGTCAAAGGATTGACTGCTAATTTGATTAGCATCAGTCAGTTATGTGATGAAGGATTCAAGGTTAGCTACACTAAACATGAATGTTTAGTGACAAATGAGAAGAGTGAAGTCGTTATGAGGGGAGTTAGATCCATAGATAACTGTTATTTATGGGTTCCTCAAGAGTCCAGCTCATCATGTAATGTCAAGGATGATGTTATGACATCTGAATGTGACATTAGAAGGATCACCAAACAACCTAGTGTCATGCAACTATTCAGAGGATATCTTGAAGAAACTAAGGTCATAGAGGTTGATCATTCAGATATAAAGGGTAATATGTATGCTGAAATTTGTGAAATCTTAAGTAGAAATTTGGGCATGTGGAAAGTCATCTGATGTTAGTGACTTATGGTGTGCATTTATTAAATTTCAAAAATTTAAAAGGAAATTTGTTTTGGTGGGGAAAATACATTTATTGGCTTTTAAGTGATCATCAAAAGCAGCCCCTTACCTTAGGCTATCATTCCCTATTGTTACTCTCACACGCTACGTCAATCTCCACACTCCAAGTCCGTTCATCTTCCCCCCTAAGAACAAAAATTACAAAACACCTTTGTTCATCAGTTGTTACACAAGAACGTTGTCTAAACAAGTGTCATCTCCATCCAAGAAGTCTGCGTCCAAAAGTTCCACTCATACAAATTCTAGGGTTTCGACTGAAAAGGTATCTTTGGATGAAGTTATGGACATTGCTCCTATCTCTATGATTCCAGCTTCAGAAAAGAAAAGACCTAAGAAGTGTCAACCTAAGAGGCCTTCAAAAGGTAACACTCCTCATCAATCTACGGGTAGGAAATTTGATGATACCGAAAGTAGAGCGTTTGTCACTAGTGTTTTGTTTGGAGACAAACCTACTCCTAAGACTACCACCCCTCTTCATCAAGCTGTTGAAGAAAGGGTAGATGTGGACAAAAGTATTGATCAGATTGTCACAAAAAATTTTGAGAAAGGGATTTCTGTGAAGGGAATATCTAGACCTCTTAGTCAAATGCCTGCTGATCAATCCTTTAGAGGAAAGGGTGACATGGAAACTTCTGAAACCAATCTTCATAGATTGGCTGTCTCTGTCATTGAAGATGCTGAGATTGAAGATGAAGTTGAAGTTGAAGCTGAAGCTGAAAGAGAAAGGGATACTCATGTTGAAGATGAGGTTGATGTTGAACATGATGTTGGAACATCACCTGCTAGGGATGTTACTCCTAGTCCCATAGGGAAGAAGAAGGCTGATGTGGTGGATGTTGTTGACTTATCTGATAATGAAGTAATTGGTAATGTTGTTCCTGGTATTGCCAAAAGATTGAAGACTAGAAAAGGAAAGAATGTGGAATCTTCTCCTAAGATGACAGCTGAAGGCAAGAAGAAAATGACATATGTTGTTGGTCCAACAAAATCTTGGAGCAAGGTTGCTATGACTTCCAAAAAGAGAAAGATTAGGGAAGAATCTGAATCTGAGTATGATGTTGAGGAAGATGTTCAAGATATTACCCCAGTCTGAAAGTCCATTTTGAAGAGAATTTCTGATAAGGTTCCTGAAGTGCCAGTGGACAACATATCCTTTCATTATGCTAGCAGTGCTCCAATGTGGAAATTTGTGTGTCAAAGGAGATTAGCTCTGGAAAGAGAGCTGGGCAAAGATGCATTGGAGATGAAAGAAATTATGGAGCTCATTCATGCTGCTGGCCTGTTGAAAACTGTGACTAAATTCTCTAAGTGTTATGCTGGACTTGTTAAGGAATTTGCTGTTAACATTCCAATAGACATTTCTGATAAAAGAAGTGTGGACTTCATGAAGGTGTTTGTTAGGGGTAAGTGTATTAATTTCTCTCATAGTACCATCAATAAGTATCTGGGAAGAGATGATCAAGAGGGTTGTGAACTGGAAGTGACTGATAATGATGTGTGTAAAGAGATCACAGCCACTCAAGTGGAGGTTTGGCCACTGAAGGGTAAATTGACAGCTAGCAAACTCAGTATCAAGTATGCTATTTTGCACAGAATTTGAGCTGCTAACTGGGTACCTACTAATCACAAAACCACCATAGCTGTGGGATTAGGAAGGTTTATTTATGTGTCGCTCCCGGGATTTTCATCCAAGTACAAACGCGAAAGTGGCACCGAAACAGAGTCGCCAGCAATGTGTATTTATCCCAAGAGAGGGAAAGGAAACATTGTGTAAACCTGAGGGAAAGAAAAGAGCATGGTCTCACGACCAAGAGAAACGGGTAAGGGAGTCGGTTACGCAAAGGGAAGGTGTTAGCACCCAACACGTCCATCGTACTCGATGGGATCCACGCTTGCTGTCTCGATCAAAGGGTGTCGTCATCTGAAGCTCCACTACTAATGGAAAGGAGGGGGAACGGGAGTAGAAAAGAATGAAGAAACGGGGGAGAAAAGAAAAAGAAGTGACTCGATAGGACGTCCTCGGAGTCCTAGGCCTACGTATTCCCTCGGGAACAGGAAAATCAGAGTCAACGTAGTTCGGACACGAACTAAGGGGGGGAGGTTGCTCGCCAAGACATCGCCGTCTTGTGCCTACGTATCCTCAATCAGACGAGAAAGAGGAAATCAGAGCAGTCGTAGTTCGACCGACGGGTCAGTGAAAAAAGGTTTCGATCGCACTGGGGCGAGAGAGAGGGTTCGATTAGCAAATCTCGATCACACGGAGGCGAGAGACAAAAAGAGGGAAGTTAGTTGTTAGTGTGCTCGCCGAGATATCGCATCTCGTTCCTACGTATCCTCAATCTATCTAGAAAGAGGAAGTCAGAGCGTCCGTAGTTCGTGGAACTACGGGAAATGGGATCTCGATCACACTGAGGCGAGAGAAAAGGGGGAGACGCACGGAAGGTCTAAGGGAACTGAATCCTACAAGTTATCATACAAAATGGCCCTAAGGTCAGGATCAGGAGGGAAGCCTACCTAATGTTGTCATGCTTGGATTGAGAGCCTAATGTCTATCCTACTCCGAGCTTAATCAGAAATTAAGTCGGACTAGGAGCCTTAAGGGAGCATGTGAATACAGAGTAATCAACAAGTAAACACCAGATAGCTCAATCACAAAGAAAAAATCAAATAAGAGGCGGTCAAGTATTTAATCAGGAATCAAAATAAGCATCAAAATCAAGATCAACAATTAGTTAATAATATCCAAGATAGAATTAAAATGCTAAGTGAAATTAAAAATTAACAAGAAGAGTTAATCTAAAATTAATACCTAATTCTAAAAATTAAACCTAGAATTGATTCAAGTTAATTTCTAAAAATTAAATCAAAAATTAGTATTAAAACTAAAAAATTAAAATCAAAATAAAGTTCTAAGTTCTAATTATCCTAATTCAAAATTAAAATCTGATTATAAAATTTAATTACCCTAAATTAATTACCTAAAACAAATTACAAAACAATTAATCAATTAATAAAAAAAGCAAAGAGGGGTGTAGTCAGACTCCAGGCGGGTGCAGGAATCAATCCAGGTGCATGGGCCTGAGGTTAAGGCCCAATAGCCTTCTCTTCAACCAATTGGAGTGTGCTAGCGAAATGGGGATGTGGACAGAAAACAATTTATGGGCCCAAGCCCGATCCGGCTCAGTATTAAAACAAAACGGTTATTTTAAAAAAAAACCCTAAAAACTCCTCAGCTCACACCATCTTCTTCACTGCGCCGTTGTGACCTTCACAATGGTTCGTCTCACAACAATAGCCTCCCTTATTCTTTGCTGCACCACCGGCAGCTCCCTCCGTCTCGTTATCATCTGAAATCACCAACGCCTTACACATCGTCACACAACTCCTCGCCGTCTCCTATTTATCTTTCTCAGCCTTCGTCCATTTCTTCTCCGGCCAACGTCGTCGCAACGGTTTCCGCCTACCCTTCATCCTCTCCTTTAATATCTTCTTTCTCCTTCACAGACCCCTTCTCCATCTCAACACCCGGCTCGCAACATTCTCACTCACGCTTTCCTCAGCAAGGCTCAGACGTAATGAATCAGAAACAATACAACAACATGCCTATCTCTCATCAGCAACAACCAATCAAGCTATGAATTGCAAATCAAAAGCATTAACACACAAACAATGTTCCGCACATATTAGAATAAAGTTTGGAAAGAGATTACCGATCGCGACGATGAAGACGAATCGAACTCTGCAACACTTAAAGGTACAAAACTCGTTTGATTCTCGCTTTTGCTCTACGTTCTACCTTCTCCTTCTTCTACTTGATTCAGCTGCGTATGTGTGCCTTCGAATCTCACGCCCTCTTTTTCTTCCTTCTGCTGCTTTCGTTGTTGTGGTTGTTGATCGAGCTTCCGAGTTCCTCTTCTTTTCTGTGTCTCGTCTCTGCTATGCTCTGAGTTTTCTTTTTTTTTTGTGTTGTTAAACGATTTTGCAGGTTATCTGAACTTTAGCAATTGATGTGGTGGTTGAAAATTGACGATGGAATATTCTGATGTGATTTCTGCAGGTTGTTTTTCGATGGTGTTGTGATTCCTCTTACATGTTGTGAATTTGAGGAGAATTGAAAAATGGAGTGAATTGAAAACGGTTGAGAATGGGAGCAGAAGTTTTTTTGTGTTGGTGATGTTGATTTACAGATGAAGAATATCTGATGTGAAGGTGGTTCGTGAGTGCTTTTGCAGTGGAAGAATTGCAACTTTTATACCAGAAATAGGGAGGGGTAGAGTTGGTTTTTACAATGGAATTCTGTTAAAGGTGAGCTGGTCTTGTACGAGTAATGGCTGTGAGGTGCGAGAATCGTGGCTTTACGTACGGTTTGTGGTGTGCGTGTTATTGGAATGTTGCTGCGTATTTTTGCTTGCAGGTTGTGTCTGGTGTAGAGCAACAGAGATGGGTTGTGAATTGTACAAGTTATGCCAAGTTTTGGTGGGGTCTCGTTGTGGCTTCAGCAGCTGAAAATTATACAAGTTGTTGGAGGTATCACGCGTCTGGATAAGCTGCTCCAGCATGATTATTGATGCTGCAGATTTCTAATGAATTAATTAGAAAAAGTAAACACAAATAATAAATAATCAATAAAAAGATAAACTAAAAACTCTAATTAATTAAATAAAACCAAAATGACTTTGGATGTACACTGCATGAGAAAGTCTACTGATACCGATAACTTGCACTTGAAGCAAAATCTCTTGATAGTTTGACCAAGATTAGGTCGAACATCCATCTGATCCCGATTATGACTGAATAAACGACACTTAACTTAAAACTAAACACCTTGACCTGGAACCAATGCTCTTGAAATGTTGAGAATGATTCAAACCCTAATTCACAGCCTTCCCAATTAACCATGATGAAACCCTAATCTCTGGATGCCTCTTAGGAAATCTTGAAGAAAATGAACTTGATACTTGATGATCTGATTCAGAGAAACTCCTGATCCCATGTCTTAGAAAACCAATGCGATGCACAAATGATAATGTAAAATGAGTTGAAACACAAGCCAGTTAGAGGTTAGAAAAAAGAGTGGGCAAATTTTGGGGTGCTACATTATGCTGTTGGGAAAAAGGTCAAGTTCAATTATGGGAATTACATATTTGATCAAGTTGTGAAGTATGCTGCCACTAATGCTATCAAGATGCCTATAGCATTCCCTTCCCTTGTCTGTGGAATGATATTAGATCAACATCCTGGAATTTTAACTAGTTCAGATGTAGCATGTAAGAGGGAGTCAACTTTATCCTTGCATCCCAAGCTGTTTGTTGGGAATCAAGTTCCAGACATTGTTGTAACATCAAGTTCTGGTGTTAAGAAGGCAAGTACTAAAACTGAGTTGATTGAAGAATTGAAAGCGGCCTGCAAGGATCTTGAAATGGTGATTAGTACTAGCACTGCTAGGAAGATGAAAATTGAGCAGATGATCAAATCCTTGGAACAAGGTGAAGATGATGTGAATGTCAATACTGAAGATTCAGGTTCAGAGGAAGGTGATGAGGATGCTGCAGATGGTTCTGATGCTAATAAAGATTGAAGTGCTGCTTTTGCTGTTTATTGCTTTTGTAGTTTGTAGTTTTTTTTTTGTTTCTGCACATTGTGTGCATGATGTGTAACTTGGATAAAAGTACTTTTATGCTTATCTGGGTTTTGTTCTATTATTTGTCTTGTCTTGTGGTACTGACTTTTGACTGACAAGGAGAGCTAGTAGGACTAACTGTTGTAAAGTGTTAGGGTATAACTTGTTGGTAGTTGGCCAATTGTGGCTAAAAAGGGGGAGAGTTGGCCTATGTGCCTATATGTTGCCTAGTTGTCTGATGTGGCTCTAAGCTTAAGGGGGAGTGTGCTTGTTTGAACAGCTGGTATGCTGGTTCTTGTTGTGAGGGGGAGTTTAGCTGCGGGTGGTGTTTTGGAATGTTAGGAGTTTAATGTTTTTCCGCTGCAGGTACCTCTGATGATGGCAGAGATTGTTTTAACCAAAATTAGCCAAAGGGGGAGATTGTTAGTTCTTGTATTAGCTGGAATTTTGGTAAAACAAAGTTGAACAATGTTGATGTCGTATGTCTGATGTCATAACATTGGTTCCTAATATTAGTTGTTGCAGGGTTGAAGTTTTATATGCTGATGTTATACTTGATGTCTTGACATCAGTTATCAGAACATCAGAACATCAGGTTGTGATGTTTTAGGGCTGCGCGTGTTAGTTTGTTTTGAGGAGATCTGTTAGAGAGATTGGATGCGAATATCTTAGAGAAGATATTTTCAATCAGATATGGAGCAGATCATGGAGCAAATCATGGAACTAACATTAGGGCTGATTTGAAAAGATTTAAAAAGATTAGAAGATCAAATTTGTTTTAAATCCTGTTTAATAACAAATCAAATCCGATATTTTTTGGAGGAGGTCCAAGCCCAAGTCAGAATTATATTTAAAAGCAGCCTCAAACCTTGTTGGTAGGAAACGAAGACAGAGAGCATAGACTGAGAGTCAATTTGAGTTTTCGTGTGTGTTTTTGTAAACCATTCATGTTTGAATTGGTGATACTATTTTGAGTTGTAAGTGTATTCACTCTAGAGCTTTTAAGCAAGAGTGTGTTGTTCTTGATCAAAGTTGTTAAGCAGAATCAAGGTGGGTTTTAAAGTGTAATCTTTGAATTGTATCACTGAGGTGATTTAGGGAGTGAGTGGGTTCTCATAACTAAGTGGTTTCTTAGGTAGAAGTGTCATTGGGTAGTGATTAAGTTAGGTAGATGTCAACTGGGATTGTTGAGTCTGTAATTTAATACTACTAATAGTAAATTTCCTCCCTGGCTTGGTAGCCCCCAGACGTAGGTAGTTAGACCGAACTGGGTGAACAATTCATTGTGTTATTTACTGCTTGTTATTTCCTTTTTCATATTAGCAGAGTGTGTTGTTATGACATCGCACTTAACATCACACATCTGATACCAGAATTTCAGAAACCTTTAAGGAGTACGCTCAGAGATGGCGTGAAATCTCTGCCCAGATTTGTCCACCTCTTGAGGAAAAAGAGATGACAAATATCTTCTTAAAGACCTTAAGCTCATTTTACTACGACAGAATGGTTGCCAGTGCACCCAGTGACTTCACCGAGATGGTGGGCATGGTAGTTCGTCTTGAAGAAGCCGTCCGAGAAGGACGTTTAGTAAAAGACGATGGATCATCAAGTAGTACAAAACGATACGGTAGTGCTCTCCCTAAGAAAAAAGAGCAGGATATTGGGAATATCTCTCTCAGAAAGCAAAGGCGACGTTATCAACCAGTAGCAGCTGTAACTCCTTCTATCAACCCTACGCCTGTTCCTACGTATCAACCTCAGGTTCCGCGGAGCCAACCTAGTCAACAGCAATATCAGTAAAGGACACAACAGCCTCTTCAGCAGGCTCGTCCTCCATATAACAACAAGCATACGACACGACCTTCAGGGTTTGACCCTATACATGTGTTGTACGCAGAGCTATTTCCGTTTCTACTGGTCAAGGGGCATGTCCATACCAAGTCTCCTCTTACAGTACCGGAAAATTCACCTTTCGGGTTCAAAACAGATCAAACATGTCCTTACCATCAAGGAGGACCAGGGCATAACATAGAAAACTGTCTCAGTTTCAAATTCGACGTACAAAAGCTTGTTAGGAGCAGGGTTTTATCTTTCAAAGATACGAATCCTAATGTTCTCACAACCCGCTGCCTCAACATGAGAAAGCTACAGTTAATTTGATAGAGGGAGCGTCAAACAACATCTATCAAATTCATAATGTACTCTTATTAAGGGCCAACTTGGTCAAGATGCATTGTAGACAGAGCGGGTATGGCCATGTGCCACCTCATAATTTTCACCAGTGTGATATCTGCTCTAAAAACAATCAGGGATGTTCTGTGGTGCAATCAGCTCTACAGGAACAATTAGTTCTCGGATGGATCCAAGAGCATCGAGTTCGTGGAGTCAACATGACCTATACGAATTCCAACATCATTCGGAACCACGAAATCCGTACAATGAATGTCAACTTGGTGGCAATGCACTCAAGGCAAAGCCAGTACATAATCCATCGCGGCACGATTATAATTCCTGTCTGACTTGCTCGGTAAACAAACAGGGATGCTCTTTTGTACAAGAGGCTCTCCAGCGTCAGAGGGATCTTGGGTGGATCCAGGACTATCATGATAAAAATCTTTATCAGATCAACATGATTCAAATATTTGATATTCGTCTGATGAATACCAGCTTGGTGGAGTTACATGCCAGGCAAGTCCAGCTCGGTTTTCTCACTTTGCATAATTATCAGAACTGTAAAGGATGTTGTGAGAGTAACCAAGGGTGCGCTCTCGTTCAGAGAACTTTACAACACTTGTTAAACTACTGGTGGCTTCCAATCTATCTGGATGAAGACACGCAACAAATCAGTGTGCTTAATGGAAACCCTACTCGACGTCAAAGTCAGGATGTCCGATCTATGGAGACAAACCTGGTAAGGTTGCACTGCATTCAAAGCGGGCGTGGCCAGGTGCCACCACACAACTATGAACACTGTAGAGTCTGTTCGGAAAATAACCAAGGATGCTACCTCGTACGAGCAGCTCTCCAAGGTCAGTTGGATCGCAAAGAGATTCACCCAAACCTAGCTCCGGGGTCTGTTGACTAGACGCCGAACTACTTCGCTGATCAAATCAGAGATGTGGTTATAATCTCTGACCTTGAGAGGAACAAGGATGTTTGTACCATCATCCCTTTACTGGACGAATCAAAAGTTCTTAGCCAGGAACTGATTGAAGTTACTTACGACAGTCATAAAAATCAAAAGGCTCCTGTAGTTATCTACCTGCTAGGACCATTACCGTATGAATCAGCTAAGGCAATCCCTTACAACTACAGTGCAACGATAATTGAGAACGGAAAGGAAATTTCGTTACCCTCCCTCGTGAATATTGCAGACATCAGTCGAGTAACACGGAGCAGTTGAATCTTCAACCGAGGAGTTGGAGAACCTAACAAAGAAAAGGAACTTCCGACAGAAGCTCCTGATCCCCCAGTCGGTCAATCCAGTAATCCCGACCTTTCGAAATAAAATGATGAGATGTTGAAACTCATCCAAAGGAGTGAATACAATATTGTTGATCAGCTGTTACAAACTCCTTCAGAGATCTCAGGGTTATCGCTTTTACTTAGTTCCGAAGCCCATAGAGAGGCTCTACAGAAAGTCTTAGAGCATGCCTTTATGGAACTGGATGTGTCAATACGACAGTTCGATAGCATCATCTCCAACATCACTTCCTGTAACAACTTAGGATTCAGTGATGAGGACTTGCCAGAGGGGGGTAAAAGTCACAACATGGCGCTCAATATCACAGTTAACTGCCGGGAAGATGCTTTAGCCAGCGTACTGGTAGACACAGGATCGGCCATCAATGTTATGCCAAAGTCCACTCTAATGCGACTATCATTCAAAGGATCCCCGATGAGGGGCAGTGAGGTCATCGTCAAAGCCTTTGACGGATCTCGGAAAGCAGTTATCGACGAAGTCGACCTTCCCATAACTATCGGTCCTCACACTTTCCTAATCACTTTCCAGGTCATGGACGTCCGGGCAGCATACAGTTGTTTATTAGGAAGCCCTTGGATACATCAGGCTGGGGCAGTCACTTCGATGTTGCACCAGAAACTGAAGTTTGTCAAGAACGATCAACTTATCACAGTCTGTGGGGAGCAAGCCTTGCTCGTGAGTAACCTGTCATTATCTACTTGTATAGAACCGGAGGAGGTTGTTGGAACTCAGTTCCAAGCGCTTTCGGTGAGTAGCGAGAATCAACCAGAAAAAGGAACCTCGATTTCCTCATACAGAGATGCTCTCGAAGTGATCAAAAGTAACGATACTAAGGGATGGGGATAGCTTGTCATTCCTACAGATAACAAAACAAAGAAGGGTCTTGGTTTTTCTTCAACCAGTACCCAGTCAGCTACTAACAATGAAAGTTTTCATCCCATTCAGAACTTCTTCCACATTGGAGGTTTCCTTCACCCAGTGCCTCAAACAGTCCATACTATCAACGAAGAGGATCCCTCCGATACGGACAAGGAATAGAAGTCCTATCTTAACGAGGCGGTTATATGTCTCAGGAAGAGGTGCCTACGCTATTTTTCTATCCCGTACAGAGTCCGAGATTTATACCCAGGTCAGACGTCGAAATGATATATGGAGATTGTGATCCGGAAGGATGTCGTGCCCCACCAAACTCATTAGAGGAAGACACTCTGATGAGAGACAACTTTGACCACGACTATTATGGCCCAATGGATGGCCTGCCTATTTGGCAGCCGTACCCAGGAAATTTGGGGCAAGAGAGTCAGTCGAACAATGAAAATCAGCGGAGCATCATTGAACAAAATACCTGTGTCCCCACCATGTCATGGGATCAACACTCAGGTCATTCAGAAAATATCCCGTACGACGATGAATTGGCAAAGCTTGTCGGACTAGAATTCATCAACTATGCTTTTCCTGAGGTCAACGTCATTGAGAGGGATGACTCCTCCAGTTCCAAAGAAGTGTGGGACACCTTGGGACAACCAAGTGGAAAATTTGACTTCATGGTCAAGTACACCGCTCCTGAGAGCTCCCGTATCAGGCTCTAAGACATCCATCCAACTGGATGGAGAGATTTGCCTGAAAGCACAAATACTATGCAAAATACAACAAAGGAATCCTCCTACGACAACTTTGCCTGGGAGACAGATTCCAATGATCCTGCTCCACCAAAAATCTGCGTTATTTCTGAAGACAAATCAAGGAAGGTACCAGACTTTGTGATTCACCGAGGAGTTCGCCGCCAATGGGTTGTGGTCGATGTTCCGAAGATTGTTCATAAGTCAAAGTAATTGTCGTCTTTAACCTTTCACCCTGCCCAGGTGAAACAGATGTTTTGATAGGGCTCGCTTTCTGTAAATATCCCTCTTCGCTTTGCCCAAAGAGACAGAGTTCTGTTTTTTAGGGTTGTAGTTTCATGAATCGACTTGTTCATTAATAAAATAATGTCGTTCTGTAATTTCCGTATTAATTGATGTTTTCTTTTTTCGCTTTTCCAGAAAATGGTAATCCTAAAAAACAAATCAAAACAAGCAGTTTTTCAAAGAAAATACACTGCACACACACTTGCATTCTCTCTATCTCTTCTAAACACGAATCATACCGTCATGCAGATTATTTGTTTTAAACTCTGTTGAAACGTACGATCCGATACCTTCCCCCAACTTTGAATTCCCGGTATTTGGCGTTGAAGAAGAAGTTGACGACGAAATTCCAGAGGAGATCTCCCGACTACTCAAACAGGAGGAAAGGTCCATTGAACCTCACAGAGAGCCGTTGGAAACGATCAACGTGGGTTCAGAAAAAGAGAGAAAAGAAATCAGGATTGGGGCACTGCTCAGTCCAACTTCCAAACAGAGTTTGACAAAGCTTCTCAGAGAATTTCCTGATGTGTTTTCATGGTCCTACCAGGACATGCCAGGGTTGGATACCAGCATCGTGGAACATCACTTACCATTGAAATCGGAATGTCCGCCAGTAAAACAGAGGTTAGGACGGACTCAGCCGAACATGGCCATCAAAATCAAAGAGGAAGTACAAAAACAGATTGACGCGGGTTTCCTCGCCACGTCTGAATATCCTCAATGGTTAGCCAACATTGTACCCGTTCCGAAAAAGGACGGAAAGGTCAGAATGTGTGTGGATTACAGAGATATAAACAAGGCTAGTCTGAATAATGACTTTCCTTTACAACACATTGACATGCTGGTGGACAGTACCGCAAAGTTCAAAGTTTTCTCATTCATGGATGGATTCTCGGGCTATAATCAGATTAAAATGGCGCCGATAGACATGGAAAAAACTTCGTTCATTACCCCATGGGGTACCTTTTGTTACAAGGTAATGTCGTTCGGTTTGAAGAACGCTGGGGCAACCTATCAAAGGGCCATGACTACTTTGTTTCATGACATGATACACAAGGAAATCGAGGTATATGTCGATGATATGATTGCCAAATCTAAAACAGAAGAGGAGCATGTGACCCACCTGTCAAAACTATTCGAGCCGTTGAGAAAATACAAACTCCACTTGAATCCCAATAAGGTCACATTCGTTGTCCGTTCAGGGAAACTCTTAGGGTTCATCGTCAGCCAGAAAGGAATTGAGGTTGATCCTGACAAGGTCAAGGCCATTCAAGAAATGCCTTCTCTGAAAACTGAAAAACAAGTCAGAGGATTCCTGGGACGATTGAACTACATCTCCAGATTCATATTCCTCATGACCGCGACATGTGCGCCGATTTTCAAATTACTCAAAAAGAACCAGGAATGCATTTGGGCAGAGGACTGTCAAACCGCCTTCGATAGTATTAAGCAATACCTGTTGAACCCACCGATTCTATCACCACCAGTGGAGGGAAGACCACTGATTATCTACCTAACAGTCTTGGAAGACTCGATGGGTTGTGTACTTGGCCAACAAGACGAAACCAAAAGAAAAGAGTCTGCCATTTACTATTTGAGCAAGAAGTTCACCGACTGCGAGTCTCGATACAAGATGCTTGAGAAAACTTGTTGCGCTTTGGCTTGGGCAGCCAAATGTCTTCACCAGTATATGGTTCGTCACACTACTTGGTTGATCTCCGAAATGGATCCAATCAAGTACGTCTTTGAAAAGGCTGCTCTCACGGGAAGGATTGCCCGTTGGCAGATGTTGTTATCAGAATATGACATAGAGTACCATGCTCAAAAAGCCGTTAAGGGGAGTATTTTAGCCGATCATTTAGCTCATCAACCGATTGACGATCGAGAATCAATCGGGTTTGACTTCCCAGACGAAGATGTCATGTATTTGAAAATGAAAGATTGCGATGAACCGCTACCCAGTGAAGGGCCAGAACCAGGTTCCCAATGGGGACTAATCTTTGACGGAGCTGTCAATCATTATGGAAACGGAATTGGGGCAATCATCATAACACCTCAAGGTGCCCACATTCCTTTCACCGCCAGACTTACGTTTAAGTGCACAAACAACGAGGCCGAATACGAAGCTTGTATTATAGGTCTCGAAGAAGCGATCGACTTAAGGATCAAAAACTTGGACGTATATGGCGACTCAGCCCGGGTTATCAATCAGATCAAAGGAGATTGGAACATGTACCAATCAGGACTGGTTCCTTGCAAAGATTATGCAAGAAGGTTGTTACCCTTCTTCAACAGAACCGAGTTTCATCATATCCCTCGTGAAGAGAATCACATGGTTGATGCATTAGCCACTCTCTCTTCCATGATTAGTGTAAGTCAAGGGAACGACCAACCTAAGATCGACATAATACGCCTTGAAAGGCCCACTTACATCTTCAGGATTGAAGCAGTCATAGACGACAAACCCTGGTATCACGATATCAAATGCTTCCTTCAGAAACAAGAGTACCTACCTGGGGCACCTAGGAAAGACAGAAAAACCCTCAGACGCCTGGCAGGCAGCTTCTTCCTGAGCGGTGACACACTATATAAGAGAATTTTCGACATGGTCTTGCTCCGATGCGTTGACAGACCAGAAGCAGGCATGCTGATAAAAGAAATTCACGAAGGATCCTTTGGCACTCATGCCAATGGACACACAATGGCGAGAAAAATTCTGAGAGCAGGGTACTACTGGTTGACCATGGAATCCAACTGCTACAAGTACATGAGGAGGTGTCAGAAGTGTCAAATATACTCCGACAAAATCCATGTACCGCCATCACAACTCAGAGTTCTCTCTTCCCCGTGGCCTTTTTCCATATGGGGAATTGACATGATCGGCGTGATCGAACCTAAAGCTTCAAACGGATATAGGTTCATCCTAGTAGCCATTGAATACTTCACCAAATGGGTCGAAGTAGTGTCATATGCCAATGTAACCCGACAAGTCGTGGTCCGATTTATCAAAAACAATCTCATATGCGGTTATGGTGTTCCAAGCCAGATCATTACTGATAATGGATCTAAATTGAACAACAAGATAATGAAAGAGTTGTGCGCAGAGTTCAAGATCGAACACCATAACTTATCTTCCTACCGACCCAAGATGAACGGAGCAGTAGAAGCGACTAACAAGAACATCAAAAAGATCGTTCAAAAGATGGTTGTAACCTACAAAGACTGGAATGAGATGCTACCCTTTGCTCTTCACGGTTATCACACATCTGTCCTTACTTCAATAGGGGCAACCCCTTTCTCTCTAGTATATGGCATGGAAGCAGTGCTCCCCATAGAAGTAGAGATCCCATCAATCCGGGTATTGACGGAAGCTAAGCTTACAGAAGCTGAATGGTGTCAAAGTCGACACGACAAATTAAACCTGATCGAAGAAAAGCGAATCACGGCACTATGCCATGGTCAGTTGTATCAGCAAAGAATGAAGAGGGCGTTTGACAAAAAGGTCTGACCTCGCGTCTTCAGGAAATGAGACCTTGTGCTTAAGAAGATACAATCATTTCTCACTGATTCTCGGGGCAAATGGACTCCGAATTATGATGGCCCCTATGTGGTCAAGAAAGCTTTCTCAGGCGGCGCCTTGAGACTTGCAACCATGTATGGAGAGGAATTTGCCTACCCCACAAATGTAGACGTAGTCAAGAAATACTTCGCCTAAACTAAAAAAAACGTCTCGGTGGATTGAAAACCCGAAAGGGTGGTCCAAACAAAAATTAGAGACATGATCAAAATTCATCCCGGTGGATTGGAAGTCTCAAAGTACAATCCAGGAAAAAATTAGGGAAATTGGAAAGTAACTATGTTCAACAGGGGCAAGTGCCTCAGCAGCAGTTACACTATCCATCATCAGGAAAACTCCAGTCAGGGTCATTTTCGACAGAAGCTCAGGATGCCCAGAATTCAAAGTTGGTAGAAGGATAGTGGTCGTTATGTTTCAATGTAGCCCTTTTTCCTTAAATTACCATTTTCAAAGTTTTTAAATACTCTATGGAATCACGCACTTGGCTGATTTCCATCCTATCAATAAAATTTGAGCCCTTGTGCTTTTGTTTGCAATTCTTATTTGTTTTAGCTTTACATAACAACATTTTTAACATGATCAACAATTCTTGAAATAAAACAAAAATGAATTTACTTGTAAAATTTTTCTGCTTTTAAAGATGTTCGAGCCTCAAAGTGCAGAATCAAAGTACTCATTCTAAGCCAGTGCGCCTGAATGAAGGATCAGCTGTATCAGATGCGACTTTCCTATCTGATACCCCCGGCAGAGTTCTTACCTCCTAAGCCCGACCAACGGTGTTCCCTACGGGGACTATCCCTCCTAAGCAAGGTAGAATTGTTATCTTAAACCAGCGGTACTTCTTCGTCCCAGTAATGGCCGAGTATCCAGTCGTGCTCATCCATTAGTATGTATGTCGCGTCAGTTTTGTTAGCATAAACATACACGCATCATGCATTGTGGATTTACATTCATATTCATATTGCATCACCATCACTCTATTCGGTCTTATCCCCTAGTGATAACAATTCTCTCAATCGAATTGTCAGTTATTTCCTCGTCAGGAAATGTTGCGTCTGAACAATCTCTCTCCTCCAGTTTATTTCTGGATTGGAGTGGGCCCTTGACCACTTTGATAACATGAACCTCTGAAAGACTAGAGAACTTTCGACGAACGTCACTATTCTCCATTGAAGATGATATCTTCACTTTCCCGGATTAAGGAAAATCCCCAAAGAAAGCCTCTTAATAGGAGATTCGGCAATACGGCAGTTTTTCTTCGAAAAATCTGCTGACGAAAAGGTCATCAGCACCTCAAAATTGGATCACATCATATGGCATTTCTCCGAGAAGATCCCGAGAAAAGTATGATGCAATATCCCCAAGCGAAAGCAGTCTCTCAAGAGACCCGTGTTCCTAGATAGAGTCGACAATTGGTATCTCCAACAGAGAAGTTTGTGCACCTCTATAACTTAGACGACTGGGTTCCCCAGCAAGTCTGACATCAGAACTTTTTCTATCAAATGGCATCTCCCCAGGAAAATTCGGCGAGAAGTTTGAGGAAAATCACTACGCATAGCGTCACTTGTCAAAAAAGTTTATTGACAAAAGAAACTGAGACCAGTTCCTTGGTAGGAAACCAGGATCAAGGGGAAGTTTACATCAGAAACTAAGACCAGTTCCTTGGTAGGAAACCAGGATCGAGGGGAAGTTTACTTCAGAAACTGAGACCAGTTCCTTGGTAGGAAACCAGGATCGAGGGGAAGTTTATTTCAGAAGCTGAGACCAGATCCTTGGTAGGAAACCAGGATCGAGGGGAAGTTTACCTTTTCTAGGCATCATTGCTTAGCAAAAGAAGATGAATGCGCAAACTGCCATTCATAACCACCAACAAAATTTCGGGTATTCTGATATTTAATCCTCTTGCACCCCGAATGCCCGAATACCTTCGCCATTCACATCTTCGGGTCCAAGAAGATTAAATAGGGGCATCTGTCATACCCCAAATTTTGACCACTAAGAGTTCCCATCATTGTGCAAATCATCGTCACAATATGGAGGAACCTTCATGCCTCATCACTCTCCCCAAAGATGGGTGAGCATTCACTACAAACAATAATTAGGGTTTCAACCGCTCTTTGAGCCTTAGACAAAGGATCAATCAAGAATTGACATGATCTTTAACTTTTCTAACCTCTCAAACATCCACAAAGGATCAAGAGGACTCCCACTTCAAGGATTAAGCACAAGGCTGCTCCCTTCCAAGTGGATTAAGCCTCAAGATCGCGAGTGTCACCAAATTAGGGTTTGGTCGACCAGGGCCTCCAGAGAGAAATTTTCCTCTAGGCATGAGCCAATGCTTCAAAGCATAACCTAAGATGCCCCATGGAACATCATGAACCCCATCATCAAGTCAATTTAGCCTCAAGGGAGGCATTCATCAAAAACTAGGAATTAGGGTTTCTTGACCTAATTCACCCCTAAGTTGACTTTTGGGACAAAACAGGAGCCAAGACCTCAAGACATGATTTGAGGGTCTCCAATACACCACATTGATCCATTTGTAACAATGGATTGATCCAAGAAACTTGAGCAACAAGTCTCAATTTCATCAGAACCACAATCAGGGTTTCGCGGGAAAAGTGAATTGTGCCTTTGACTTTTGACCAAGACATGCTCCCAAACCCTAGGACATGATTCAATACACCCTATAACACCTATGAAATCAATCCATCAAGTTTGATTTAGGTCAAGGATTTGATTTCATAGAGAATCGCACAGTTTGGAATTCATCTATCAAAAAGTCAAATGTGCACAAAAGTCAACTTTGACTTTTTGAGATTTTTCACAAATATGGTTCCTTAACCCTAAAATGATGTTAATGTGTGATTTGAATCAACATTCATCAATAAAAATCAAGAAAAGTTGGATAACTTGAAAAAGGGGTAGGCATAAAAACTTAGAAATTTTTCTAAGTTATGGAACAAAGTGGCAAGGGTACCAACTTTGGAGGATCATAACTCCTAAACCACAAGGTCATTTTTCCCCATTCAAAGCTGGATTTGTAGCCCTCATGGCCCTCTACAAAAGCTTCAACTACACCTCATTCCAATTCATCATGGATTTTGAGTTATGGAATGATCAAAATGGCTGAAAACATGAAATGCCACATTTTCCAACACTTGGTGAAATTTTCACTAAGTCGGAATCTGCCTTCACTTTTTTCCAAATGTAGGGGCATTTTTCACTTGGATCCAAAAAGTATCAAAACCAAATATTATCAAACAGTTGTTGTATCATATGAGGGCTTTCCAAAATGGCCAAGAACTCCATCAAATTCCACTTGAGCCATGAGATATGACAATGCCAATATGCCTTGCTGCAAACTGTCATGGCAAGGCAGTTTTGGGAGTTTTGCTCGATTTTCTCAAATTTTGAAATGGGCAAGCAACTCTATCCATCTAAACACCTCAAGGGGGGACCAAGGAGGAACCAACTCTGATCCCAAGTCTCCCAAGTCTTTAGAACCAAAAATAGCATGTCAAACCTAGAAATCCCTAAAGAGGGGACAAGACTCCAATTTTGTTTTGGAGCATTCAATGGATGCACCAAGGTGGCATGGACTGAGCCATTTCCAATTGAATTCATTCAAGACTTATCCAAGACCAAGGGAACCAGCAGCCTGTGCCCTAACCTCTAGTCAATGGCTAGAGGAGACTTGGATTCTCATTGCTCAACATTGGCCAAACCTATGCAGCAGTTGCCATTCACTATTCCTTGCAAAACAAACTTGCTCTACTATAAATAGAGCTTATTTGTGATCAGTTTAAGTACACCAAAGCCATCAAACAGATGCTTTCCTCAAAATCTCCTTCTTCACTCCAAATTTGCCTTCCAAAGCAAGTCACTATCGGGTTTTGAGTTTGAGAGCAATTCCAATCAAACAAATCACACACACACCTCATAAACATCATATAGAAGTGATCCAAACACTCACATAACATCTAGAACACCAAAATCACAAAATCACTAGCCAACTGCTCAAACCTTTGGCAGATTTGCAGTTGAGGTGCCAAATTAAGTTTCAGCTCAATTCAATCCACTCCAAGCACCCAGACACACTCCATATCACCTAGGGAAGTTGTCCATATCCTTGGAACCAAGTTGTAACACCTCTAACACAAAACACGGTCACCAGCTGCAAGAAGTAGCCTGAGCTCTTCTAACTCTATGATCCATGCATTTTTTGCTGCACAATAATTTGGCCATATGTTCATAATCATGCATGGAGTGTTTTCCCTCAATCAATTGCATTGTTTGAATCGTGTATGGAATCTCTGAACCTTCATGCAAATTTTAGGGTTCTTGAGGTTTCTCTTTGATTTCTTATTCCATGTTTAAAATAAATGAAATTAAAGACCATAGACATAATCGTGAGGTTGAAACGAGTATATTGATATGTAGATTGCATGATATGATCAAGTATTCAGTGAGATTGGATAGAAAATGCAAATCTGCAGAAACAGAGGGTGGCTCGTGTTCTTGCCCTTGTTCTTGGCGCCCTTTTTGAAAATTTGAATATTTGAATTTTTTGATTTTATTTAGTTGATTCAAAAATTAATTTCTCTCTGAGTTTTAATGATTTTGAGTTGATTCTTTTTTTAATAATTCACAAAAATGTAAAAATATTTTATTTTCCCAAAAAATCCCAAAAATATTATTTATTTCATATACTTGATATTTTTGTAAAGAATTAATATTTTAATTGTTTTTTACATTTAAAATATTTTCTCCTTCTTGATTTTTCAAATTTTAGTGATTACCAAACATTTTGTGGATCAAAACCTAACTTTTGAAACATTAATCCAAGATCACAATTTGTTTTCCACATGTCTAACAATTTTGATCATTTTAATTGACTTTTTTATTCAATTAAAATACATTTTGAAAACAAAATAGGGTTTTTGATTAATTCAATCCTCATCAAACTTTTTCAAAATCTTTGGGCCTCTAATAGAGTGTAAGACCCAACCCTTTGTAGAAACCAAAGTAATTTGGGCCTCAAATATTGTAGAAGTCACGTTGTATTTCAAAAGTTCGGCGCGATCGTCGCCAGTTCAAAACAAAACCTTGGGCCTCTCCTTGAGTTGTAAGCCCCACCACTTGTACAAAAATAAATCATTGGGCCTCTAATAGAGTGTAAGACCCAATCCTCTTTTAACCAAAACAATTTTGGGCCTCAGATATTGTATAAGTCCCTCTGCGTTAAAAGAAAATCTCGGCGCGATCGCCAGTTCAAAAATTAAACCCCTTGGGCCTACCCTTATGTTATAAGCCTCATTCTTTTTCTTTAAAAGTCATTTGGGCCTCTTGAGAGAGTGTAAGACCCATCCTTTTGTACAGAAAACCTTTTGGGCCTCAGTCACTTGTATAAGTCCCTGTACAAAACAATAGTGCAATCACTGATAAAACCTTGGGCCGCTCCTTGAGCTGTAAGCCCCAAAAATATTTTCAAAGCACTTTCTTCTTTAATTTTGAATATAATATTGTTATCAAAGCTTTCTTTGTTGAACAACTAACAAAACAGCATGGAAGCTCTACAATCGAGTAAGTGTTTACCCGCTTTCTTTATATGCTTTCATATATATATAACTGTATTGTAGGGCTGCTCACTGTAAGTCTTCTTTCACAAACTTTTATATACTTGTCAAATATCAACTGTGTAATACTAGTATAGTTATTTAGAGTTTTCCCCGGCAACTACGTCTAGAACTAGGTAAAGCCTGTTGGTCACTCTTAAATACAAACAAAACTAGATCCCCATAGGATTACCACACACAGTCTTCCTTGTTCTTGGGGTTAAACAATATGGAGACATGAAAGGCAGCATTCTCAGTGATCCCTTTCTCAGACTGTCACCCTTAGAAATTGTCTAAGAAACACTACTCCCCAGAGATGATCTTTTCTCCGTGGATGGCATCTCTTGAGTTTCTTCCAAATTCTCGGACTTTCCTGGCTTGATCTATTCTCGGTGAATGGCATGTCTTGAACTTCTCGAGGTTTGGGGACCCACAGGCTTCTTAAAAGCATCCCCGCCTCCTCTTGGGCATTGTACAAGAACCCTTCGGCTTCTTAAAAGCTCTCATGCCTCCTCTTAGGATTAGTACAAGGACCCAGGGACCTCTACAGGTATAGGAACATAACCTAGTCATCAATTTGCTAGAGTTGTCTTTTTGAGTCAAGTGTCAGACCTGTTAATGGGTTGATCTTCATCCCTTAACAAACTAGCCTTCTCTTGGGCATTATACAAAGATCATTCACTATCTGAGAATCGATTTCTCAAAACACCCGTAGACTTGGACAGTCTCAATACCCTTTGGATTTCCCATGTCCTTAAAGAACAGGAAATAACCCTAATCCTCTGATCAGTATCAAAGCCCAGCCTTACCTTTAATCGTTCCCTCTATAAGAACTGATTTTCTCCTCATCCAACACACTGGACCTGTCACTAAACTGAAACAATCACCAACAAAGTTAGCCTCCTCTTGGGCTTTGTACAATGACTCTCCCCAGCGGAGTTAACCCTTTTAGCCTCCATCTCGGGCTTCGTGCAAGATAGAAAAACACTCTCTTGTTGAGTATAAAAGACTCTCTTGTTGAGTCAATTTCCCTTTAGCCTCCATCTCGGGCTTCGTACGAGATACTAAAGCACTCTCTTGTTGAGTATAAAAGACTCTCTTGTTGAGTCACACCTTCAGCCTCCATCTCGGGCTTCGTACGAGATACCAAATCACTCTCTTGTTGAGTATAAAAGACTCTCTTGTTGAGTCAATCACCTTTTAGCCTCCGTCTTGGGCTTCATACAAGACACACATAAAAACACCCTCTTGTTGGGCCAATAGCCTCCTCTTAGGCTTTGTATAAGAAAACCCCGGTTGAGTCAACCAACCTTTTAGCATCAAAATCTGTGCCTTGCTCACAGTACACAAACATCAACAACTCCTTCATCTAAATTACTGTAAGCGGCAAGCCTCTGGATTATTTACATCCACGACACTGTCCCTCTTTTAGTATGAGAAATTCCTAAGGAAAGATAGCATTGCTCTACACTGAGTTAAAGTCTTCTCCTTCAGGTTAAAAACCCCCTATAAAGGAAATTATGACATTGCTGGATTCACATATCCCGGTTAAAGTAATTCTCCTTTATAACCAGTCACCCAACAGTTGTGGCAAACAGATCCTCTTTAGAGATGACAAATTCTCTCTAAAGTCAAAAACCCTTTAGCTTCATATCTTGGGCTTCGAACAAGATACAAATTGACCCTTCAGCTTCACATCTTGGGCTTTGAACAAGATACAAACCATCTTTAGCTTCACGTCTTGGGCTTTGAGCAAGACACCAAAACAACCTTTTTTCTTCCCATAGAATAGGAGGAACTACGATCGCTCTGATTTCCCTGTTTCGTCAAACGGGAATACGTAGGTATAAGATTGAAAAATCTTAGCGAGCACACTAATCAAAAAACCCAAAATCCCATACCTTCATACATCAATCGAAAAGCGTCAGTCCTAACATCCTACCAATAGCCTGAACGCTGTGCCTTTTTAACAAAATAACCTAAGAGAGACCCGCAATCTTTGTAGCATCTGTAAACCAACAGCCATATGTTTAAACTCAGTTTGCAAGCAGGGTTAATTGGAGACATCTATTTCCCTTTCTTCATCAGCTTCAATAGGGTAAAAAATGAATCGAGCTGTAGTACCCCAAAGCGATAGTGTTTCGCAACCACATATAAAACTCGCGCCATAGATAGCGGTCGTCATGTTTTAATGTAGCCCTTTTCCCTTAAATTACCATTTTCTAATCTTTGTAAATACTCTATGGAATCACGCGTTTGGCTGATTTCCATCCTATCAATAAAATTTGTACCCTACTGCTTTTGTTTGTAATTCTTATTTGTTTTAGCTTTACGGAACGACATTTTAACAGGATTAACGATTCTTGAAGTAAAACAAAAATGAATTCACTTGTCCAACTTTTTTCTGCTTTTAAAAATAAAGATGGCAATTCTTTTGACTGTTGAACATCGAAAGAACATCGATTCCTTCTCCAAAGGTGTTTGAACCTCAAAGTACAGAATCAAAGTACTCCTTCTAAACTAGTGCGCCTGAATGAGGGATCAACTGTGTCAGATGCGAATATTCTGTCCGACATCCCTGGCAGAGTTCTTAGCTCCTAAGCCCGACCAACGTTGTTCCCCACAGGAACTATATTTCCTAAGCAAGGAAGGATTGCTATTTTTGGACCAGATGATACTTTCCATCCCCTACAGTGGTCGAGTATCCAGTCGTGTTCATCTATTAGTTTGTATGTCGCGTCAGTTTTGTCAGCATAAACATACATACATCATGCATTATTGATTTACATTCATATTCATATTGCATCAATATCACTCTAGTCGGTCTTATCCCCTAGTGATAAAAGTCCTATCAATCAAGTTGTCAGTTCTTTCCTCGTCAGGAAGCGAATCATCTAAGTAATCTCTCCCCAGTTTATTTTTGGGATGAAGGTGGACCTCGACCACTTTGATAACTTGAACCTCTGAAAGACCAAAAGGCATTCGACGAACGTCACTCTTCGCCATTGAAGATGATATCTCCGCTTTCCCAGATTAAGGAAAAATCCCCAAAGAAAGCCTCACAACCAAAGACTCTCAGCAACGCATTGATTTTTCCCTCCAAGAGAGTCAATGTTAATGAAGTCATCGGCACCTCAAAATTGGATCACATCACATGGCATTTCTCCGAGAAGATCTCGAAGAAAAGTATGATGTAATATCCCCAAGCGAAAAGCAGTCTCTCAAGAGACTCGTTTTCCCCGATAGAGTCGACAAATGGCGTCTCCAAACAGGGAAGTTTGTGCACCTCTACAACTCAGACGAATGGGTTCCCCAGCAAGTCTGACATCAAAAGTTTTTCCCATCAAATGGCATCTCCCCAGGAAAATTCGGCGGGAAGTTTGAGGCAAACCGCTATGAATAACATCCCTTGTCAAGAAAGTTTATTGACAAAAGAAACTAAGACCAGTTCCTTGGTAGGAAACCAGGATCGAGGGGAAGTTTATTTCAGAAACTTAGACCAGTTCCTTGGTAGGAAACCAGGATCGAGGGGAAGTTTATTTCAGAAACTGAGACCAGTTCCTTGGTAGGAAACCAGGATCGAGGGGAAGTTTATTTCAGAAACTTAGACCAGTTCCTTGGTAGGAAACCAGGATCGAGGGGAAGTTTATTTCAGAAACTTAGACCAGTTCCTTGGTAGGAAACCAGGATCGAGGGGAAGTTTATTTTAAAAGATAACTAAGACTAGTTCCTTGGCTGAAGACCAGGATCGAGGGGAAGTTTACCTTTTCTAAGCATCTTTTCTTAGCGAAAGAAGATGGATGTGCAAAGTGCCATTCATAACCACCATCAAAATGTCGGGTATTCCGATATTTAATCCTCTTGCACCCCGAATGCCCGAATACCTTCGCCATTCACATCTTCGGGTCCAAGAAGATTAAATATGGGCATCTGTCATACCCCAAATTTTGACCACTAAGATTCCCCATCATTGTGTAAATCATTACCACAATATGGATGAACCATCATGCCTCACTAGTCTCCCCAAAGATGGGTGAGCATTCACCACAAACAGGAATTAGGGTTTCAAGCCCCCTCTGAGCCTTAGACAAAGGATCAATCAAGGAATGACATGATCTTCACCTTGTCTAACATCTCCAACACCCATAAAGGATCAAGAGGACTCCCACATCAAGAATCAAGCACAAGGTTGCAACATTCCAAGTGGATTAAGCCTCAAGATCGCCAGTGTCACCAAATTAGGGTTTTGGTCGACCAGGGCCTCCATATGGGAATTTTCCTCTGGGCATGAGCCAATGCTTAAAAACATAACCTAAGATACTCCAAGGGACCTCATGGACTCAATTATCGAGTAAATTTAACCCCAGTGGATGCATTTACCAAAAATCAGGAATTAGGGTTTCTTGACCTAATTCACCCCTAAGTTGACTTTTGGGACAAAACATGAGTCAAGACCTCAAGACATGATTTGGGGGTCTCTAATACACTACATTGATCCATTTGCACCAATGGATTAACCCAGGAAACTTGATTCACAAGTTTCATTTTCATCTGGACCACAATTAGGGTTTTGGGGAAAAAAGTCAACTGTACCTTTGACTTTTGACCAAGACATGCTCCCAAACCTTGGGTCATGATTCAATACACCCTATATCACCTATGGAGTCCATCCATTAGGTTTGATTTAGGTCAAGGACTTGATTTCACAAAGGATCGCATAGTTTAGATTCCATCTGATAAAAAGTCAACTGTACAAAAAGTCAAAGTTTGACTTTTTAATTTTTTGACCAACCAAGGTTCCTTAACCCTAATACAATGTTAATATGTGATTTGAATCATCATTCATCAAGAAAAACCAAAGAAAATGAGTTAACTTGTAAAACGGGTAACCATAAAAAACTTAGGATTTTTCTAAGTTATGGAACAAAGTGGTTAGAGTACCAACTTCCAAGGATCATAACTTGAGATCCAAGCAACCATTTTGGACGATCCAAAAATGGATTTGTAGCTCTCATGGCATACTTTAAAAGTTTCAACTACACCTCATTCCAATTCCTCATGGATTTTTAGTTATGGAGTGATGAAATGGCTGATAACATGAAATGTCACTTTTTCCAACACTTAGTGAAATTTTCACAGTCAGAATCTGTCTTGCTTTTTATCAAAATGTAGGGGCATTTTTCACTTGGATCCAAAAATTTTCGAGACAAAATATGATCACACATGTGTTGTGTCATATGAGGGCTTTCCAAAATGCCCAAGAACTCCATCAAACTCCATCTGAGCTAGGAGTTATGACAGTTGCAACATGCCTTGCTGTAAACTGTCTTGGCAAGGCAGATTTGTGCATTAGTGCTCGAATTGCTCAAATTGTGCAATTTCAAGCATGCTTATCCATCTTCACACCTCAAGGAGGAATAACCAAGGGACAAGCACTGATCCATAAGCCTCCCAAGTCTTTGGAACTACATATAGGTTTGGCACCCCTAAAAGCTAAAGATGCCTCAAGACTCTAATTTTGTTTTGAGACATTCAATGGATGCTTAGAGGTGGCATGTATCAGAGCAAAGATGAACACTTCAGTCAAGCCTTATCCTTGAATTAAAGAACCATAGGCATGTGCTCTAATCTCAAGTCAATGGCTAGAGGAGACTTGAAATTCCATTTGCTCCACATTGGCCAAAGGCCTGCTGCAGTTGCCATTCCCTATTCCTTGCAAAACAAATTTGACACACTATAAATAGACCTCATTTATGATCAGTTTGAGTACACCAAAGCACCCAAACTGATGCTTTCCTCAAAATCACCTCTTTCACTCCAAATTTACCTTCTAACTCAAGTCACTATCGGGTTTTGAGTTTGGGAGCAATTCCAACCAAACCAATCACACACACACCTCACATATAACATATAGAAGTGATCCAAACTCTCACATAACATCTGGAACACCAATTTCACAAAATCGCCAGCCATCTGCACAAGCTTTTGACAGATTTGCAGTTGAGGTGCCAAATCAAGTTCCAGCTCAATTCAATCCACTTCAAGCATTCAGACACACTCCATAACACCTAGGGAAGCTGTCCACATCATTGGAACCAAGCTGTAACACCTCCAACCTAGAACTCGATCACCAGTTGCAAGAGGTAAGCCTCAACTTGGTCATCTCATGATTCATGCATATTTCCTCGCACAATAATTTTGCCATATGTTCATAATCATGTATAAAGTGTTTCCCCTCAATTAATTGCTTTGTATGAATTGTGTATGGAATTTCTTAGCCTTCATGCAGAAATTAAGGTTCTTGAGGTTTCTCTTTGATTTCTTATTCCATGCTTAAAATAAATGAAATTAAAGACCATAGACATGATCGTGAGGTGAAAACGAGTATATTGATATGTGGATTGTGTGATTTCATCAAGTATTCAGTGAGATTGATGAGAAAATGCAAATCTGGGCAAAACAGAGCACGCGGGCAAAACGAAGATGTTCTTGGCGCCCTTTTTCAAACTTTCAAATATTTGAATTTTGTAATTTTATTTAATTAATTCAAAAATTAATTTCTCTATGAATTTTAATGATTTTGGGTTGATTCTTTTTTTTAATAATTCACAAAAATGTTAAAATATTTTATTTTACAAAAATTTCCCAAAAATATTACTTATTTCATATATTTGATATATTTGCAAAGAATTAATTTTTATTTGTTTTTCAACATTTTGAAAATTTTCTTTGTCTTGATTTTCCAAACTTAAATGGTTTTCAATCATTTTGTGGACAAAAACATGATTTTAGAAACATTGATCCAAGATCGCCACTCTTTTTTTTACATGTTTTCAATAATTTTTATTAATTTTTTAACAAAATTAATTCCATTTTTAAACAAAATTAGGGTTTTGGTTGATTCCACCCTCATCAATCTTTTTCAAACACTCATGGGCCTCTAATAGAGTGTAAGACCCAACCCCTTTTTGAAAACCAAAATAATTTGGGCCTCAGGTATTGTATAAGTCCCAACACATTTTTCAAATACCTCGGCGCGATCGCCAGTTCAAAATTCAAATAACTAGGGCCTCCCCTCGTGTTGTAAGTCCCATCTTTTTTTCAAAACATCCTTGGGCCTCTAATAGAGTGTAAGACCTAATCCCTTTGTAAATAAAACATTTTGGGCCTCACTTATTGTATAAGTCCCTCTGTACATTTTCAAAAACAACGGCGCGATCGTCGCCTTTTTAACAAAATCATCTGGGCTTCTCCTTGAGCTTTAAGACCCATCTTTATTCATTTTCAAACTCTTTGGGCCTCTCCTTGAGTTGTAAGACCCATACCTTTGTACAGAAAAATTTTTGGACCTCAGTCATTGCATAAGTCCCAGTACAATCTTATCAAAACAACTTCCCTTTTGATTTAGGTTCAAATATACAGTTGTTGTTAAAACTTTTTTTAATTTCTTTGAACAACTAACAATACAGCATGGAAGCTTGCTCACCTGTAAGTTTTTATCCGCTTTCATTTACTTGCTTTAATATATACTGTATTGTGGGAAGCTACACACTGTGAGTCTTCTTTCATTCTTTTAAATACATGTCAAATATATATAATTGTATTGTGGGAAGCTGCACATGGTTAGTCTTCTTTCATACCCTTTTAAATACTTGTCATATATCAACTGTATATATACTAGTATAGTTATTTAGAGTTTTCTCTGGCAACTAGGTCTAGAACTAGGTAAAGCCATGTTGGTCACTCTTAAATACAGTTAAAACTAGATCCCCACAGGATTTCCAGATACAGTATTGCCTTCTCTTGGGCTTAAACAATATGGAACAAAGAGAAAGGTAGTATTCCTCGTGAACCTTTTCTTAGACTGTCACCCCTAGAAATTGTCAAAGAAATTCTGCTCCCCGGAGTTGATCTATTCTCGGTGAATAGCATCTCTTGAGTTTCTTCAAACCTCAGAACTTTCACTAAATGATCTATTCTCGGTGAATAGCATTTCTGGAACTTTTCTTGGTTTGAGACCCACAAGCTTCCTACAAGCATCCCCATCTCCTCTTGGGCTTTGTACAAGGACCCTTCGGCTTCTTATAAGTTCTCATGCCTTCTCTTGGGCTTAATACAAGGACCCTAAAGACCTCCTAAAGGTATAGGACAGAACTTAATCATCCTTCGTTAGAGCTGTCTTTCTAAAAAATGAGTCAAAGCCTCAGACTAATTTTAGGGTTGATACTCATCCCTTAAAAGAGTCGGCCTTCTCCTGGGCATCATACAAAAGATAAAACTCTTCCACACCGGTAGACTTGGACAGTATAATCCTCTTGAGTCTCAAAGACATTCTCAAGTTCCCTTCAAACATAGGAAGAAACCCCGGATTATGGATTAACCTCCAGCAGAGCTAAAACTTGTGGGTTCTAAAACCCAGTCTCTCTCCTAAAATCCCTTATCCAGGGTCAGTCTAACACTATCTCAAATTAGAACCTCAAGGCATCTAATATCTCAACCCTTCTGCAACCCTTGGCAAGAGTTGATTCCCCACTTGGACCTGCCTCGGGATCTCAATAATTCCCAGCAGAAGATAGCCTCCTCTTAGGCTTTGTATAATGATCTTTACTCAGCATAGTCAGCCTCCTCTTGGGCTTCGTACAATGATTCACCCCAGCAGAGCTAACCTTTTCAGACTCTCTTGTTGAGTCAATCACCTTTTTAGACTCTCTTGTTGAGTCATCCACTTTTCAGAATCTCTTGTTGAGTCAATCATATTTTCAGACTCTCTTGTTGAGTCATCCACTTTTTAGACTCTCTTGTTGAGTCAATCACGTTCCAGACTCTCTTGTTGAGTCAACCCTTTTAGCCTCAATCTTGGGCTTTGTACAAGATAGATAAAAATACTCTCTTGTTGAGTCAATCTTTTCCAGCCTCCCTTTGGCTTGGTAAAAGATTCCCCCTAGCACAAGTTAGCCTCCTCTTAGCCTTTGTATAATGATTTCTCCAGCTTGTTCAGCCACAATCTTGGGCTTTGTACATGACAGATAAAAAAGAACTCTCTTGTTGAGTCGAACCCTTTTTAGCCTCTATCTTGGGCTTTGTACGAGATATAAAATTTCATAACCTTCTCTTAAGCTCGAGACAAATAATTTCCCAAGCAGTGTCAAAATTGTTTCATCCTCTATCTTGGGCTTTGTACGAGATACTTAAAATATCCTTAGCCGAGTCAGTAAAGTCTCTTTCAGTCTCAATCTTGGGCTTTGTACAAGACATATAAAGATTTCTCTCCCGTAGAGTCAGTCTTCTTTTCAGCTTCTATCTTGGGCTTTGTACAAGATACATACAAACCTCCCCTGCGGAGTCAAAATCCTTTTAGCCTCAATCTTGGGCTTTGTACAAGACAGATAGAACATTTTCCCCAGAAAAGTCTCCTTCAACCTCCTCTTAGGCTTTGTATAAAGATATCCCCAAAGAGTCAGTCTCTTTTTTGCCTCAATCTTGGGCTTTGTACTAGACACCAATATATACCATCTCTTGTTGAGTTGGTCTTATCCATCCTCCTCTTAGGCTGTGGGTAAAGAGTTCCCCCAGTGGAGTCAATCAACCTCTTAGCTTCAACCTTGGGCTTTGATCAAGGAACACAAAAATCAACAATACTTCTTTAGAGATGACAAGTTCTCTCTCAGTCAAACCTTTTAGCTTCAATATTGCACTTTGAACAAGACATAAATAAACCTTTTAGCCTCTGTCTTGGGCTTTGAACAAGACACCAAAACATCTTTTTCCTCCCTTAAAATAGGAGGAACTACAATTGCCCTGATTTCCCTGTTTCGTTTAAACGGGAATACGTAGGCATAAAATTGCGAAATCTTAGCGAGCATACTAATCAAAAAAACCCTAGGTCTAGTACCTTCATACCAATCAATCCTTAGGTCCAGTACCTTACCAAAAACATCAAACAAAAACCCACTCACTCTATCATATTTCCCAAGAAACTTTTCCAACCCATTAACAGATAAACACTATCAATTACAAAGCGAAACCTAAAGCTAATATCCTATGGATAACCACATATAGGATGGGTAATTGACAACTACCCATTATATAACCTGACCCCGGCCCCCCGAATCTCTTTAAGTGTTTGTTCAGTTAAACATTCGCGTGTAAGGTTAGTTTTATATAGCTTCCCTTTCCCTTCCAACTTCACGGGATAAATAAGAAATCAGAAAGTAGCACCCCCTCCTACCATTGCGGTGAGGAAAACCCAGCGATAAGGTGGTTGCGTCACCGACAAAAATCGCTCGCTACAGGGATTTTTTTTAAATGAAAGCTTAATCCTTGTTGGGGATTAGAGGGGTTCAAAGGTGAGTTTGAAAACCTTAGAGGTTTTAACTCTGCTGGAGATTAGTATATTGATTAAATGACCAAGGTTTCTCCTTTTCCTTTAGGAAACCTGTGGGTCTTAGTGTTAAAAAAAAGACTATGAGAGTGAGACTTTCCAAGTCTACTTGAATGAAGCCCAAGAGGAGGCTGAGACTGTCCAAGCCTCTTAAGAAGTGGTAGACTCTGGTGTAGAGAGAACTTTATATGATGCCTAAGAGGAGGCAGTTGATTTAAGGGATGAAGGCCAACCCTTAGAATGGTCTGATGTTTTGGAATTCTTGACTCTCCTGAGGATTGAACTAATAGAGATGACTAATTTCTATCATATGCCTTTATGAGGCCTTTGGGTCCTTATACTAAGCCCAAGAGGAGGCTAGGGAACTTCTAAGAAGCCTGTTGGTCCTTGTACTAAGCCCAAGAAGAGGCTGGGGATACTTTTAAGAAGCTTGTGGGTCCAAACCTAAGAAATGTTCAAGAAAGATTTCACCGGGAATAAGTCCTTTCTTTGCTGAACAGTTCTAAGGTTTGAAGAAATTCAAGAGAGGTTTCACCGAGAATTAATCCTCTCTGGGGAAATGAATTTCTTGTATATATATGTACTTCTAAGTTTTGACAGTCTTGAGAAGTTTCACCGAGAATAATTCTTTTCTCTGTTCCATATTGTATAAGCCCAAGAGGAGGCAGACTGTATAGGGAATTTCCTATGAGGGAACTAGTTTTGACTATGTTGAAAGTGACATCTGGTTTGACCTAAGCATAGACCTAACTGATGGGGAAACTCTAGACAAACATGCACAAGTATATATACAAACAATATATTGATAGATATATATAAAGAATATGCATTGAAAAAGATGTGGGTGCAGCGTGCGATTTTTTTTTTTTGTCGGTGACGCGACCACCTTATCGCAAATTGGGTTTCTCCTCACCGCAATGGAAGGAGTGGGTGCTGCTTTCTGATTTCTTATTTATCCCCTGAAGCTGGAAGGGAAAGGGAAGCTATCTAAAACTAACCTTGCACACGAATGTTTAATTGAACAAACGCTGAAAGAGATACGGGGGTCCGGGGTCAGGTTATACAATGGGGAGTTATCAGTTGCCCATCCTATATGTGGTTATCCACAGGTTGTTAGTTTTAGATTCTGCTTTTATACTTGATGGTGTTTATATGTTGATGGGTTGGGAAAGTTTCTTCTTTGGGAGATATGAGAGAGAGATTTTGATGATTCTGGTGAGGTATCGGACCTTAGTTTTGATTAGTATGTGAAGGTACTAGACATAGAGTTTTTGTTGGTATGCTCTCTAAGATTTCGCAATCTTATGCCTACGTATTCCCGTTTTAAAGAAACAGGGAAATCAGAGCAATCGTAGTTCCTCCTATTCTACGGGAAGAAAGATGTTTGGGTGTCTTGTTCAAAGCCCAAGATTGAAGCTAAAAGGTTGAGTATTTGTGTCTTGTTCAAAGCCCAAGATTGAAGCTAAAAGGTTTGACTGAGAGAGAATTTGTCATCTCTAAAGAGGAGACATCTCATCTGTTTATCACAACTGTTGTGTGACTGTTTATAAAGGAGGGTTACTTTAACTGGGATATGAGAATCCAGCAATGCCATAATTTCCTTTATAGGGGATTTGTCCTGAAGGGGAAAACTTTAACTCAGTGTAGAGTAATGCCATTTTTCCTTAGGAATCTTTCATGCTAAGAGAGGGACAGTGGCGTGGATGTAAATAATCCAGAGGCTTGCCAATTACAATAATTAGATGAAAGAGGAAGTTTACCAGGATAAGAGATGGACGACAGCTTGGATATTTGAATCAACAAGTGCGCCACTTACAGCCGTTATCTGGGATTAGGGTCTGTTTTGATTTTCTGTTTTGATGTGTGATAAAATAGAGAAATACCTTCCTACAGAGAGATTTTGATTTCCTCTAAGAGATGTTGATTTTTATGTGCCTTGATCAAAGCCCAGGGTTGAAGCTAAAAGGTTGATTGACTCCACTGGGGAAGTCCTTATACAAATCCTAAGAGGAGGCTGGAGAAGGGCTGACTCAACAAGAGAGTGTTTATCTTCCTTGTACAAAGCCTAAGATTGAGGCTAAAAAGAGACTGACTCTTTTGGGGGTATCATTATACAAAGCCTAAGAGGAGGCTAAAAGTTTGACTTTTATGGGGAAATATTTTGTCTGTCTTATACAAAACCCAAGATTGAGGCTAAAAGGGATTTTGACTCCGCTGAGGAGGGTTTGTATTTGTCTTGTACAAAGCCCAAGATTGAGGCTAAAATGAGATTTTACTGACTCGGCTGAGGATATTTTAGGTGTCATGTACAAAGCCCAAGATTGAGGCTGAAAAGAAGTTTGACTCTGCTGGAGAGTATTATCTGTCTTGTACAAAGCCCAAGATTGAGGCTGAAAAGAGGATTGACTCTGCTTAGGAAAATTTATATGGTGTCTTGTACAAAGCCCAAGATTGAGGCTGAAATGTTAATGATTGACTCAACTAGAGAGTGTTTTTATCTGTCTTGTACAAAGCCCAAGATTGAGGCTAAAAGTGTTGACTTAACAAGAGAGTGTTTTTGTTTTGTACCATTGACTCAACAAGAGAGTATGGAAAGGTGATTGACTCAACAAGAGAGTCTGAAAAGGTTAGCTCAGTTGGGGAAAATCATTGTACAAAGCCCAAGAGGAGGCTGACTTTGCTAGGAGAGAACAAAGAAAGAAATCATTATACAAGGCCTAAAAGGAGGCTGAATATGCTGAGGAAAGGAAGGATCATTATACAAAGCCTAAGAGGAGGCTAACTTCTGCTGAGGATTATTGAGATCCAGAGGCAGGTCCAAATGGGGAGTCAACTCTTGCTGAGGGTTTACAGAAGAGTTGAGATATTAGATGCCTTGAGGTTCTGATTTGGGATAGTATTATACTGATGATAAACTGACCCTGCCTGGGGAATTTTAGGAGAAAGACTGGGTTTTAACTCTGCGGGAGATCGATTAAATGACCAGGGTTTTTTCCTGTGTTAGTAAGGAACTTGAGAATGTCTTTGAGATCCAAGAGGGGATTAAACTGTCCAAGTCTACTGGTATGGAAGAGTTTATCTTTGTATGATGCCCAAGAGGAGGCTGGTGTTTTAAGCGATGAGTATCAACCCTAAATTAGTCTGAGGTTTTGACACTGGAAAGACTGCTCTAGCAAAGCATGACTAAGTTCTGTCTTATACCTTTATGAGGTCTTCAGGGTCCTTGTATTAAGCCCAAGAGAAGGCATGAGAACTTCTAAGAAGCCGGAGGGTCCTTGTACAAAGCCCAAGAGGAGGCGGGGATGCTTTTTGGAAGCATGTGGGTCCCAAACCTAAGAAGAGTTCAAGAAAAGTTTCACTGAGAATAATATTTTCTTTAATGAACAGTTCTAGGGTTTGAAGAAATTCAAGAGGTTTCACTGGGAATTAATCCTCTCTGGGGAAATGAACTTCTTTGACAATTTCTAATAGTGACAGTCTGAGAAAATTTTCACCGGGAATAATGTCTTTCTCTTTGTTCCATATTGTTTAAGCCCAAGAGAAGGCAAGACTGTATCTGGAAATCCAATGGGGATCTAGTTTTGACTGTATTTAAGAGTGACCAACTCGCTTTACCTAGTTCTAGACCTAGTTGCCGGGGAAAACTCTAAGCAAATATACAAGTATATATACAGTTGATATATGACAAGTATTTAAAAGGATATGAAAGAAGGACTTACAGGTGAGCAAGCTTCCAGCAATACAGTTATATATATATATATATATATATATATGAAAGCAAGTAAATGAAAGCTGATAAAACTTACAGGCGAACAAGCTTCCATTGTAACAACTGTATGGTTAGTTGTTCAAGAAATTAAAGGAAGTTTTGATAACAACTATAGATTTAAACCTAGATCAAAAGAGAAGTTGTTTTTGAAAAGATTGAAGCTTATACTCAAGGAGAGGCCCAAATGAAAAACAGTAATCGTACCGTTGATCTGAAGATTGTATCATGACTTATACAATGACTGAGGCCCAAGTTATTTATGTACAAAAGGGGATTGGGTCTTACAAAATAAATGGGGCTTACAACTCAGGGAGAGGCCCAGATGATTTTGTTTTGAAAAGCAACGATCGCGCCGAGATTTTGAAAACACAGTAGGACTTATACAATGACTAAGGCCCAAAAAGGTTTATATTTACAAAGGGATGGCTCTTACAACTCAAGGAGAGGCCCAAAGTGTATTTTTAAAAGAAAGGTGGGACTTACAACACAAGGGTTGACCTAGATGTTTTTTGTTTAAAAGGCGACGATCGCGTCGTGGTTTTATAAAACATAGTGGGACTTATACAATGACTGAGGCCGAAAAAGGTTTATGTACAACAACGATTGGGTCTTACACTCTAATAGAGGCCAAAAAGTGTTTGAAAAATTAAAATCGGGAGGAAACCCTAATTTTAAATTAAAATGTCATTTTTCAAAGGAAATTTAAATAATAAATGATAAAATATCAAATATATTCAAAAACAGGTTGTACACTTTGAAAAATATTTTGAAAAATCATGTTTAATCATATGAAAGCTTGAAATTCAATTGGTTTTGAAAGATCAAAGTGGGAATTTCATTTTAAAAATTGTTAAAAAAAACAATAAAATGAAATTAATTAGGAAAATTCTAACTATATTAAATAAATAATATAAATTGGATTTTTTTTGTTAAATAAAATACTTAAACATTTTATGGAATTTTGAGAAAAAGAATCAATTCAAAAACATAAATATTCAGAGAGAAATTAATTTTTGAATCAATTAAACAAAAATAACTAAAATTCAAAATTTTGAATTATGGCACCAAGAACACTTGATTCTTGCCCGCGCCCTATGTTTTTTGCAGATTTGCGTTTTCTCACTTTTCTCCATGATTTCTCAATGGTTTTGCACGATTCAAGTACCAATCGTGTTTGTTTTTGAACAAGGATCACAACCATATAGTTTAATTGCATTTATATTAAGTATGGAGGAAGAAATCAACAGAAAACCTCAAGAACCCTAATTTCAGCATGAGCACAATGAAATTCCATACACGATGGATTCATGGCAATTAATTGAGGGTTATTACTCTACAAACATGCATAAACAAGATGGTAACTCAAAAATTCATTTATAATGCATGTAATATAGAGTTTGAAGGGTTCAGGCCTACCTCTTGCAGCTGGTGATCGAGTTTGGTGATGGAGGTGTTACAACTAGGTTCTAATGATCTGGACAACTTCCTTAGGTGCCATGGAGTGTGTTTGAATGCTTGGAGTGGATTGAAATGAGCTGAAACTTGATATGGCACCCCAACTGCAACTTTGTCAAGAACTTGAGCCATTGGCTGGTGATTTTTTAGAATCTGATGTTCCAGATGTGATTTTGTGTTATGGATCACTCACATATGATGTTTATGAGGGGTGTGTGTGTGATTGGTTTGGTTGGAATTGCTCTCAAACTCAAAACCCGATAGTGACTTGAGTTAGAAGGCAAAAATTGGAGTGAAAGGGAGATTTTGAGGAAAACATCAGTTTTGGTGCTTTAGTGTACTCAAACTGATCACAAATGAGCTCTATTTATAGTAGAGCAAGTTAGTTTTGCAAGCAATAGTGTGTGGCAACTGCAGCAGGTATGTGGCCAATGTGGATCAAATGGAATCTCAAGTCTCCTCTAGTCATTGACTTGAGGTTAGAGCACAGACCTATGGTCTTTTGGTTCAGAGATAAGGCTTGACTCATTCAGTTAAACTTGCCTCAGTTCATGCCACCTTGATGCATCCATTGAATGCATTAAAACAAAATTGGAGTCTTGGCACTTTTTAGTTCTTTTAGATTTGGCATGGCTACATGTAGATTCTTGGACTTGGGAGGCTTGGGGATCAGATCATTCTCCTTTTGTTTTATCCTCAGATGTGTCCAAATGGATGACAAGGCTTGGATTTGTCCAAATTTTCCAAATCGAGCAAATGCACAAAATCTGCCTTGCCTAGGACAGTTGGAAATGGTGATTTTGAGGGATTCATATCTCCCTGCTTAGGTTGAGTTATGGGAGGCTCTTGTGCATTTTAGAAAGCCCTCATATGATACAAAACATGTGTGATCATAGTTTGTTTAGAAACTATTTGGATCCCATTGAAAAATCATCATGAACATTGATGTTCAAGGCTGGTAACTTAGGCAGATTTTCACAAAGTGTTGGAAAAAGTGTCATTTTCATGTTTTTGTCATTTTGATCACTCCATAACTTAAAATCCATAAAGAATTGGAGTTGGAGGTAGTTGAAGCTTTTGTAGAGTGTAGCAATACCTACAAATCCAGCTTTGGGTCACCCAAAATGGTTGCCTGGATCTCAAGTTATGGTCCTTGGAAGTTGGTACCAAAATCACTTTTGTTCCATAACTTAGAAAAATTTTGGTTTCTCAAGGTTGCCCCTTTTGCAAGAAACCTCACTTTTCTTGATTTTTCTTGATGGATGATGATCAATATCATACATTAACATTATTTTTGACTTAGGGGAACCATATTTGTGAAAAATTCCAAAAAGTCAAACTTGATTTTGTGCACGGTTGACTTTTTATCGGATGAAATCCAAACTGTGCGATCCTTTGTGAAATCAGTCCTTGACCTAAATCAAACCTAATGGATGGATTCCATAGGTGTTATAGGGTATATTGAATAATTTCCCAAGGTTTGGGAGCATGTTGTGGTCAAAAGTCAAAGGTACAGTTGACTTTTTCCTCGAAACCCTAATTGTGGTCCAGATGAAATTGAAACTTGTGAATCAAGCTTCTTGGGTCAATCCATTGTTGCAAATGGATCAATGTGGTGCATTGGAGACCCTCAAATCATTTCTTGAGGTCTTGGCTCAGGTTTTGTCCCAAAAGTCAACTTACGGGTGAATTAGGACAAGAAACCCTAATTCTTGATTTTTCGTAAATGCATACCCTGAGGTTAAATTGACTTGGTGGTTGGGTCCATGAGGTCCCTTGGAGTATCTTGGGTTATGCTTTGAAGCATTGGCTCATGCCCATGTGAAAATTTCCATCTGGAGGCCTCAGTCGACCAAAACCCTAATTTGGTGACACTGGCGATCCTGAGGCTCGATCCACTTGGAATGTTGCAACTTTGTGCTTGATTCTTGAGGTGGGAGTCCTCTTGATCCCTTATGGGTGTTTAAGAGGTTAGACAAGTTGAAGATCATGTCATTTCTTGATTGATCCTTTGTCTAAGTACTCTGAGAAGGATTGAAACCCTAATTCTTGATTGTGGTGAATGCTCAACCATCTTTGAGGAGATTAATGAGTCATGAAAGTACATCCATATTATGGTGATGTCTTACACAATGATGGGAAATCTTGATGGTCAAAATTTGGGGTATGATAGATGCCCCTATTTAATCTTCTTGGACCTGAAGGTGTAAATGGCGAAGGTATTTGGGCATTCAAGGTGCAAAAGGATTAAATATCGGAATACCCAAAATTTTGATGGTGATTATGAATGGCAGCTTGCCCATCCTTCATTCTTTGCTAAGAAGTATTACTTAGAAAAGGGTAAAACTTCCCCTCGATCCGGGTCTTCAGCCACAGAACTGGTCTCAGTTTCTTTTGAAACAAAATTCCCCTCGATCCTGGTCTTCAGCCAAGGAGCTGGTCTTAGTTTCTTTTGTCAATAAACTTCCCATCGATCCTGGTCTTCAGCCAAGGAACTGGTCTTAGTTTCCGAAATAAACTTCCCCTCGATCTTGGTTTTCAGCCAAGGAACTGGTCTCAGTTTCTTCTTGCCGAGTTTCTTCCTTGACAAGGGACGCTATGTGTAGCGGTTTTCATCAAACTTCTCGCCGAGTTTACTAGGGGAGATGCCATTTGATTGAAAAAGTTTTGATGTCAGACTTGTTGGGGGACCCATTTGTCTGAGCAACAGAGGTGTGCAAACTTCTCTGTTGGAGATGCCATTTGTTGACTCTACTGGGGAAACTGAGTCTCTTGGGAGACTGCTTTTCGCTTGGGGATATTACATCATACTTTTCTTCGAGATCTTCTCGGAGAAATGCCATGTGATGTAATCCACTTTTGAGGTGCTGATGACTTCATTAACATTGGCTTTCTCGGGAGAAAAACCAATGTGTTGCTAGAGTCTTCGGTTACGAGGCTTTCTCTGGGGATTTTCCTTAATCCGGGAAAGTAAAGATATCATCTTCAATGGTGAAGAGTGACTTTTGTTGAAAGTTTTGGACGAATGTCTTCTTTCCTTTCAGGGGTTTAAGTTATCAAAGTGGTCGAGGACCGCCTCCAGTCCAGAAATAAACTGGGGGAGAGATATTGTTCAGACAAAACATTTCCTGACGAGGAAAGAACTGACAACTCGATTGATAAGAGGTCTTTTTCACTTGGGGATAAGACTAACCAGCGCGATAGTGATGCAATATGAATATGAATATGAATCAATAATGCATGATATATGTATGTTTATGCTGACAAAACTAACGCAACATACAGACTAATGGATGAACACGCCTGGATACTCGGACACTGCAGAGGATGAAAAGTACCATTGTTCCAAGATAGCAATCCTTGCTCAGGAGAGACGGTCCCCGTAGGGAGAAAGAATTGTTCAATCGGTATTAAGAGGTACGAACTCTGTCGGGGATGTCAGATGAAACATGGTCTCTGACATAGTTGATCCTTCATTTAGGTGCACTGGTTTAGAAGGAGTACTTTGATTCTGCACTTTGAGGTTCAACCACCTTCGGAGAAGCGATCGATGTTCTTTCGATGCTCAACAGTCAAAAGAATTGCCATCTTTATTTTAAAAGCAGAAAAATTTTGACAAGTAAATTCATTTTTGTTTTATTTCAAGAATCATTGATCATGTTAAAAATGTAATTCTGTAAAGCTAAAACAAATAAGAATTACAAACAAAAGCACTAGGGCTCAAATTTTATTGATAGGATGGAAATAAGCCAAACGCGTGATCCCATAGATTATTTACAAAGTTAGAAAATGGTAATTTAAGGGAAAAGGGATACATTAAAACATAACGACCGTTATCCTTCTACCAACTTTGAATTCTGGACATCCTGAGCTTCTGTCGAAGATGACCTTGACTGGAGTTTTCCTGATGGATGGCATTACTGCTGAGGATTTAACCTGATCAGACGTAGTTACTTGCCATTAATCCCTAACTTTTCCCTGGATTGTACTTTGAGATTTCCAATCCATCCGGATGATTTTTGCTTTTGTCTCTAATTTTTGCCTGGACCGCCCTTTCGGGTTTTCAATCCACCGAGACGTTTTTTTATTCTTTTTTTTTTGTTTAGGCGAAGTATTTCTTGACTACGTCAACATTTGTGGGATAGGAAAATTCCTCTCCATCCATGATTGCGAGTCTCAATGCGCCGCCTGAGAAAGCTTTCTTGACCACGTAGGGGCCATCATAGTTCGGAGTCCATTTGCCTCGGGAATCCGTGAGGAATGATTGTATCTTCTTGAGCACGAGGTCTCCTTTTCTGAAGACGCGAGGTCGAACCTTTTTGTCGAACGCCTTCTTCATTCTTTGTTGATACAACTGACCATGACATGGTGCCGTTATTCGCTTTTCTTCGATTAGATTCAGTTCATCGTGTCGACTTTGACACCATTCGGCTTCTGTTAGCTTAGTTTCCATCAATACCCTGATTGATGGTATCTCTACTTCTATGGGGAGCACTGCTTCCATGCCATATAATAAAGAGAAAGGGGTTGCCCCTGTTGAAGTGCGGACAGATTTCTGATAACCGTGAAGAGCAAAGGGTAGCATCTCATGCCAGTCTTTGTAGGTTACAACCATCTTTTGAACGATCTTTTTGATGTTCTTGTTAGCCGCTTCTACCGCGCTGTTCATCTTAGGCCGGTAGGGAGATGAGTTATGGTGTTCAATTTTGAACTCAGCACACAACTCCTTCATCATCTTGTTGTTCAAGTTAGATCCATTATTAGTAATGATCTGGCTTAGAACACCATAACGGCAGATGATATTGTTCTTGATAAATCGTACCACGACTTGTCGGGTTACATTGGTGTATGACGCTGCTTTGACCCATTTGGTGAAGTAGTCAATGGCTACCAGGATGAACTGATGTCCGTTTGAAGCCTTGGGTTAGATCATGCCAATCATGTTGATTCCCCATATGGAAAAAGGCCATGGGGAAGAAAGAACTTTGAGATGCGTTGGCGGTACATGGATTTTGTCAGCGTATATTTGACACTTGTGATATCTTCTCATGTACTTGTAGCAATCGGATTCCATGGTCAACCAATAGTACCCTGCTCTCAGAATTTTTCTCGCCATCGCGTGTCTGTTAGAATGAGTGCCAAAGGATCCTTTGTGAATATCTTTCATCAACATGTTTGCTTCTAGTCTGTCTACACATCGGAGCAAGACCATGTCAAAGTTTCTCTTATAGAGTGTATCACCGCTCAGAAAGAAGCTTCCTGCCAATCTTCTGAGAGTCTTCCTGTCTTTTCTGGATGCCCCAGGTGGGTACTCTTGTTTCTGAAGGAAGCATTTGATATCGTGATAGCAAGGTTTGTCATCTATGGTTACTTCAATCGTGAAGATGTAGGCGGGTCGTTCAAGGCGCATTATGTCAATCTTAGGTATGTTGTTCCATTTACCTACACTAATCATGGAAGAGAGAGTGGCTAGTTCATCAGCCATGTGATTCTCTTCACGAGGGATGTGATGAAACTCAATTCTATGGAAGAATGGTAACAACCTTCTCGCGTAGTCTTTGTAAGGAATCAGTCCTGATTGGTATATGTTCTAATCTCCTTTAATCTGATGGATAACCAGGGTTAAGTCCTCATATACATCCAAGTTTTTAATCCTTAAGTCAATTGCTTCTTCGAGACCCATGATACAAGTTTCATATTCGGCCTCGTTTTTTGTACATATGAATGTTAATCTAGCAGTGAAAGGAATATGGGTACCCTGAGGTGTTAGGATGATTGCCCCAATTCTATTTCCATAAGTGTTGACAGCTTCGTCAAAGATTAGTCCCCATTGGGAACCTGGTTCTGGCCCGTCACTAGGTAGCGGTTCATCGCAATCTTTCATTTTTAAGTACATGACATCTTCATCTGGGAAGTCAAATCCGACTGATTCCTGATCGTCAATAGGTTAATGAGCCAAATAATCGGCTAAAGTACTTTTGTTGACGGCTTTTTGAGCGTGGTACTCGATGTCATATTCCGATAACAACATCTGCCAACGGGCAATCCTTCCTGTAAGAGCAGGTTTTTCAAAGACGTACTTGATTGGATCCATTTCAGAGATTAACCAAGTAGTGTGACAAATCATGTACTGGTGAAGACGTTAGCCTCCCAAGCCAGAGCACAACAAGTTTTCTCAAGCATAGTGTACCGAGTTTCACAATCTGTAAATTTCTTGCTCAGATAGTAGATGGCAGACTCTTTTCTTTTTGTTTCGTCTTGTTGGCCAAGTACACATCCCATGGAGTTTTCCAAGACTGTTAAGTAGATGATCAGTGGCCTTCCTTCCACTGGAGGTGATAGGATTGGTGGATTCAACTGATATTTTTTGATACTGTTGAAGGCTTTTTGGCAATCTTCCGTCCATACAAAGTCCTGATTCTTTTTTAGTAATTTGAAGATTGGCGCGCATGTCGCGGTCATGAGGAATATAAATCTGGAAATGTAATTCAAACGCCCCAAAAATCCTCTGACTTGTTTTTCAGTCTTTGGAGAAGGTATTTCTTGAATGGCCTTGACCTTGTCAGGATCAACCTCGATTTCTTTCTGGCTAACGATGAACCCTAGCAGTTTTCCTGAGCGAACACCGAATGTGCACTTATTGGGATTCAAGCGGAGTCTGTATTTTCTCAGACGCTCGAATAACTTTGACAGGTGGGTCACATGCTCCTCTTCTGTTTTAGATTTGGCAATCATATCATCGACATACACTTCGATCTCTTTGTAAATCATGTCATGGAATAGAGTAGTCATGGCCCTTTGATAGGTTGCCCCGGTGTTCTTCAAACCGAACGACATTACCTTGTAACAAAAGGTTCCCCATGGGGTGATAAATGAAGTTTTCTCCATGTCTTCCAGTGCCATTTTGATTTGATTATAGCCCGAGAATCCATCCATGAAGGAGGATACTTTGAAATTTGTTGTACTGTCTACCAGCATATCTATGTGCGGTATGGGAAAGTTATCCTTTGGACTGGCTTTGTTCAGATCCCTGTAGTCAACACACATTCTGACTTTTCTGTCCTTTTTCGGAACTGGTACTATGTTTGCTAACCATTGCTGATATTCTGAGGTGGCGAGGAAACCCGCGTTAATCTATTTCTGCACTTCCTCTTTGATTTTGATGGCCATGTCTGGATGAGTCTGTCTCAGTCTTTGTTTCACCGGCGGACATTCTGATCTTAATGGTAGATAATGTTCCACGATGCTGGTATCCAACCCTGGCATGTCCTGATAGGACCAAGCAAATACATCGGGAAAATTTTTGAGAAGTTTTATCAAGCTTTCTTTGACAGACAGACTGAGCAGTGCCCCAATCTTGACTTCTTTTCTCTCTTCTTCTGAACCCAAGTTGACCGTTTCCAACGGCTTTTTGTGAGATTCAATGAACCTTTCCTCTTGTCTAAGTAATCGGGAGATCTCTTCTGGAATTTCTTCGTCTTCTTCTTCTTCAGCTTCAAATACCGGGAATTCAAAGTTGGGAGAAGGCATTGGATTGTATGTTTCGATAGGTTTAAAACAAGCAATCTGCATGACGTGATGATTATTTTTTAGAAGAGATAAAGAGAAATGCAAGAGTGTGTGCAGTGTATTTTCTGAAAAATGCTTGTTTTTATTTTTGAATTGTTTTTAGGATGACATTTATTTATTTATGATTTGTCGATTCTTGAAACTACAACCCTATAAAACAAAATTTTATCGCTTTAGGCGAAGCGATGAGAGACATTTAAAGAAAGTGAGCCCTATCAAAACATCTGTTTCACCTGGGCAGGGTGAAAGGTCAAAACAACGACGGCAATTACTTAGACTTATGGACGACTTTCGGGACATCGACAATAACCCATTGGCGGTGAACTCCTCGGTGAATCACAAAGTCTGGTACCTTCTTTCTTGGTTTGTCCTCAGAAATGACGCTGATTTCTGGCGGAGCAGGATCGTTGGAATCTTCCTCCTATGCAGAGTTGTTGTAGACGAACTCTTCTGTTGTATTTTGTACAGTATTTTCATTCTCAGGAGGATCTCCCCATCCAGTTGGCTGGATGTCTTCGAGCCTGATACGAGAGCTTTAAGGAGCGGTGTATTTGACCAAAAAGTCGTACTTGCCACTCGGTTGTCCTAAGGTGTCCCATACTTCAGTGGAACTGAATGAGTCATCCTTCTCGATCACGTTGACCTCGGAAAAAGTATAGTTGATGAACTCTTGCCCTGTAATCTTTGCAGATTCATCGTTGTGCTGGATATCTTCTGAATGCCCTGAGTAATGATCCCATGATTTGGTGGGCACGCATGTATTCTTTTCAATGATGCTTAGCTGATATGCATTGTTGGGCTGACTCTTTTGCCCCAAGTCTTCTGGGTACGGCTGCCAGATAGACAAGTCATCCATTGGGTCATAATAGTCGTAGTCAAAGTTTTTTTTCATCAGAGTGTCCTCCTCTAATGAGTTGGGTGGAGCACGGCATCCTTCCGGATCACAATCTCCGTACATCATCTTGACATTTGATCTCGGTATATATCTCAGACTCTGCATGGGAAAGCAAAATGGCGTATGCGTTTCTTCCTGAGACATATAACCGTCCTCGTTGCGATAGGACTTCCATTATTCATCTGTATCGGAGGAATTGCCCTCATTAATGGTATGTACTTCTTGAGACACTGGGTGAAGGAAGCCTCCAATGTGGAAGAAGTCCTTAATGGGATGAAAACTTTCATCGTTATTAGCAGTCTGGGTACAGGTAGAAGAAAAACTAAGACCTTTCTTTGTCCTGTTATCCATAGGAATGACAAGCTGTCCCCATCCTTTTGCATTGTTACTCTCGATCACTTGGAGAGCATCTTTGTATGAGGATATCGACGTTCCTTTTTCTGATTGATTCTCATTGCTCACCGAAAGTGCTTGGAACTGGGTTCCAACAACTTCCTCGGGTTCTACACAGGATGATGATGATAAGTTACTCACGATTAAGGCCTGCTCTCCATAGACTGTGACTATTTTGTCATTTTTGACGAACTTTAGCTTCTGGTGAAGTGTCGAAGTGACTGCCCCAGCCTCGTGTATCCAAGGTCTTCCTAATAAATAGTTGTATGCTGCCTGAATGTCCATGACCTAGAAAGTGACTTGGAAAGTGTGAGGACCGATAGTTATGGGAAGATCGACTTCGCCGATAACTATTTTTCTGAATCCGTTAAAGGCTTTGACGATGACCTCACTGCCTCTCATCGGAGATCCTTGAAATGATAGTCGCATTAGAGTTTATTTTGGCATAACATTTATAGCTGATCCGGTATCTACCAGTACGCTGGCTAAAGCATCGTCCTGGCAGTTGATTGTAATGTTAAGTGCCATGTTGTGATTTTTGCCTCCTTCCGGCAGTTCTTCATCACTGAATCCTAAATTGTTGTAGGAAGTGATGTTGCAGATGATGTTGTCGAATTGTCGTATTGTTACATATTGTTCCACAAAGGCTTGCTCTAAGACTTTCTGAAGGGCTTCTCTATGAGCTTTGGAACTGAGCAAGAGAGATAGTACAGAGATTATCGAAGGAGTTTGCAACAGTTGGTCAACAATGTTGTACTCGCTCTTCTGGATGAGCTTCAGTATCTCATCGTTGTTCTTTGAAAGGTCGGGATTACTGGATTTCCCGACTGGTTGATTTGGAACTTCTTTTTGATGTTCCCTTTCTCTGGTAGATTTTCCAACTCCTCTATTGAAGATTCGGCCGCTCTGTGTCACTCGACTAATGTCAAGAATGTTCACGACGGAGGGTAATGGAATTTCCTTTCCATTCTCGATTGTTGTTGCACCGTATTTGTAAGGGATGGCCTTATCAGATTTGTACGGTATTGGTCCTAGCAGATAGATAATCACAAGAGCCTTTTGATTTTTCTGACCATCGTAGTCGGCCTTAATTTTTTCGAGGTTGAGAATCTTTCTACTATCAAGAGGAGCTCTTGATTCATGGAGTAGAGGGATTATGGCGCATACGTCTTTTGCCATTTCATGTTTAGAGATTAAGACAACGTCTTTGCCTTAATCAGGAAGATAGTCTTGCATTATGTTGATCGAACCAGGACTTGAACATGGTCGAATCTCTTTGATTTTGAAGAGCTAACCGTACAAGGTAGCATCCTTGGTTGTTCTCTGCGCAAACTCTACAGCGTTCATAGTTGTGTGGTGGCACCCGGCCACGTCTGCTTTATATGCAGTGTAACCTTACTAGATCTGTTTCCATTGAGCGAACATCCTTACTTTGATGCCTAGTAGGATTCCTGTCAGTCATACTTGTAACACTTCAAAATTTTCCCTAGTGTTTCTAACCCTTTTGGCTTATGCTTCATTTCATTTGCATTGTCATTTTTGCATTTGCATATTTCTTTTGGGCATGGGATCACGGTATTCTCTAGCAGCTCACGGTGTCATCAGTTCCAGTATGATTTTTAACAGTGTTCAAGGCCAAGCAGATAGTTTTCCAAGTCTTTTTGAGCATTTATTTTGCTCATTAAATGACTTATTTATCAGAAACTCCGGCAGTCAATTTTTTATCAGTTCTTCAGCACCAGAAAGTTGTTATCAGCAGTTTAATCTGAGTGCGAAAAAACGTTTCACAACATACTTCAAGTGTAATCTGGTGGTAATATCAAATGGCAAGTTTCAGAGGTCTATTGTGGTTCATAACGGGTAGAACCAGATGAATATCCAAGTTTCCCTCCTTTTGGTGCAAAAATTCAAAATTTGAATGTGTTAATCGAACCAATTGCAGTGCAATTAGGTTAATCGATTAACCATAGTGAATTTTGCCCAAATGCTGCATTTTCAGAGCTGTTTCTTTTTAAATCCAATTTTTAATCACCCATTTTAATTCTACACATCAGTAGAAGGATCTAGAGAGTTGATTTTCCATTCAAAAATTCAAATTCTTTCCACTCCAATTCCACATTTCCTTTCCTAATTCACATTTCATCCCAATTTCCACTCACTTAACCTCACTCCCAACCCAAACTTAACTCCTAACCTAGGGGTTATTTAAACCAATTCATTCCAAACCTCAAGGGGATAGATCATATTTTCACTCCTAATTTTCAGAATTCTCTCAATTCTCTCTCACTTTTTCATTCTCCAACTCCATTTTCAACCACACTCAAAGCTCTTCTTCAAAGATTAACAAGTTCTTCATTGGAACTTGTTAATTCTTGAGCTAGAACCTCTCATCATCACTACATTTCATCTTTTCAATTTGGATTTTTGTTTGGATCTGGTTCTGAATTTTCAGAAGTGATTTTTGGAAGTGCTTTTGGAGCTTTGGTTGCTTATTGCTTGGATCTTCAACTTTTGAGTGCAAGAAGCTTGTGGATCTTGGATTTCTCTACTTGAATTCATCCATTTCTGTTTACAACACTTACCAAAGCAAATCTCAGCTTTGTAGGTTGGTTAATTTCAGATCCATACTCATTTTAGCTTAATTGCAACTTGTACAATGTAGATCCATGAATTTTGATGTGTTTTGATTCATTTGGTTGATATTGATTGTGGATGTTGATGATTATTGAATTTAAGTGATGTTTGAATGATGTCTCAGAACTTAATTTTCGTGCATTGTTGATTACATGATCATTGGAGATGATTGCATAAGTGCTTTTGCTGCTGGAAGTGATTTTTCAAACTGATTTTGTGCTGATTTTACAGTGTTAATCGATTAATCAATTGTAGTGCAATTAGGTTAATCGATTAACCAGTGCAAAATGTGCGTAATAAGAGCTGTTAATCGATTAACACAATTGCACTGCAATTGGTTAATCGATTAACACTGATGCAGGGTGTGTTTTTTTGTGCATTTTTGAGCATGTTTCGATCCCGTTTCATTTCTAATCTTCATGGATTGATATGATACATGTTTAATGACTGTTTTGATGCTGTTGCACCTCACACCATTGTATGTGCACAATTTTCCGACATGCGGCTCTTGTATTTTCATCATTTATGAACATTGTTTACATTGTTGCATTCTTGATGCCATGAACACATAGCACATACTCCTTGAGCATGATAATTGTTGATTGATGCTTATGTTGCTGGAATTGCTCTGTGTTTGTTTGTTCACCTAATTTTGTGAGATGCATGCTTCACTTGATTTGTTCATATGCTTAATGATATGCTTCCTCATGATATGCATGCTTTCACGATGATTTCAAGAGTTATTTACCTTGGTTGGTGGTGTGATTGTAATCATGTTTGATTGAAGAATATGTAATGCTTGATGCACGTTTTCTATGCCATGATTGAGTTGTATTCAAGTGAATCACATGCTTCCCTGTTTCTACTGCTGTCTATGTGCATATGTGTTGTTATATGTGCTACTGTTTGGCCTTTTGCACCCTTTCTTGTGCTGAATTGTGTGTTGTTATAAGCTGTCTTGCTTGTGTGCTATCTTTAACCGTTGTGTGTGTGCTGAAGCGCAATTGTAGCCGCTGTTTGTTTGATTTATTCGCCTATTTTCTTCCTTTGTCTCTTTCACTCTTTTTCTTCCCTTGAATCTCAAAACTTGTTTAAGTCTTGGATTCACTCCCTTAGAGCTACCTAGTCCAACTTAATTTTCGATTAAGCTTGGAGTATGATTAGCATTAGGCTTCCCTTTGCATGCTAACTTAGGTAGAAGTTCCCCTTTCAAACTCAACTATAGGGCCATCTTTTGCATGATAACATTAGGATTAGTTTCCCCTTAGTGTTTTCTTTTCCTTTGAGTCTTCTCTTCTCATCTCATAACAATCCTAAAACACTTAATAAAAGATTAACATGTATTGCGCATGAGCCTTACATATGGGAAGTGAAGTGTGGGGGGTCTCCCTTCATTCTTCTAGGGTACTTAGTGTACGTCCTGTTGGGGACGATGCGCGAAGTATTCGTTCCTATGTTACAGACTTGGGTGCAATGCAAGTTATGAACTAACTTCAAACCACTTCTGTCTTAAAAAATACAAAACAAACTCAAACCTTTTTCATCCTTCGGGATCGTTAAGTTTCAAACTCATTTTCAGATAAGGGCACGTTACTTTCTGTCACGTCGCAAACAGGCATCGACCCTAACTGCCGGACGCGAACTTAACATCGCTCATAAAAAACACTAATCGACCTCGTTAGGTCGAACTACGACTGCTCTGATTTCCTCTCTCTAGTCCGATTGAGGATACGTAGGCACAAGATGGCGATGTCTTGGCGAGCAACCTTCCCCCTTAGTTTGTGTCTGAACTACATTGACTCTGACTTTCCCATTGCACGAGGGAATACGTAGGCATAGGACGACCGATGTCCTATCGAGTCACTTCTTTTTCTTTTCTTCTTCGTTTCTTCGCTCTTTTCTGTTCCCGTTCCTTCTTCTTTCCAGTAGCAGTGGAGCTCCAGATGACGACACCCTTTGATCGAGACAACAAGCGTGGATCCCGTCGAGTACGATGGACGCGTGGGGTGCTAACACCTTCCCTTCACATAACCGACTCCCTTACCCGTTTCTCTTGGTCGTGAGACCATGCTCTTTCCCTTCCCTCAGGTTTACGCATTGTTTCTTTTCCCTCTCTTGGGATAAATACACATTGTCGGCGACTCTGTTTCTGCGCCACTTTCGCGTTTGTACCTGGATGAAAATCCTTGGGAGCGACAGCTGGCGACTCTGCTGGGGACGGGTTGACCTCTTGCTGGTCCATCCCTCTTGCGAGTCAATCCTAGCGCTTGTTTGTTTGTTTTCATTGGGTGTTTATCTGTTGTGCTTTATTTTGTTGTATATTACTGTTTTACTATTTTTACCGCATTTATTGCATTGCATTTCATTATTATGCTGGACTGTGTTGTGCTGTGCTGGTTTTCTGTTTGGCAGGTTGGGAGGTTCTGAGAGATAAGCCCACTACCCAGGCTTGAGCATACACATAGGTATTAGCGTGGGCAGGCGTGACGCTCCCGTGGTGTTGACCACGTGCGGGTGATCACGATCCCCACAATCAGACGAGGTTCTATCGGGAGATATCTGCTACTGTATGTTGATACAGGCCAGTAGTTATTCTCTTGAGGAACTGTAGACTCTGGTGACCATTCCCGAGGACTCAGTAACGGCACTCCTCCCGAGAACGATAATGGTAGACCAGAAATGGCAAACCCGTTACGACTCTCGACCCGAGGACCCAATGCTGGGAACTTGCTATAGGATGACCTTTTTTGGGGGAATCAGTGGACGACCTCTTTGTTTGGCGATAGTATTGTACCCCGAGGGATGAATGTACTATTACTTCTCAAATCGAGAATCCGAGACTGAGGATCCCATTTTCTAGAACCCATATGTGAGAGGGGATGGGTGTTTGCAGGTTTGCAGGTGACTTTGACCTTCAACCTACCTGGTTTTCTAGATTTATCACTGTGGTTACTTTTGTTCTGGGTTTTAGTACAGAGCTTTGATTGTTCAGTCATTACAGTGCATCCAGCTCGTGTGGAACTTTGATCCCATGCTTCGCATTGCATTCCATTTTTCTGACATTCATGTTTTTACATTTCCAGGTAGTATCCAGTCTTTTGATTCTAGTCAGAGGGCATTCATAGGGATGGACACTAAGAGGGGTAAGAAGCACATCATCATCTACAAGTTCCCGAAGCTTACTCTTGGTCCGTTGGACAGTTTACAGAGTATGGCTGGTCCAGAAATATTGGGGGTCTTTAAAGAGAAGTATGGTTGGATATTATCCCTGGTTCGGAGCCTCAGTGAGTATGAATACAATGGACTACACACCTTGATGCAGTTCTATGATCCTTCCTTAAGGTGCTTTGTGATGTCGGATTATGTATTGGCTCCTACCCTAGAAGAGTACTCTAACATCTTGAGAATTCCTATCCAAGGAGGTATTCCTTTCTGTGGTTCCCAAGGAGACTGTGATTTCCAAGCGCTGGCTGAGGCTCTTTATTTGAGAAAATCGACATTAGAGGCTGATTTTTCTTGCAAAGGAAAATTCCGAGGCTATCACTTAGAGTACTTGGTAAAGAGGGCTCGAGAGGAAGCTAAGGAGAAGAGGTGGATAGCTTTCAATGCAATATTGGCTCTCTGTATATATGGCATTGTGTTATTCCCTAATGAGTCTGAGTTTGTCGATACGGATGCTATTCAGATATTTACAGCTCTGAATCTGGTACCAACTTTATTAGGTAATCTTCAGTACGCCCTGTACAATAGGAATGAGAAAAGACAAGGTGGGGTGGTTTGCTGTTGTGCATCTCTTTTCTACAAGTGGTTTGCCAACCGTTTACCCCGGTCAGGTGCTTTTGTGGATGCGAAGACTTCTCTAGATTGGAGTAAGCGTCTGATGGGCCTAGCCGCTAAAGATATTCTTTGGGTGGATAAGGGATTATTGGGGACTGACATTTTGCATAGTTGTGGAATGTATCCTAATGTACCCTTAATCGGAAGAAAATGAGGTATTAACTACAACCCGTCTTTGGCTATCAGGCAGTTTGCGTACGCCCTGAAAAATCCTCCAGTTGAAAAAGATTTGGAAGAATCTTTGTATTTTCATATGACTGATGGTGTGGCTATTGCACAAAAAGCTTCTGAAGCTTGGCTCAGTAGACAGAAGAGAGGTAAAACCGTTCTGGGTAAACCCAATAATCAAGCTTTCACTCCATATGTTGAATGGATAAAGAAGAGGGTAGAAGAGTTCTATTTGCCTTTTGATCGGGCGTCTCCCTTGTATCCAGAGATTGTGGAAGAGAGACTCACTATACCATTCGAAGAATTCGACAAGCAGCGAAAGTTGGTATTTGATCTGAGGGTGGAAAACTCTGATATAAGTAGTCAGCTACAGAACGCTCTACATGACAACTTGGAGTTGAAATGGAAAGTTCAAGACATGACAGAGCGTCTAGAAAAAAGAGAGAAGGATTTTGCCGACAGAGCTCAACACTTCAAAAAGGTCAGTATGGCTGCTGAATCATCAGGCAAAGCTAGCAGAAAAAACAAGAAGCTTTTGACTGAAGCAGAGGACAAGCTTGCCACGTATTAGGAGATGTGGGAAGAGGTCAAGATTGAGAATAGAGAACTGAAAGAAGAACTTCAGAAAGTGAAAGCAAGGAAAGATCATTACTCCGGCAAGTGGAAAGAAGCCCAGAAGGAAATTGAAGAGCTCAAGTTGCAAGCCGAGGTTAAGAAGTCGAGGCACGAAGACAACAACGCTGAAGAGCAGATTGCTAAATTGAACCAGGAAATTGCAAAAAGAAACAAGCTGATCAAAGGGCTGATAAAGCAACCTGCACATCCTGACACTTTAGACCTTATTGAAGAGGTTGAAGCTAGTTTGTTTGGAATTGAGTTGTAGTTGATATTGTTGTTTATCTTTTTGTTGGAATTACCATCAGGTTTGTTGATGGAGTCACCTTTGATTATGCTTGAACTTGTCTGTAGGAACTACTTTATTTTCGATAATGGAATATTTGGTTCAACTATCTGTGCTCTGGCAGTTCTGGTTTTCAGAGAGGGTTTGTCCCCATGGCTTGATTCGGTAGTATTTCTGGGTTCGGATTTATTTTCCGATAGTGTGTCTGATCCCTTGCCCGGTTTCATGGATTGGAATCAAAGCGGATATGTCCCGGAAGTGTTCAAATATGTTTGTTTACATTTTGCATTTGCATTTTCATAATCATATCCATTTTTGCTTAGCAGGTACTCGTCCCGGGTTTTTTCTAACCTTTATTTGGTTGCAGGCAGGATTGATAACCAGCCAATTCAACGGTATTCTACTAGATCAAATCAGAGGAGAATTATGGAACAAATGCAAGCAGAGATGGCCGCCATGCAAGCTCGCATGGCCCAATTCATGGAATTGATGCAAGGTGTTGCCCAAGGGCAAGAGCAATTGAGGACTCTGGTCCAACCCTTAGTGGCAAGAGTGGATGAAGATGGGGTTCTTCATGGCAGAGTCCATAATGGCGTTGTTGGTAACGGTGCTCAGGGAGGTCCTGTGGGCGTAGAGATCCCCATTCCTGGTGTTGTGATACCTCCGGGCGGAGGAGAGCAGGTGGTGATTCCCTCTGTTGTCGGAGTAGGAAATAGTGTTTGCGTTATTCATGGTCGTCGTTATGATGACCAACAAGACGACATTTTTTCTATGCAAGGTGTTGATGCTATTCCTCAGGTGGATAATGATCAAAGGTTCAGACTGATTGAAGAACAACTAAGGGGTGTTGTGAATCAAAATTCTGTGGGTATGGATCTGGAGGATTTGGGGCTGGTTCCCGGCATTGTAATTCCGCATAAATTTCAGGTGCCCACTTTTGAGAAATACAATGGTACCACTTGTCCCAAGACGCATGTCAGTGCATATGCACGAAAGATGGTTGCGTATTCTAAAGATGAGAAATTGCTGATGCATTTCTTCCAAGACAGCCTGTCTGGGGCATCCTTGGAATGGTATATGCAATTAGAGAGATGCCATGTCCGTAATTGGAGAGAGTTGGTCGAGGCCTTTATCAAGCACTACCAATATAACACTGATATGGCTCCCAACAGGACCCCGCTACAGAATATGTCTCAAAAGAATAATGAAAGCTTTAAAGAATACGCGCAGAGATAGCGTGAACTAGCGGCAAGGGTGCAGCCACCCTTGTTGGAGAAGGAGATGTTGAACCTATTTATGGATACTTTGCCGGGACGTTATTATTAGAAACTGTTACCTTGCGTGTCAGGCAAGTTTGCTGATTTAATCATGGTTGGGGAGATGTTAGAGAGTGGAATCAAAGCTGGGAAAGTGTTAGGTAATGATGGGTCGTCTTCTGGTCAGGGGAAGAAACCCTATGTTAATTACAAGAAAAAGGAAGAAGCAAATTCTGTGTCGTCTTACCGAGGTAAAGGTAAGCAGCATCAGAGTTATAACCAGCAAGTAGCTTCAGTGACAATTCATGCAGCACCTCCACAACAGCAACAGAATTGTGCTCCACGCCAGCAGCAATTTACGACTAAGCAGAACCGACAATTTGATACTCCTCCATTACCATATTCACAGTTGTTTCAACATTTGCTACAGTTGCAGTTAATCCAGAAAATGACTCTAGCTCCTCCCACCAGTAATCCACCTCCGGGTTATAATCCTAACGCCCACTGTGACTTTCATTCTGGGGCACCCGGACACTATATTGAGGACTGCAAAGCTTTTAAGCATGTAGTCCAAGACTTGGTGGATTCAAAGGCCATTAACTTTTCAAATGATGTGCCAAATGCCATCCAAAACCCAATGCCGAACCATGGTGGGCCGAGGGTTAATGTTGTGTTAGAGGAGTATGAATCTTTGAATTTGGTTATGGATGTTAATGAATTAAAGACTACTTTGATGGTGGTAAAGGAGAGGTTATTGAAGGGTGGGGTGTCCCCCGGATATGATGAGAATTGTTCAGATTGTATGTCGCAAACGAATGGTTGTGGTTTGTTGAAATCTGGAATTCAAAAGTTGATAGATGAAGGTCGATTGCAGTTTGACCGGTGTGACCAACAGAAAGAAATTGTTAGCAGAAAAAATGAGGTTGCTACCATTACTATCCCTTTCAAAACAATCACTATTTCAGGGCCGGTAAGACCAGCGCCGGTTATTATTACAGCTCCTGGACCCGTGCCATATGAGAGTACTAAGGCCATTCCTTGGAATTATGGGGCTGAAGTGTTTGTTAATGGACAGAAGCAAGAACAGGTGGGAACTTCTGTGGTGAACTCTTGTGTTGAGAATAATGAGGAAGTAGGGGCTATCACGAGAAATGGTAGAGTATTTATCCTTTCTGGTGATCAAGCTGGTAGTTCCAGACAAAACAAAGGGAAGCATGTTATAGATAATTCTGTGCAAGCGCCAGTAGTGAATGACTCCACGGCAGGGCCGATTGATAATTCTTTTTCAAAGAATATAGAAGAGTTTATGAGACTGATTCAGAAAAGTGATTATAAAATTATGGATCAGTTGCATCAGACTCCGTCTAAGATTTCTATCTTGTCCCTGTTATTATGTTCCGAGGCACACTGAAACGCACTGCAGAAAGTACTGAATGCTGCTTACATACCCCAGGAGATCTCAGTTAATCAGTTGGAAGGGGTAGTGGCCCATGTGAATGCTGGCAATGGTTTGGGTTTTACGGATGTTAACTTGACTCCAGCGGGGAGAAACCATAATAATGCCTTGTATATTTCTGTTGAGTGTCGTGGATAGTTGATGTCTCATGTGGTTGTGGATACTAGATCCTCTTTGAATGTTCTGCCTAAGAAAGCCTTGATGAAGCTGGACACCCGAGGGTTGATATGCACACCTAGTGACTTGGTGGTGCGAGCATTCGATGGCTCTAAAAGATGCTTTTTCGGAGAGATTGTGCTACCAATCAAGGTTGGGCCAGAGGTTTTTGATGCTACCTTCTATATCATGGACATCCAACCTGCTTACAGTTGTCTGCTGGGTCGTCCATGGATTCACAGTGCTGGGGCTGTGACGTCTACATTGCATCAGAAGTTAAAGTACATGGTAGACGGACATGTGGTGACAGTCTGTGGAGAAGAGGATATCATGATAAGCCAGCTATCTACTTTCAAGTATGTCGAGGTAGATGGCGAAATACATGAAACTTTATGTCAGGCTTTTGAAGCAGTAAAGATCCCTAAGGAATCTCTCAAGGAAGTCAGCCAACCTGAAGTGGTAGAGCGGCCTACAGTGGTACATCAGCCAGAGATTTCTATGTCTTCCTTCAAGGATGCACGGGTCGTGGTTAAAGCCGGCGGTTCACAAAAGTGGGGTCAGATTATTGATGTCCAGGAAAAGCGGAATACTCATGGACTGGGTTATAAGCCACCCAAGCGTCCTGAAGATCCTCCCAAGTTCTATGGTCCAGTTCGTTTCACCAGTGTCGGTGTGTTCTTTGATAGAATCAATGCTATTGAGGAGGATGGGGATAGTGATTGTGATATGGATAATTTGATTCGCCCCTGTGTTCCAGGATAAAGTCTTCGCAACTGGTCGTCAGAGAAAGCAATTCAAGTGACCGGACCAGAGTAATTGCTCCTGTTTGTCATCTATTTTAATCCTACGTTCTGCCCAAGACGTAGTGATTCTTGTTTGTAGGGCTTGATTATTTTTGTTTGCTTTTTCTTTATCATTAATAAAGGACGTTTTCGCACTCAAATGTTTTGATCCCTGTCTTTCTGTTTTTTATTTTTGCATTAAAATCGCATCAAAATGGCAATGTGTTTTTGTTTGACGTATCCATAATAAGCATAAATCATCAATCATGCAGGTTTTCTTGTTCAGATTCCTCCCATCATGATTCAGCTATGGCTCGATATGACTTCGATAATCCCATATATCAGGCTGACGAGGGGACTGATGAAGATTGTGTCTTACTAGAGGAATTAGCCAGGCTATTAAAACAGGAGGAAAAGGTCATTCTGCCTCATCAGGAGGAAATCGAGGTTGTTAACTTGGGAACCAAGGACGCAAAGAAAGAGGTACGGATTGGGGCTGCTTTGGAAGACACTGTAAAAAGAAGATTGATTGAAATGCTCCAAGAGTATGTGGATATCCTTCGCCTGGTCTTACCAAGACATGCCTGGGCTCGACACTGACATCGTGGTACATCGGCTGCCGCTCAAAGAAGGATGTGCTCCGGTTAAGCAGAAGCTGAGAAGGACGAAACCGGAAATGTCTGTCAAGATTAAAGAAGAGGTTCATAAACAGGTAGATGATGGGTTTCTTGCTGTAACAAATTATCCTCCATGGGTTGCTAATATTGTACCTGTACCTAAGAAAGACGGAAAGGTCAGGATGTGCGTTGATTATAGAGATCTGAATAGAGCAAGCCCGAAAGACGATTTCCCGCTTCCTCGCATTGACGTGTTAGTGGAAAACACTGCTCAATACTCTGTATTTTCCTTCATGGATGGCTTCTCTGGGTATAACCAAATCAAAATGGCCCCAGAAGACATGGAGAAGACGACATTCATAACACCGTGGGGAACATTCTGTTACAAAGTGATGCCCTTTGGATTGAAAAATGCTGGGGCAACCTATCAGCGGGCGATGGTGACTCTCTTTCATGATATGATTCACAAAGAGATCTAGGTCTACGTTGATGACATGATTGCGAAGTCACAAACTGAGGAAGAGCATCTGGTGAATCTCTAAAAACTGTTTGAAAGGTTGAGAAAGTTCAGACTGAGGTTGAATCCGAACAAGTGCACCTTCGGGGTGAGATCTGGAAAGTTACTAGGTTTTATTGTCAGCTAAAAAGGTATCGAGGTTGACCCTGCTAAAGTAAAAGCCATTCAAGAAATGCCTGAGCCAAGAACAGAAAAAGAGGTTCGTGGTTTCTTAGGGAGGTTAAACTACATTGTTAGATTCATCTCTCATCTTACAGCCATGTGCGAACCGATATTCAGGTTGCTAAGAAAAGATCAAGAGGTCAGGTGGGATGAGAATTGTCAAAAGGCGTTCGAAAAGATAAAAGAATATTTGCAGGAACCTCCGGTCCTTATGCCGCCAGTACCAGGAAGGCCATTGATTATGTATCTTACGGTTCTTGAGAATTCAATGGGGTGTGTGCTCGGTCAACACGACGAGTCAGGTAGAAAAGAGCATGCCATATACTACCTGAGTAAAAAGTTTACTGATTGTGAGTCGAGGTACTCAATGCTGGAGAAAACATGTTGTGCACTCGCTTGGGCAGTTAAGCGTTTAAGGCAGTATATGTTAAATTACACAACCCTCTTGATTTCGAAGATGGATCCGATCAAGTATGTGTTTGAAAAGCAGGCGCTTTCGGGAAGGATAGCCCATTGGCAGATGGTTCTGACAGAATACGATATTCAATATGTTTCCCAAAAAGCCATCAAAGGAAGTGTTTTGTCAGAATATCTCGCGGAACAACCAATTGAGGATTATCAACCAATGAAGTTTGAATTTCCTGACGAACACATTATGTATCTAAAGACGAAAGATTGTGAAGAGCCTTTGCATGATGAAGGACCTGAAATTGGATCCCAGTGGAAGCTGGTCTTCGATGGAGCTATTAATTCATACGGTAACGGAGTCGGGGCGATCATTACGACTCCAAAAGGTTATAATATACCTTTTACTGCCCGGTTAGCGTTCGTATGCACCAATAATGAGGCGGAGTATGAGGCATGCATCATGGGGTTAGAAGATGCAATTGATTTGAGAATCAAGAACCTCAATGTTTATGGTGATTCCGCGTTGGTAGTTAATCAGATCATAGGTGAATGGGAAACTCGTCAAGCGAATTTGGTGCCTTATAACAACTATGCCAGAAGGTTGTTACCGTTCTTTGACATAGTCGATTTCCATCATATACCCCGGTTAGAAAATCAGATGGCTGATGCTTTGGCAACGTTGTCTTCGATGTATTAGGTGAATCGTTGGAATGAAACTCCTTCGATCAGAATCATGCGTCTGGATAGACCAGCTTTTTTGTTTGCAGTTGAAGGGGTATCAGATGGTAAACCTTGGTATCATGATATTAAGGTTTTTCTGAAGAGTCAGGAGTATCCAGAGGGTCGATGGCAACCAAAATCAAACGATGCCCATTGGAAGCAGTCGGCTCAATCTTTCTAATCATATCAATGCCCCACACGACAAAGGGCCAAGGTGATGACAACACATTCAATGGAGTAGGCGGTACATGCACCTTATCTGCATAAATTTGGCATTTGTGACATTTCCGAGCGTATTTAAAACAATTAGATTCCATAGTCATCCAATAATACCCTGCTCTCAACAGTTTTCTGGCCATAGCATGCCCATTGGCATGGGTACCGAAAGATCCTTCATTAACTTCCTCCATTAACAGGTTTGCCTCGTGTTCATCAACACAACGTAGCAAGACCATATCAAAATTCCTCTTGTATAACACAACATCTCTATTCAAAAATAAATTTCCTGCCAACCTCCTCAGAGTCTTCTTATCTTTGTTACTTCACGAAGTGGGTGGAAGCAGCCTCGTATGCCAACGTCACCAGACAAGTGGTAGCTCGGTTTATCAAGAAGGACATCATCTGCCGGTATGGAGTCCCGGAGAGAATCATTAGTGATAATGGTTCAAATTTGAATAACAAGATGATGAAGGAGATATGTCAGAGCTTTAAGATTGAACATCACAACTCTTCTCCCTATCGTCCGAAGATGAATGGGGCTGTTGAAACGGCAAATAAGAACATCAAGAAAATTATGCAGAAAATGGTAGTGACCTATAAAGACTGGCATGAGATGTTGCCTTATGCTTTGCATGGTTATCGTACTTCGGTACGCACATCGACTGAGGCAACTCCTTTCTCACTGGTATACGGTATGGAAGCAGTTCTACCATTAGAGGTTGAGTTTTCTTCTTTAATAATTCTGACGGACGTGAAGCTTGATGAAGCTGAGTGGGTGCGTTCCAGACTGAATCAGCTGAACCTTATTAAAGAGAAGAGATTGGCAGCCATTGCACATGGTCAGTTGTACCAGAGCAGGATGAAGAAAGCATTTGATCAGAAAGTGCGTCCTCGGTGTTTTCGGCTACATGTAGATTCTTGGACTTGGGAGGCTTGGGGATCAGATCATTCTCCTTTTGTTTTATCCTTAGATGTGTCCAAATGGATGACAAGGCTTGGAGTTGTCCAAATTTGGCAAATCGAGCAAATGCACAAAATCTGCCTTGCCTAGGACAGTTGGAAATGGTGATTTTGAGGGATTCATATCTCCCTGCTCTGGTTGAGTTATGGGAGGCTCTTGTGCTTTTTAGAAAGCCCTCAGATGATACAAAACATGTGTGATCATAGTTTATTTTAAAACTATTTGGATCCCATTGAAAAATCATCATGAACATTGATGTTCAAGGCTGGTAACTTAGGCAGATTTTCACTAAGTGTTGGAAAATGTGTCATTTTCATAATTTTCTCATTTTGATCACTCCATAACTTAAAATCCATAAAGAATTGGAGTTGGAGGTAGTTGAAGCTTTTTTAGAGTGTAGCAAGACCTACAAATCCAGCTTTGGATCACCCAAAATGGTTTCCTGGATCTCAAGTTATGATTCTTGGAAGTTGGTACCAAAATGACTTTTGTTCCATAACTTAGAAAAATTTTGGTTTCTCAAGGTTGGCCCTTTTGTAAGAAACCTCACTTTTCTTGATTTTTCTTGATGGATGATGATCAATATCCTACATTAACATTATTTTTTACTTAGGGGAACCATATTTGTGAAAAATTCCAAGAAGTCAAACTTGATTTTGTGCACGGTTGACTTTTTATCGGATGAAATCCAAACTGTGCGATCCTTTGTGAAATCAAGTCCTTTACCTAAATCAAACCTAATGGATGGATTCCATAGCTGTTATAGGGTGTATTGAATCATGTCTCAAGGTTTGGGAGCATGTTGTGGTCAAAAGTCAAAGGTACAGTTGACTTTTTCGTCGAAACCCTAATTGTGGTTCAGATGAAATTGAAACTTGTGAATCAAACTTCTTGGGTCAATCCATTATTGCAAATGGATCAATGTGGTGCATTGGAGACCCTCAAATCATGTCTTGAGGTCTTGGCTCAAGTTTTGTCCCAAAAGTCAACTTAGGGGTGAATTAGGTCAAGAAACCCTAATTCTTGATTTTTGGTAAATGCATCCCCTAAGGTTAAATTGACTTGGTGATTGGGTCCATGAGGTCCCTTGGAGTGTCTTGGGCTATACATTGAAGCATTGGCTCATTCCCAGATGAAAATTTCCATCTGGAGGCCTCAGTCGACTAAAACCCTAATTTGGTGACACTGGCGATCCTGAGGCTCGATCCACTTGGAATGTTACAAATTTGTGCTTGATTCTTGAGGTGGGAGTCCTCTTGATCCCTTATGGGTGTTTAAGAGGTTAGACAAGTTGAAGATCATGTCATTTCTTGATTGATCCTTTGTCTAAGTGCTCTGAGAGGGCTTGAAACCCTAATTCTTGATTGTGGTGATTGCTCAACCATCTTTGAGGAGATTGATGAGTCATGAAAGTACATCCATATTGTGGTGATGTCTTACACAATGATGGGAAATCTTGGTGGTCAAAATTTGGGGTATGACAATGGGGACTTACCTTCTGAGAAAAAGCCCAAGTGTATTGTGATCTGTTGTATTGACTACAATTGTATGCTTGATTAGGGTTTCAAGAAGTTGAAGAAAGTTTTGAGGAAACTTTGAATTTGTATACGAATTAAAAACAAGTTATTTTTAAAAAAGAAAAGAATGTTTGGGGCTTATACAATGACTGAGGCCCAGATGACTTATTTGAAAACATTGATTGCACTGCGATACCGACAGACGTTGTGGGACTTATACTATAGCAGAGGCCAAAAAATGTTTTTGTACAAAGAGGGGTTGGGTCTTACACTCTACTAGAGGCCCAAAAGTGTTTGTGAAAAAATAATAATGGGGCTTATACTCAAGGAGAGGCCCAGATGATTTATTTGAAAAGGCGACGATCGCGCCGTGATTTTTGAAAACCACAGAGGGACTTATACAATGACTGAGGCCCAAAATCATTTATGTACAAGAAGGAATGGGTCTTACACTCTAATAGAGGCCCAAAAGTTTATCTTTATACAAGAGATGGGGCTTACAACTCAAGGAGATGCCCAGATGAAAAACAACGATCGCACCGTTATTTTGAAAATCGTATCAGGACTTATGCAATGACTGAGGCCCAAAATGGTATATTTAGAAAGGAGATGGGTCGTACACTCTATTAGAGGCCCAAAAGTGTTTCAAATGAAGTTTGAAAAATCAAAATTAAGAGAAAACCCTAATTTGAATTTAAAAATATAACTTTCAAAGGAAATGAAATAAAAAAATGATATAAAATATCAAATATATTCAAAAACAGGTTGTCAACTTTGAAAAATGTTTTGAAAAATCATGTTTAATCACATGAAAACTTAGAATTCATTTTAATTTGAAAAACCAAGGTGGAAATTTCATTTAAAAATGTTTAAAAAATAAATAAAATGAAATTATTTACAAATATTCAAACTATATCAAATAAATAATATAAATTTGACTTTTTGGTAGAATAAAATATTTTAACATTTTTGTGAATTTTTAAAAAAAGAACCAATAAAAAATGATAAAAATTGAGAGAGAAATTAATTTTTGAAATTAATTAAGAAAATGACCTAAAATTCAAAAGTTCAAAAAATGGCGCCAACGGTCATCTTCTTCCTCATGACCTCCCTCCATGGCCGTTTTGCAAACCCGAAAGTTATGTATTTTTGAACAAGGATTCCAATGATATAAATTAATTGCATTTATATTAAGTGTGGAGTGAGAAATCAAAAGATGAACTCAAGAACCCTAATTTCTGCAAGAACACTATGAAATCCTATACACGGTAGCTACAAAGCAATTGATTGAGGTGAAACACTCTACATAAGTGCAGAAACATGTTTGTAACTTGAAAACACATTTACGGTGCATGGATCATAGAGTTTGAGAGTGTCAGACTTACCTTTGCAAGAGGAAATCAAATCCTTAGTTGTAGGTGTTACAGATATTGTGTGATGATCTGGACAGCTTCCTTGGACCTCAAGTAGTGTGTTTGAAAGATTGGAATGGATTGAAACAACCTGGAACTTGTTGTGGTACCCCAACTGCAACTAGGCCAAAAAGCTTGAGCAAATGGATAGTGACTTTGTGATTCTGGTGTTCCAGATATGTTATGAGGTTATGGATCACTTGTATATGACATATGTGAGGTGTTAGGATGGTTGGTTTTGATGGAATTGATCCCTATTTGAAAATTCGATAGTGACTTGCTAAATAAGCATTTTATAGTTTTTGAAGAAGGATTTGGAGGAAAGCATGTATTGCTATGCTTTGGTGTACTTGAATTGATCAGAAAGAACCTCTATTTATAGTAGAGCAACTTTGTTTTGGGAGCAATAGTGATTGGAGGCAGGATCACTCCATTATCCATTGAACTTTGTCATGTAGTCAAAGTCTCCTCTAGTCATTGACTTGAAACAACCTTGCAGACTATGAGTCTTCTGTTGCAAGGATAAGGCTTGACTCCTTTAGTGATCAATGAATCAGTCCATGCCACCTCAATGTATCTCTTGAATGCCTTGAAACAAAATTGAAGTTTTTGGATTTGTAACATTGAAATTCACATGCCAAGGAATAGGATTTTTGACTTGGTGGCTTTGTGATCAGGTTCTCCATCATTCAAGTTGATTTTGGACAGAAATGAAATGATGCAAGAGTCCAAAATTGGCTCAATAAATCGTGGGAACCAAGTCATGTTTTCATGCCTTTGTGTGGGTAGGGTGAAAAATGCCATTTTTGGAGGCTTATAACTCCTTGCTCAAGTTGAACCATGGGAGGCTCTTGTACTTTTTGGAAAGCCCCAATATCATACTCCAACTTTGAAATCCAACTTTGGTATTAAATCATCTTGGATCATAATGAAAAATGGCCTCAAAGTTGGTGAAAATGCAAAACAGATTCTGTCCAAAATTTCACTAAGTGTTGGAAAAATGGCCATTTTCATATTTTTGTGATTTTGATCAATCCATAACTCAAAATCCATGAGGATTTGGAATCTATTGTAGTTGACAATCTTGAACTATGTAATGAGATCTCTCATTTGAGCTTTGGATGGAAGAAAAAGGTTACTTGGATCACAAGTTATGGTCTTGCAAAGTTGGGTCTAAATCACTTTTTTCATAACTTAGTGAAATTTCAAGTTTCTTATGGTTGCCCCTTTTACAAGTAACCCCACTTTTCTTGATTTTTATTGAGGTATGATGATCCAAACCATGAGTCAACATTGTTTTTGACTTAAAGAAGCCTTGTTTGTCAAGAAATTCAAAAAGTCAAACTTGGTTTTTTGGCACGGTTGACTTTTTATCAGATGAATTTCAAACTTTGTGATCCTCTATGAAATCAAGGCCTTGACTTAATTCAAAACTAATGGATGGATTCCATAGGTGTTATAGAGGGTCTTGAATCATGTCCCAAGGTTTGGGATCATGTATTGGTCAAAAGTCAAAGGTACAGTTGACTTTTCATCAAAAAAACCCTAATTGGTCTAGATGAATTTGAATCCTTGTACTGCTTATGAACCAAGTTCTTTGAATCAATCCAATCTTGTAAATGGATCAATATGATGCATTGGAGGTCTTTAAAACACTTCTTGAGGTCTTGGCTCAGGCATTGCTCCAAAAGTCAACTTGCGGGTGAATTAGGTCAAGAAACTCTAATTCCTGATTTTTTATGAATGCATCCCCTAAGGCTATTTTGAACTTTTGATTGGGTCCATGAGGTCCCTTTGAGCTTCTTGGATCATGTTTTTAAGTATTGGCCCATGTCCAGATGAAAATTTCCCTCTAGCGGCCTTGGTCGACCAAAACCCTAATTTGGTGACACTAATGATCTTGAGACTTGATCAACTTGAGATTTTGCATTTTCATGCTTGATTCTTGATGTGGAAAACCTCTTGATCCTTCATAGATGTTTTAGAGGCTTGACAAGTTGAGGATCATGTCCATTCTTGATTGATCCTTTGTCTGAGTATTCTGAGAGGGCTCAAAACCCTAATTCTTGATTGAAGTGAATGCTTAACAATCTTTGAGAGGAATGATGAGGTATGAAGGTACATCCATATTATGGTAATGATTTGCATAATGATGGGAAATATTGTGGCCAAAATTTGGGGTATGATAGATGCCCATATTTAATCTTCTTAGACCTGAAGGTATGAATGGCGAAGACGTTCGGACATTCAAGGTAAAAGAGGATTAAATATCGGAATACCTGAAATTTTGATTGTGGTTATGAATGGTAGTTGTTTGCTCATCCATCTTCTTTTTCTAGGTAATGTTACTTAGAAAAGGGTAAAACTTCCCCTCGATCCTGGTCTTCAGCCACGGAATTGATCTCAGTTTTCTTTTGAAATAAACTTCCCCTCGATCCTGATCTTCATCCATGGAACAGGTCTTAGTTTCTTGAAGATATAAACTTCCCCTCGATCCTGGTCTTCAGCCATGGAACTGGTCTTAGTTTCTTGAAGATATAAACTTCCCCTCGATCCTGGTCTTCAGCCATGGAACTGGTCTCAGTTTCTTCTGAAATAAACTTCCCCTCGATCCTAGTTTTCAGCCATGGAACTGGTCTCAGTTTCTTCTTGTCCATTTCTATTCTTAACAAGGAATGATATCTGTTGTAGAGGTCTTTATCAAACTTCTCGCCGAGTTTTACTGGGGAGACGCCATTTGATGGAAAAAGATTTGATGTCAGACTTGCTAGAGAGAACCATTTGTCTGAACTACGGAGGTGTGCAAACTTCTCTGTGGGATATGCCATTTGTCGACCTACTGGGAAAAACAAGTCTCTTGAGAGATCAATTTTTGCTTGGTGGCGTTACATCATACTTTTCTTCGAGATCTTTTTTCAGAGAAATACCATGTGATGTCATCCAATTTTGAGGTGCTGATGACTTCATTGAAAACAATTTTTCAGAGAGAAACTGCCGTATTGCTAACAGTCTTCTTTTGAGAGGCTTTCTCTGGGGATTTTCTTTAATCCGGGAAAGCAAAAATATCATCTTCAATGGTGAAGAGTGATGTTCCAAAAAATACGCATATCCAAATGGCTTCTTGTCTTTCAAAGGTTCAAGTTATCAAAGAGTTCGAGGACTGATTTCAATCCAGGAATACACTGGAGAGAGATCATTTAGATAGTACATTTTCCTGATGAGGAAAGGATTTAGACCGGATTTTGTCCTATCTGGCGCATAAAGGAAGGCTGAAAACTCTATCGGAGAGAAGACGTTTATCACTTGGGATGAAAATGACCAAAGTGATATTGATGCAACATATGTATGAATATGAATCAATTATGCATGATGTATGTATGTTTATGTTGACAAAACAGACACAACATACAGACTGGTGAGGAATACAACTGGATACTCGGCCACTCTGGGAGATGGGGGTATCTCATGAGATTCTGAAAGTTGTACGTTTACTCGAGAATAGGGATTCCTGTATTCGTTCTGACTTCCAGAGATATAAACCTGCTAGGCATGGAAGTCCGTCCTTACTTTTTCAGAGGTGGACCCTTCTGGGGAGAAAAACCAACGATGGGTTTTTAGGGGTGAGAACTATGTTGGAGATGATAGATGGATCATTCCGTCTGAAGTAGTTGATCCTTTATTTATGAAGTACTTTGATACTGCATTTTGAGTTTAGATCACTACCCGAGAAGTAGTCGATATTCCTTTTCGTGCTCATTAATCAAAAAGAGATTTACATCTTTGTTTTAAAAAGCATATTTAACAATTAAATTCAAGTTTTTGTTTCAAGAATCATTTATCATATTAAAATGTCATTTTGCGAAGCAGAATAAATGAGAATTGCAAACAAAAAGCACTAGGGTTCAAATTTTATTGATAGAATGGCAATCAGCTTAATGCGTGATTCCATGGAGCATTACAAAGTTTAGAAAATGGTAATTTAAAGGGCAAAGGGGCTACATTGAAACATAACGACCGCTATCCTTGCATCAACTTTAAATTATGGACATTCTGAGCTTCTGTCGAAGATGACCTTGAATGAAGTTTTCTCGATGGATGACGTTGCCTTTGAGGAGTCAATCTTGTCGGATGTAGTTACTTGCCATGGATCCCTAACTTTTTCCTAGATTTCCCTTTCGGGTTTTCAATCCATCGGGATGATCATTATTTATGTCTCTAATTTTTTCCTGGATCACCCTTTCAGGTTTACAATCCATCTGTAACACCCCGATTTTTAACAGCGAGAGTGTATTTTTAAAAGGTATTAATTTCATTAATAACTTCATTAAAGGTTTCCTTCGTATGAAAATAGTGTCTTTTTTTTTCTAAAACAATACAGCAATAATTTATAGTTATTAGTGTTTCGAGAGCTCAACATGTTTTATAAAAGAGATTAGCTTAACCATATTTTTCTTTTACGTAGATATACTATACAAACAGACGACCACGCGTCAAAGGATAGGAAGTGTAGATAAGTCATAATACAATCCAAAAACAACAGAATGAAAGTCCTCGGCAGACACTCACACAGGAGAGCTTCCCCAAGGAGAAAATTTCTAACCATGCAGTGAAAGTCATATGGCGCACGCCATCTAATACTAGAATACTCCTACCAGGCACACACTCCCGAAACTAAGCCTAACGACAACCGCAATAACCACCTGGCCCAGCTCCACACAAGCCACTACACGCACTCAACAGGGTGTGATCTGAACTATCCTCGTCATCTCCGCTCTCAAAGTCGTGCTCGGAGGGGTCCTCAGTGTCGTCGTCCCTTACCTCACCTATGACTGGCTCCAGTGACGGCACGCGTATTGGGTCAATGAGAGGGGGTTCCTCAACGGTGAAGATGTCACGAGTAAACGTCGAGTATGGTCCTATAGACATACCTAAATCTAAGGGAGGCGTAGATAAATCATGAAAGAAGGGCTCCCCTTCCCCGGTTGAGGCATACGAGGGTATAGGTGGGGCTGAGAGGGAGGTTAACAAACCAAAACGATCTATTTCCCCTGAGAGGAAACTGGAAATGATCTGGGAGGTTGGGATCCGGAATGTCAGGGCTCGTCGAGAGTACGTGGTCTTGATATTTCTACCAGCTACAGTGGTGGTCTCCAATACGTTCCTGATATATGAGACCTTTCCTAGGGCCGGGTTGAACCCCCAGGATGTCTCCGTCCAGTCTTCAGGGAAGGTGAAGTCCGTCGTCTTCAACGGTGGTATCTCCTCGTGTCCGGGGTGCGTCATAATCTATTGGCGTATTCGCCCACACATCCACTGAAAGAGTCATCAATCCGAAAATAACAAATATACAAGGGCGGAGCAACAAGCATAAACAGAGAATACATTACACATGGCTAGAGATCTCATTCTAACACATGTATATAATTATTTACAACAATAATACATATAGCAAACTCAAGACTCATTCCTAATGCAATGTCTATATATCGATGTACATGATTCCAGAATATCAATCCCTCCGCAAAGGGTCGTGGTATCGCATCAGGATTTAGCGCCACTAAGGTGATGGGTCTCTACACCATCAATCAGACTCAATGATCCACAACAGGATAAGGTGGTTCCCTCTTGGACACACACCCCGTGCCACCTCTCCGGTGTGCACCTCGTGACTCCTCTCCGGTAGCCACGTAACCATGAAATGCATGAGCATACAATTCCCCATATATGCATTTCCACATATGGTTAACATCACCACATTTTATATGTAGTCATTTATATCATGCATCCAACTTTTGCACAAATATATTCATATATCATTTACTCACCTTCAAATTAGTCACCTTCAAAATAAACACGTAAGAAGATACAAAGCAAATATATGTACAAAATATATTTTATTATTGAGAAAATATATAAAAATAGAGAGATGCCCTTACGATCACAACAGTCGTGGTAAATGAGGTTTTGTTGAAGTTGGTCAGTTAGTCGTGCACCTTATCCAAAACGAACTAATTAGAACGAACTGAATATATAATGAACTCGTACGTTGTAAACTCCGTAGTGTTATCTAATTTAGTATTATTTTATTTATTATATTTGTTTAGAGTTTATTTTTATATTTGTTTAGAGTTTATTTTAATAACACAATGACAATGTAAAATTGTCATCTAATAGAAGTAAAATATGTTCACTTTTTCACTTTAATTTAACAAGTATAACGTGTATTTAAATAAATTTGATATTTGTGGAACTAAAATAAATAATAAAATAATTAAGTGAGTCCCGATTTCATGGGAATTTTCCAAAGTAAGGCTAACTGTTTTCAGAAGACAAAACTGATATTAATTATAGCTTAAAATTAGTTTATCATATGTTAAGCTTACAAATTGACTAGCCTTTCTAATAATGATAATACTGATTTCGTTTCCAAAAAAATTTCATATCCTAGCAATAGAATAATCCAGCATAAGTTATTTTGGTCTTAAAGACTCTAAACACTAACATTATTTTTTTTTTCTCCTATCAAAAAGTAACATAACATATTCTTTTTATTTAAGAGGAATTAGAGTGTAGTTACAAAAGACACTGTAGTTTGGAAATTTAAAACAAAATATACTCTATATATATCTTTTAAATTTTATAGTAATTTTGTGCAACTAGTTTTTTACTAAGTTCATTATCTCATAGCTTCAAAAATTCATACATATTTTATACAAAATTTTCAACGCATAACACTAGTAAAAAAACCAGTTATTATACTAAAAAAAATAAATATTATTGTCTTTAATTATTTTAAAACAGTAACTAAATTAAACCATAATAAATTGGTGAATAATTTCTTATTCATGATAGATAAATTACCTAAATTTGTTTAATGTAAGAAATTCTAATAAATAAAATTACTTTGTTTACCTGAAAGAAAGTATGTGGAGAGACTTTGGCTTTATCTTCTAGCAGTAAATTGTAAATGAGTGTGCTTTTAAGTAAGGAGAGGTGCTCCTTAAATACTAAAAACATTCAGTGGATCTAATGAGATAATCTCCACGTATAATCTCCACGTTCAGTTCTAAGTATTAGTTACATTTTTTTTTTCACTTCCGACCACTTATCCTAATGACCCATCACTTCACCATAATTTCCATCTGCATGATATCTTTCCATATATATCATTATAATGATGGTTTTTTTTCCTCCGCATTAGTGCAGTTTCCGGTGTTATGTGATACTGATAAAAATGCCTGAATAATTTTTTTGCCGATAATAAAACATTTTTCTCGATTATTCTATACTGTAAAAAAAAATCAGTCGCGAAAATAAAATTTATGATTTTTATTATTTTTTTATTTTATTACTCTATCGGAAATAATTTTGTGATTTCATTGATAAAATTTTCGTTAAGAACCGAGATTATTTTAAAATTTTAAGCGGTCAAAATTATCGTTTAATGGAGAGACCGGAAATTAGTTCAAATGGAGAAAATATTTTTATTTTACAATTCCATCATAAATAATTTTATTATTCTATCCTTAAATTTTCGTTTACAAAAATGGGTTGTTTCAAAAAATTAAGGCGGCTAATTTGCCGAACGCTAAAGAGACTGAAATCGATATTTTTTTTTTTTGAAAATATCTATCGTGAACCACTAATGAAATAAAATTCCAAAAAAAATCGAATTTACTTATATAAAAATTATTTAAATCTAAATTCGACCAAAATATTTTATCGATGTGCGAATATACTATAATCTTAAAATATTTATTTATCTTAAAATTACGGGTCTTACAAAACATCCCCCCTAAAAGAGTTTCGTCCTCGAAACTACGGGTCGGTAAATAAATCCGGGTATTTCTCTCGGATTGCACTCTCAAGTTCCCAAGTTGCATCACCAGTGGCTTGGTTCCAAATTATTTTAACCAACGGAATTTCTTTATTTCTCAACAGTTTCATCTTTCTATCCTCGATCCTAACGGGTATTACTTCAAATGACAAATTGTCTTTAAGTTGAATGGTGTCTGGTTTGATTACATGGGAAGGGTCTGGAATGTATTTTCGTAGCTGTGAGACATGAAAAACATCATGTATCTGAGATAGAAAGGGAGGTAATGCAATTCGGTAAGCCACAGTTCCAATTTTTGAAGTTATTTGATAGGGCCCAATAAACTTTGGAGTTAACTTTCGCGTCTTGATTGCTCTCCCCACCCCTGTGGTGGGTGTGACACGGAGAAACACGTGGTCTCCTTCTTCGAAATCCAATGGTCTACGTCTTTTGTCAGCGTAGCTTTTCTGACGATCTTGTGAAGCCTTCATCTTTTCCCTAATGCTTTTAACCTTCTCTGTAGTTTGTTGAACCATTTCCGGACCTACAATCATACTTTCACCATCTTCATACCAACATACTGGCGTCTGACATTTTCGTCCATATAGCGCCTCAAATGGAGCCATTCCGATACTAGTATGGAAACTGTTGTTGTAGGTGAATTCGATTAGCGGTAGTATATCGTCCCAACTCCCTCTATCATCCAGTACACATGCCCGAAGCAGATCTTCCAATGACTGATTCGTTCGTTCTGTTTGCCCATCTGTTTGTGGATGATATGCCGAACTTAGTCTCAGTTTTGTCCCAAGTGCTTCGTGTAACGAACCCCAAAAATGGGATGTGAACTTTGGGTCTCGGTCTGACACGATGCTAGAAGGTACCCCATGTAGTCTAACAATCTCAGAAATATAAATTTCTGTTAACTTGGCTACATTATAGGTTGTTTTCACAGGTAAGAAATGAGAAGACTTGGTCAGACGGTCGACAATTACCCAAATTGAGTCATGCATTCTTCGAGTTTTAGGTAATCCAGTGATAAAATCCATTGAAATACTATCCCACTTCCATTCAGGAACATCTAAGGTTTGCAACATTCCTGCTGGCCTTTGGTGTTCTATCTCTGCTTTTTGGCAAGTCAAACACGATGCTACGTAATCCGCCACCTCCTTCTTCATTCCTGGCCACCAATAGTTTTTCCTCAAATCCTTATACATTTTTGTTGCTCCAGGTTGAATGCTTAATTTGCTTTTGTGGGCCTCTTCTAAAATTAGTTTCCTTATCTCTGCAACATCGGGTACACAAATTCGTTCGTTGCACCTTAAGATATTATCTGGTCCTACTTTAAAACCGGGTGCCTTCCCTTGTACCATCAATTCCCTTTTCTCTTCTAAGAGTGGATTGTCTTGACAGTTTCGAATGTCTTCCAAAAGTCCATTAGAAATTCTGATCATTTTACATTGTAGAGTTCCTTGTCCCAGCTCTACATCTAGGTGCATGTCCCTAAATGTTTCCCATAGCTCTTGCTGCTTGGCCATCAATGATGTTGTCGCAAGGACACCCTTCCTACTCAACGCATCTGCCACGACATTTGCTTTTCCTGGGTGATATTGTAATGCGAAATCGTAGTCCTTCAAGGTTTCCATCCATCTCCTTTGTCTCATGTTCAATTCCTTCTGATCAAACAAGTACTTCAAACTCTTGTGGTCGCTGAATATCGTGAACGTACATCCATAGAGATAATTACGCCAAATCTTTAGTGCAAAGACTACTGCTGCAAGCTCCAAGTCATGGGTAGGATAATTTCTCTCGTGAATCTTCAATTGTCTTGAAGCATATGCTACGGCCTTCCTGTGCTGCATCAACACACATCCTAATCCTTGATGAGATGCATCACAATAAACTTCGTATGGCTCCTCAGGTTGTGGCAGAATTAATATTGGCGACGTCGTAAGTTTCTTCTTCAACAATTGAAAATTAGCTTCGAATTTCTCAGTCCACGCAAAAGGTTGATCCTTCCGAGTTAGTTGAGTCAATGGGGCTACTATCTTTGTGAATCCTTCAATGAATCTTCGATAGTATCCGGCTAATCCTACGAAACTCCTTATGTCAGTGATTGTCTGAGGTTGTTTCCATGCAAGCACGGTCTCAATTTTTGCCGGATCGACAGCAATGCCTTCCTTTGATATGACATGTCCCAAGAAATTTACTTTTTCTAGCCAGAATTCACATTTCGATGGATTAGCATACAACTTCTTTTCACGCAGAATTTGCAACACTTGACGCAGATGTTCTTCGTGTTCTGTTTTACTTCAAGAGTAAACAAGAATATCATCAATGAATACAACGACGAATTTATCCAGAAATGGGTGGAAAATTCGATTCATGTAATCCATGAAAATAGCAGGCGCATTAGTCACTCCAAATGGCATGACTAGGTACTCATAATGGCCGTAACGAGTCCTGAATGCAGTCTTTGGTATGTCTTCTTCTCTTACCCGAATCTGATGATAACCGGACTTCAGATCAATCTTAGAAAACACGGATGCTCCTTTAAGTTGATCCATCAAGTCGTCAATGCGAGGTAAGGGATATCGATTCTTCACGGCTGCCTTGTTAAGTTGCCTGTAGTCCACACATAGCCGAGAACGCCCATCCTTCTTCTTTACTAAAAGTACTGGAGCTCCCCATGGGGAAACACTTTGCCTAATGAATCCTTTTTCCAGCAAGTCTTCCAATTATTCCTTAAGCTCTTGGAGTTCTTTTGGCGCCATCCGATATGGTGCAATGGAAATGGGTCCAGTTCCTGGATGTAAGTCAATGAAGAATTCAATGTCTCTTACAGGTGGTAAACCAGGAATCTCATTGGGAAACACATCCAGAAAGTCTTGAGTAACTAACATGTCTTCAATCTTGAATTCCGTAATCACCTCCACACTAGCAAGTATTGAAAGGTCAAAGGCTCCATTCTTTAGAGAACCTTTGAGTTGGTTAACTGATAGGTATTTAACAACCCCCGGCTCAGGAAAAATAACCAACTTTCGAGCACAATCTAACATAACATAATGGAAGGACATCCAATCCATTCCGAGAATAATCTCAAGAGATTGTAGGGGTAAACATATTAGATTAACTAGAAATTCTCTCTCTTGAATGACTACTTTACATAATAAGCATGCAGTGTTCACAGTTAGGACCTTGGCAGGGGTAGACACTACCAAGTCAAAAGGTAGTGGGGTTACTACCATTTTCAATCTATCAATACAATCCTTAGATATGAATGAATGCGTTGCTCCAGAATCAAAAAGTGCAGTTAAAATTGTACCTCCAATTTCACAGTTCCCCTGAATCAAGTTGTTTGACTGAGACCCTCCTTCTGCACTCATGTAATACACCCATCCTTTAGCTGATGGTCGGACGGTTTTGGCAGTATTAACAGCTAACTCTGCCTTTGGAGCCCTGCAATCTTTTGCCATATGCCCTTTTTTGTTGCAATTGAAGCATGTAGGACCCTTATTAGGACATTCATTTGCATAATGCCCTACTTCACCACATTGGTAACAACGAACCCCTGAGGCAGCTTGAGTTCCCCCTCCTCTGGTGTTATGGTTTTCTGTTCGTTGAGGTCCTCGATTATTATAGTGTGGTCGTTGGTATGGCCTTGCATGTTGTTTGTTACGTCCATGACTCTGAGAATTTGAACGATTAGGTCCCCCAGAGTTCTGGACCGCCCCACGATTTGTCCTCCTATTTTTCATGTCCTTCACCTCTCTGCATTTTTCCACTAATGGTTGGAAGCATTGTATCCCTAAGGGTACCACCGAGTCTTGCAGTTCGTACTTGAGCCCTTCTTGGAAACGGTGACACATGTAACCTTCATCTACTCCTTCCTGGAAGAATCGAAAATACCTGGATAAGTTTTCAAATTTGGCGGCGTACTCACCTACAGTCATGGCCCCTTGTCGAAGTTTCAGAAAATCGTCTCCTAATTTGGTCCTCGCACTTATGGGAAAGTATTTGTCTAAGAACTTTGTTTTAAAAGCTTCCCAATTTACTTCTTCTTGTGCGCCCTCCATCATCAATCTAGTGCTTCTCCACCAATACTCTGCATCACCTAAGAGGAGGTACGTGGCATATAACACCTTTGTGCCTGGAGGACAATTGATTACCTCAAAGATCTTCTTAATCTCTTGTAGCCATAAATCAGCCTTCTCGGGAGTAACATCCCCATGAAATTTAGGTGGATCGTGACGACGAAAATCAATCAATCCTCTTGATTCCCCAGCTCGTATTTCTCTGTCCCGCTTTTCTAAATCTCGAAGGTTTTTAGCGGCAGTTTGGGCGGTGACAGCAGCTGCCATATTTGCCATAGCTTGGGCCATTTGATCCACCTGATGGTTTGTATTGTCACGTCTTGGAGGCATATCTTTCCTACAAAACCAACACCCAATTATAATCCTCATCACCTGTTTCAAGAGAATTTTCTAATATCTCACTTTCCAATCATGAGTAGAGGTCAGAACTTAACGATCCTAAAACGCAGTTATAGGTTTTTATTCTTTACTTAATCAGCTTAGAACACTAAACTCACAATCCCCTCCAGAAGATTAACCTTGGCTCTGATACCACATTTGTAACGCCCCAGACTGCCTTCGGGATCACCGACTGACCCCACAAACCAACACGGGTCTTTTCAGCATGTTTTGTCCTCACTCACACACTTTCCGGGAAACTTCCCAGAAGGTCACCCATCCCAGAATTGCTCCAAGTTAAGCACGCTTAACTGTGGAGTTCTTATGAATGAGCTACCGAAAAGAAGCTGCATCTTGTTGGTATAGGTAGTATCAATTAATCCTTATAAGCCTTCCTTCAACCATGCAGTCCCACACCTGCATAGCCTCAGGATCCCTCTCATTCCGATGTGAATTCGGTTTTTCCCTGGAAGCTGCTAGGAGTGTCTCATTGTCATGCCTCATGCACCGACAACCACACCCTCGCCAAGCAGCTAGGAGTGTCTCATTGCCATGCCTCGTGCGCCGACAACCACTCCCTCGTACTCAGGTGTTACATTTGTAACGCCCCAGACTGCCTTCGGGATCACCGACTGACCCCACAAACCAACACGGGTCTTTTCAGCATGTTTTGTCCTCACTCACACACTTTCCGGGAAACTTCCCAGAAGGTCACCCATCCCAGAATTGCTCCAAGTTAAGCACGCTTAACTGTGGAGTTCTTATGAATGAGCTACCAAAAAGAAGATGCATCTTGTTGGTATAGGTAGTATCAATTAATCCTTATAAGCCTTCCTTCAACCATGCAGTCCCACACCTGCATAGCCTCAGGATCCCTCTCATTCCGATGTGAATTCGGTTTTTCCCTGGAAGCTGCTAGGAGTGTCTCATTGTCATGCCTCATGCACCGACAACCACTCCCTCGCCAAGCAGCTAGGAGTGTCTCATTGTCATGCCTCGTGCGCCGACAACCACTCCCTCGTACTCGGGTGTTACATGCCCACTAACTTCTGCTTGGTTCGTCCTCGAACCACATCGTACTGGGAGAGGTCCAGCTTTGATACCACATTGTAACACCCCGATTTTTAACAGCGAGACTGTATTTTTAAAAGGTATTAATTTCATTAATAACTTCATTAAAGGTTTCCTTCGTATGAAAATAGTGTCTTTTTTTTTAAACAATACAGCAATAATTTATAGTTATTAATGTTTCGAGAGCTCAACATGTTTTATAAAAGAGATTAGCTTAACCATATTTTTCTTTTACGTAGATATACTATACAAACAGACGACCACGCGTCAAAGGATAGGAAGTATAGATAAGTCATAATACAATCCAAAAGCAACAGAATGAAAGTCCTCGGCAGACACTCACACAGGAGAGCTGCCCCAAGAAGAAAATTTCTAACCATGCAGTGAAAGTCATATGGCGCACGCCATCTAATACTAGAATACTCTTACCAGGCACACACTCCCGAAACTAAGCCTAACGACAACCGCAATAACCACCTGGCCCAGCTCCACACAAGCCACTACACGCACTCAACAGGGTGTGATCTGAATCATCCTCGTCATCTCCGCTCTCAAAGTCGGGCTCAGAGGGGTCCTCAGTGTCGTCGTCCCCTACCTCACCTATGATTGGCTCCAGTGACGGCACGCGTACTGGGTCAATGAGAGGGGGTTCCTCTACGGTGAAGATGTCACGAGTAAACGTCGAGTATGGTCCTATAGACATACCTAAATCTAAGGGAGGTGTAGATAAATCATGAAAGAAGGGCTCCCCTTCCCCGGTTAAGGCATACGAAGGTATAGGTGGGGCTGAGAGGGAGGTTAACAAACCAAAATGATCTATTTCCCCTGAGAGGAAACTGGAAATGATCTGGGAGGTTGGGATCTAGAATGTCAGGGCTCGTCGAGAATACGTGGTCTTGATATTTCTACCAGCTACAGTGGTGGTCTCCAATACGTTCCCGGTATATGAGACATGTCCTACGGCCGGGTTGAACCCCCAGGATATCTCCGTCCAGTCTTCAGGGAAGGTGAAGTCCGTCGTCTTCAACGGTGGTATCTCCTCGTGTCCGGGGTGCGTCATAATCTATTGGCGTATTCGCCCACACATCCACTGAAAGGGTCATCAATCCGAAAATAACAAATATACAAGGGCGGAGCAACAAGCATAAACATAGAATACATTACACATGGCTAGAGATCTCATTCTAACACATGTATATAATTATTTACAACAATAATACATATAGCAAACTCAAGACTCATTCCTAATGCAATGTCTATATGTCGATGTACATGATTCCGGAATATCAATCCCTCCGCAAAGGGTCGTGGTATCGCATCAGGATTTAGCGCCACTAAGGTGATGGGTCTCTACACCATCAATCAGACTCAATGATCCACAACGGGATAAGGTGGTTCCCTCTTGGACACACACCCCGTGCCACCTCTCCGGTGTGCACCTCGTGACTCCTCTCCGGTAGCCACGTAACCATGAAATGCATGAGCATACAATTCCCCATATATGCATTTCCACATATGGTTAACATCACCACATTTTATATGTAGTCATTTATCTCATGCATCCAACTTTTGCACAAATATATTCATATATCATTTACTCACCTTCACAATTAGTCACCTTCATAAATAAACACGTAAGAAGATACGAAGCAAATATATGTACAAAATATATTTTATTATTGAGAAAATATATAAAAATAGAGAGATGCCCTTACGATCACAACAGTCGTGGGAAATGAGGTTTTGTTGAAGTTGGTCAGTCAGTCGTGCACCTTATCCAAAACGAACTAATTAGAACGAACTGAATATATAATGAACTCGTACGTTGTAAACTCCGTAGTGTTATCTAATTTGGTATTATTTTATTTATTATATTTGTTTAGAGTTTATTTTAATAACACAATGACAATGTAAAATTGTCATCTAATAGAAGTAAAATATGTTCACTTTTTCACTTTAATTTAACAAGTATAACGTGTATTTAAATAAATTTGATATTTGTGGAACTAAAATAAATAATAAAATAATTAAGTGAGTCCCGATTTCATGGGAATTTTCCAAAGTAAGGCTAACTGTTTTCAGAAGACAAAACTGATATTAATTATAGCTTAAAATTAGTTTATCATATGTTAAGCTTACAAATTGACTAGCCTTTCTAATAATGATAATACTGATTTCGTTTCCAAAAAAATTTCATATCCTAGCAATAGAATAATCCAGCATAAGTTATTTTGGTCTTAAAGACTCTAAACACTAACATTATTTTTTTTTTCTCCTATCAAAAAGTAACATAACATATTCTTTTTATTTAAGAGGAATTAGAGTGTAGTTACAAAAGACACTGTAGTTTGGAAATTTAAAACAAAATATACTCTATATATATATTTTAAATTTTATAGTAATTTTGTGCAACTAGTTTTTGACTAAGTTCATTATCTCATAGCTTCAAAAATTCATACATATTTTATACAAAATTTTCAACGCATAACACTAGTAAAAAAAACCAGTTATTATACTAAAAAAAATAAATATTATTGTCTTTAATTATTTTAAAACAGTAACTAAATTAAACCATAATAAATTGGTGAATAATTTCTTATTAATGATAGATAAATTACCTAAATTTGTTTAATGTAAGAAATTCTAATAAATAAAATTACTTTGTTTACCTGAAAGAAAGTATGTGGAGAGACTTTGGCTTTATCTTCTAGCAGTAAATTGTAAATGAGTGTGCTTTTAAGTAAGGAGAGGTGCTCCTTAAATACTAAAAACATTCAGTGGATCTAATGAGATAATCTCCACGTATAATCTCCACGTTCAGTTCTAAGTATTAGTTACATTTTTTTTTCACTTCCGACCACTTATCCTAATGACCCATCACTTCACCATAATTTCCATATGCATGATATCTTTCCATATATATCATTATAATGATGGTTTTTTTTTCTCCGCATTAGTGCAGTTTCCGGTGTTATGTGATACTGATAAAAATGCCTGAATAATTTTTTTGCCGATAATAAAACATTTTTCTCGATTATTCTATACTGTAAAAAAAAATCAGTCGCAAAAATAAAATTTATGATTTTTATTATTTTTTTATTTTATTACTCTATAGGAAATAATTTTGTGATTTCATTGATAAAATTTTCGTTAAGAACCGAGATTATTTTAAAATTTTAAGCGGTCAAAATTATCGTTTAATGGAGAGACCGGAAATTAGTTCAAATGGAGAAAATATTTTTATTTTACAATTCCATCATAAATAATTTTTTATTCTATCCTTAAATTTTCGTTTACAAAAATGGGTTGTTTCAAAAAATTAAGGCGGCTAATTTGCCGAACGCTAAAGAGACTGAAATCGATATTTTTTTTTTTTTTTGAAAATATCTATCGTGAACCACTAATGAAATAAAATTCCAAAAAAATCGAATTTACTTATATAAAAACTATTTAAATCTAAATTCGACCAAAATATTTTATCGATGTGCGAATATACTATTATCTTAAAATTACGGGTCTTACACCATCGAGACATTTTTTATTTATTTAGGCGAGGTATTTCTTGACTACATCAACATTCGTGGGGTAGGTAAACTCCTCTCCATCCATGGTTGCGAGTCTCAAGACACTGCCTCAGAAGGCTTTCTTAACTACATAAGGGCCATCATAATTTGGAGTCCATTTGCCCCTGGAATCAGTGAGAAATGATTGTATCTTCTTGAGCACGAGGTCTCCTTCTCTGAAGACACGAGGTTGGACCTTTTTGTCAAACGCTTTCTTTATTCTTCGTTGATACAACTGACCATGGCATAAAGTCGCCATTCTTTTTTTTTCGATTAGGTTCAATTCATCGTGTGGACTTTGACACCATTCAGCTTCTGTTAGCTTGGCTTCCATCAATAATCTTATTGATGGTATCTCTACTTCTATGGGGAGCACTGCTTCCATGCCATATACTAGAGAGAAATGGGTTGCCCCTGTTTGAAGTGCGGACAGATGTGCGATAACCATGAAGAGCATATGGCAGCATCTCATGCCAATCTTTGTGGGTTACGACCATCTTCTGAATGATTTTTTTGATATTCTTATTAGTCGCTTCTATCACTCCATTCATTTTAGGCCGGTAGGGAGATGAGTTATGGTGTTCGATCTTGAACTCAGCACACAACTCTTTCATCATTTTGTTGTTCAAGTTAGATCCATTATCTGTAATGATCTGGCTTGGAACACCATAACGGCAGATGAGATTGTTCATGATAAATCGGACTACCACTTGTCGGGTTACATTGGTGTATGACACTTCTTCGACCCATTTGGTGAAGTAGTCAATGGCTACCAGGATGAACCAATTTCTGTTTGAAGCATTGGGTTCAATCATGTCGATTCCCCATATAGAAAAAGGCCATGGAGAAGAAAGAACTTTGAGATGCGTTGGCGGTACGTGTATTTTGTTTGCGTATAACTAACCCTTGTGACACCTCTTTATGTACTTGTAGCAATCGGATTCCATTGTCAGCCAATAATATGCCGCTGTCAGAATTTTTCTTGCCATTGTGTATCCATTGGCATGAGAGCCAAAGGATCCTTCATGAATCTCTTTCATCAACATGTTTGCTTCTTGTCTGTCTACCCATCTGAGCAAGTCCATGTCGAAGTTTCTCTTATAGAGTGTATCATTGTTCAGGAAGAAGTTGCCAGCCAGTCTTCTGAGAGTCTTCCTATTTTTCTTGACGTCCCAGGTGTAACACCCCATTTCTACCCGGCGGATAATAGTAAAATCAAAGTTATAAAATTTCAACAAACAATAGGATGCTACACTTTCATCTTAAAAATAACTTAGATTAATTTCATATGAGCAGATACATAACACTTTGATCGGATGAACCGATAACAACAAAATTCATATATATCTTCTTTTCAAAGCAAAACAACTTCAAGATATGAATATTCAACTTTGATTCACTTAACATTTTTGTTCGACTAAAACAACTTCAAAACAACATAATTCTTAATAAATTCAACTTAAAAATTCAGCAACATAAAACATATTCAACAATAAACAACAAGCGTCCATCCCCCAAGTGTTACGTATCAGAGCAAGACCCTTTTGACTTGCCATAGAGCGACAAAAGACTTCATAAAGTTACTTCGAACTTCCACTGCAAATCTTGAGTACCTGCCCATTTCCCATGGTAGGGGAAATATCAGCAGAAGGGGTGAGATATCGAACAATATAAACAAAAGTATGATAATCAATACATTAGATTAAAATCATACAATTTCACTACTTTACAACAACAACAACAAACAACAATCATCAACAACTCAACAACAACTTTATCAGCCTAATACTACAACAACTTTATCAACCAAATACAACAACAACTTTATCAACATAATACAACAACAACTTTATCAACATATTGCAACAACAACTTTATCAACCAAATACAACAACAACTTTATCAACATAATACAACAACAACTTTATCAACAAAAGTAATGCAAAACAAAATGCGACTCAACTATGCGTATGCATGTGGTACCGATGGAGCAAAACTCCCAACTTAGAAACTGCCAGGTTATCGAGGCATCAAGGCATAAGCCTTCAACTTAATATTTTGCCAATCCAGACCAACGTGGTGAACATTAGCTCCAACTTAAAAATTGTCAATCCAGGCCAACTTAATAATGTTATGTTATGGATGCGACAACAACCACAACATCAACTTATTCAACACAACACAACAACGACAAAAATGCAACAACTGCAAACAACTTAATCAACATTGGTCACAAGACCTGCAACAGCAAAACAACTTAACAACGTTGGTCATAAGACCTGCAACTGCAAAACAACTTAACAACGTTGGCCACAAGACCTGCAACTTAATAATGTCCATAAATTGGGACAATTCAACACAATTCAACTTCACCTGCAAATCAACTTATTCGACATAATTTCAACAAAATAATCCAACCAAGAATACCTACTCGTATACACGACTTACTCCGACAATTTTCAACTAATACCGGACAACTAATCTTACCGCTTAATTCTACTTATTCGACTAATTCCATACATCAACCAACCAAAAATAACTACAACCACTTACGAATTATTTCTGCAAAATTTCAACTAATTTCGGTTAAACAATTATATCGGTTAAAACTACTAATATCACTATTCAGTACTATTTTCATCAACCTCTATTATTGCTACTAATTCCCATTGTTTCTATTTATTTGATTCCCTGATATCAAATCTCGAATGCTACTAAATCATGTTACTATTATTAAATTTAACTCTGATACAAAACCTGCTACTGTTATTTCTAAGTTCCCACAGTATGGCTATTCCTCTGCATTATTAATCGGTTAACATTGTTGAGGCATATTGCACGATAACACCTCAATCGCACACACTCACGACGGTAAAAATCAACACAACGATACGGTTTCAATTTTCTGTTATAATTGAACCAGATACAGACCTCAAAACCATTTTTCCTAGAAAGAACATCTCGTTAGCTTTCCAACGCTTCGAACAGGGGTCAAAACCGACTTACGGATCAAAAGATATGAATTTTCCAAACTTGCCGAAACCAGAATTTTTCTGCATAACAACCCTACGGGATTTTGCATTTTCGTCCGAAAATCCGACCGATTCAATTATTTTCTTCGAAACAAACACATACTCATTCATACCAAACATATAGTAGTGATTTGAAACCATCAATCGTGAATTCTACGACTTTCGATTTCAATCTGAATCTTAAACCCCAAAATCTCCAAAAATGCAAAAACTTACAAAATCAACCAAATTCGATAAAACAAGCATACTCGATCACGGCCTAACATTTCTCGACACAACTACACAATCTATTCCGACTTTCGTCCGCGAAAACCTCGATTTCTATCGATTTAACCAAATTCCAACCTAAGTTTAACACTATAGAACAATAACCAAACAATCTAGCAAACATCAAATTCCACAAAAACAAAACCAATTCATCAATACACTTCAACACATTCAGTAGAAAATTATATAAATTCCAATCCCACGTATCAATTATCATATATCGGGTTATAAAATTCGAACCCCACCCTTACCTTGGATTGAAGGTTGCTCTAAATTTTTCCAGTTAAAAACTTGCTCTAGCAGCCTCTACGAATTCTCTCTCAAAAACCATTGTTCCTCTTTTCCTCTTCTCCATAACTTCCACGTTCTTCTCTCAAAACCCTTGTTTTTCTCCTTTATTTTCTTTCTCTTAATTAAAAACCTAATATAATAATGGGTTTGTTAACTAACTTAATGGGCCTACTACATGATACCCCCACTTTGCTATTTCTCACACACAACTTAACCCAACTAAATTAATTAATATTCCATATAAATAAATATTATTTCTAATATTAATTTCTCCCGACTAAATCGACTAATTACCCGATTAATACTCATTAGCATCAAACAACATATTCAACATAATCAACAAAATATACGGAAACACTCAATACTATTTAATTAAAATATTTAATTAAATACGGGCGTTACAACTCTCCCCCACTTCGAATATTTTCGTCCGCGAAAATTCACTCGATGCACCACACTCCAATTACGTTATCTCAGCTAACAAATCAACTTCCCTGCCCTAAAGAGGCAACCCCACGTCTAACACCAAACAACAATACACCACATCAACGACGACAACAACACGAAACAATGCTTACGCAACGCATCCAACGACTAACTCAAGACACAAAGAATAACCAAGTTAAGAACACACCAGTTCACTACAACCAGAACACAACACAAACGTTACCATCGCCGAAGGTAACACTCCCCTAATTCTCATCATAGGAATTAGCTACTCGCACTCGAACCATCGCCTTAGGTAACGAGGCAACAACAAGGATAAGAGCACAAAGCCCAAAGCACAACATCGACATAATCAAACTACCGACATCGTGGTTACCCACATAAGAACCAACTACGCTATTCCACGCTTTCGTTGCGCACTCGGATTACTCGCAACTATCTAATCTACCAAGTTTACATCAACTTCCGACCATCAAAACAGACATAAGAAAAGCTTCCGACTTAATTCTCTAGAATTCCGACCAACAGGTATTCTACACTTTGATTACTGACCACTTCGAACTTAGATCCATAAATAATACCTCCGAATATCCCACACAACTACAACTGCGGCTAATCCCAAATCTTGAATAGGATAGATACTTTAATGAATCCCCAATTATCGTAAAACATAAGCTACAACTTCACCGTCTTGTATTAACACATCGTCAAAACTCATCTCAACGCATAACAACATTACAACAGCATAAGGATACATGTGTCCAGTTAATCTCAACAAAGAAATCATCTTCCAAATAGTCCTTAACACCCAATAGTCATAGATTTAGCCTCAAAACCTACACTTAACATGACATATTAACCAAACCGATCAAACAAACTAATTCATCAAGTCCAACTCGTACTAGCACAATTCTAAATACAACTTCATCTGAATTAACACAACAAGGCAACCTCATCTTACAAATCATAATTCACACCTTGCTAACTCAACATATAGCTTCACTTCTTTCAATCCTTGTAACTCAACTCTCAAATATCCTACGCGCCTTCCTTCTGATTTCATAGCAGATCAGAACATCCATAACGAACACCAGGTATAACATTATTTAAACAAGTATGGAAAATACAATTTGTAACACCCCATTTCTACCCGGCGGATAAGTAATAAAATCAGAGTTTTCATTTTTTTTTTTAATTCTTCAACATAAACAGGATGTCATATTTTCAACAGAAACAACTTCATATTAATCACAAATAATTCAGATACATAACACTAATTCGGATGAACTGATAACAACCTGAATTATCCTTTTTAAAACAAAACAACTTTTTATTAATAAGCGGCTTCACATAATTCAACTTATAATGACATAACCTCATGTCCAACTCAAAACAACTTTGAAACAACGATTCTTTAATAACAACGATTTAAGATTCAACTACTAAGACGATAACAACAAATAAACAACAATCGTTCATCCCCCCGAGTGCTACGTATCAGAGCAAGACCAACTCGAGCTAACAGCATCTAAGACTTCACATTATACCTCAACTTCTGCAGCTATTCTTGAGTACCTGCTCAGTTACCCATAATAGGTAACATCATTACAGAAGGGGTGAGATATCGAATATTATAAACACAATATGATGATTAATATGCTAGATTAGACTCATATAAATTCCACCGCTTTATACGACAGTCATGCAACAACCAGAAATAAACAACTTAATAGCAACCCCAACTTGTATGGACAGCAAATAACAACATATAACAACAACTTACATAAAAGATGCAAATTATAGTAATAACAACATATATAACATCAGCTCACGACATTAGTAATTTATCTCAAGCAACAAGACATAGCAACAACAACTTATAACAAGCAACAACTTCACAACAACGGCAACTTCACAACAACAACGAATCAAGAACAACAGCAACTTCACAACGACTCAAAATGTGACACAACTATGCACATGCATGTGGTACCATCGGAGTAAAACTCCCAACTTAAACATATGCCAGGTTATCGAGGCATTTCAACAAGGCATAAGCCTTCAACGTGGTGCCATCAAGGCCAACTTAATCAATGCCATCAAGGCCAACGTGGTGTGAGCATACAGCCCCGACTCATGAATGCAATGTATGCGACAATTTTCAAAGGCATACAATCAACTACATCATCAACAAGAACAACCAGAACAACAACAACGAAAACAACAACTCAAACATGCATCAATAGCATCAACTTAATCCAACATTGGTCATTCGACCTACAACTTAATCAACAACAACACAACTCAAACAACATTGGTCATTCGACCTACAACTTAATCAACAACAACACAACTCAAACAACATTGGTCATTCGACCTACAACTTAATCAACAACAACACAACTCAAACAACATTGGTCATAAGACCTGCAACTTAAATACTTCGCCCGTGAATCGGAACAATACAACTTATCCACTGTACCTGAAATTCCACTTTTTCAACATAGTTTCAACCAAACAATTCAACCAAAGTCACCTACTAATTTACCCGACTTACCCCGACAATTTTCGTTAAATTCCGGACAACTAGTTTTTCCGCCTAAACCGGCTAAACCGACTAAACTGTTCAGTTTTTAACTTCGGTTACTACTACCAGTTTATTACAAATTTCTACTTTCTGTTACGATTTCCTGAAAATCATTTCCAAGTTTCTGTCATGAATTTTTTTATTAATCCTGTTGCTGTCAAAATTCTGTTTGTTATACAAAACCTGCTATTTTCGTTTTCTGCTAAAACTACCACTGCTACCACACATGTCCAATTTTCTGCAAAAACCTGCTACGGCTATTATTACATTTTTCTGTCAATTTACCATTGCTACCTAATTAGCTTTTGTCGACAACCTGCAAGTTCCTGCTATTAATCATACTGCTCCATTATTAATTCTGCTACATATATACGTATATCACTTGTATACCAGGCCTCTGCAACTTACTCCTCGAACCTGCTATTTGCTACTACAAAATATGCTACTGCTAATCATAAATGTTATACCTTATATAGTCTCATTTTCTACTACATATACACTACCTGCCATTTAATTATTAAGACTAACACTTAGACTGGTAGAATACTTCTAATTCTAGAACTCCCAAAATTATCTTATTAATAATACCAAACCATTAGTATCATTACTAGTATATAGTTCATAGGTGCTACTAACACACATATATACTCATATATAATTCATATGCTACTGATATATGCTACAGTATGCCACACACACCAAGCAAAAATCCAAAAAAAAACAAAAAGCATTAGGAGGCGCCCACCCCCACCAAAATACATTAGGAGGCGCCCACCCCCACCAAAATGCATCAGGAGGCGCCCACCCCCACCTTGTGAGGCCCCCGCCTCCAATTTAGTTCCATTTTTTTTTTTTTATTATTACCTTACCTATATATATATATATATATATAACCAGTAAATAATAATTATCTACATTATACTACAAAACACAACAAACAATTAGGTGACAAAAAGCCAAAGGGGCACCCAACCCCACCATTGAGAAGACCGCCCCCTCCCCTGTATACCAATGGAGGCGTCCGCCTCCCAACTTGTGGGGCCCTCCTCGTTCTCTTTCAATTACTTGAGACGGACGTCCCTATTATTTCCGGATTAAACTCACAACTCCATTTTAACTGCAACCCAGATTTTCTTCATATTCCATTCATAGTTTCAATTCCCAGAAATTTACCATAAATGTTACGATTTATTTTCATCGTAAACGCAAAACTCACAGCACAATCATTCGATCGCAGAACAACCGAATTTCATAGCAATAATTTCAAAATTCTACACACAACAAACACATCTAGCAGCAATTTTAGACAATCCAAACCCCACATGTCAATCATCATAACCGGGTTATAATAGTCGAACCCACCCTTACCTTGGATTTTAACGGCAGTTCGAATTCTCCGGTTCCGGCTGCGCACTTCTCGTAATTCCTCTTCTCCAATCTTGTGCTTCCAACCCTCGTTCTGTCTCTGTAACTTCCCTTTTTCTCATTTTCTTACAGCCACTTCTTTTCTCTTTTCTTTACAACCCTTATTTTATAATAATAATACCAATTAATCTAACTAATCCATTGGGCTTACTATTCATACCTCCTTATTGCCACATACCACACCACAACTAACCCAAATAAATAATAATATTATTACTAATATTACTCCTTCAGCATAATCAACTTATTAATTTTTCGATTAATCGACTATTAATCCGACTTTAACTTAATAATTCCGATCGACATATCAAACCAATTAGCCTCTTAAAATAATACCGATAACACTCAATTACTCGATTAATTCTCAAACTTCGTCTAACTCCAATAATAAAACCCTTCACTAATTTAATTAACTAATTAATTAAATTCGGGGCGTTACACAATTCATGTTTCCGATATACACGTTAAGGCATACCAGCCACTACCCTTCTCGATCCGACATCCTTGGTCAAATCATAGTCTTACATTACCATTTACTTCCTCTTTGAGTCATCTTTATAATGTTTCAAGTCTCATGTCAATCGGATTCTCGATTCATCACAAATCAAAATCTAAGTTATCCAGAACACAACTGTGAGTTTCCAAACTACTCACTGATCAACTCGCAACCTCATACTAACATCCTCAAGTCCCCCTCATTTCCCCTATATAGGAATCCGCATCGACAACTCAAACAATTCATAAGCACTTGGCTCAACCCCAAACAATTCACTGTGCATACTATTCTAGTTGGCAAGACACGTCTACTCCATCCAACATGATTCCGTCGACTATCAACAAGAGTTTAAGGGTGATCAGTTCCTCAATTTGTCAATAGACAGCCGGCAACCATAATGGTGGCATAAATCATCATTATCCAACTAAAATATCGTCTTCCTCCTCGTGCTCAACGTTATCTAAGCATACTGCTCTACCATTTCTCTAAGGCTCACAAACATTTTTCTTAATTTCCTTATTTCCAAGAACGCACAAAATCCAACACATATATCCTTATACACACTTGTTGCACAACTTAATTATCGAATATCCTTCTGATACATCAAGTACAATCCAAATCGGCCCACTTCAATCGAAACATTTATCCAAGTCCAAAACTTTTGACAACCCTAACCAATCCTTCGTCTTTCCTTTTAATCTCACGACTTCGATGATCCGTATAGTTTCACACTTGATTCTCATTCCAATCACAATCTCAACAATACCATCTCGTCATCTGGTTGGTGATATAACTTCCAAAAATTTTGCGACTCATGTCGACACATCTCGCCAACAACACCCAATCCACTTTACTATTTAACATTCCTCAAAGATTTCTATACTTTAATCATTCTCAACTATCATATGTCGCACTTCCATGTGCTTCTCCAATATTCTTCTTCTTATTACTAAACATTTCATACCTGACTTCATCTTACTATTTCCAGCAAGAATTATCCAACTTCAAACACGATTATTTTCTTCAATACAGACCTCCCAGACACAAAATTATATTCCAAAATGAAGGGAATTTCATGTAGATTCCAGAAATTCAAGAATCGCTCAGATCCGAGTTATGAGTAAAAAGTTATCGTCCTTGCAATGGGGCTGGTCAAGAAATCCCGTATACAAACTCCCACCAAACAAAATCAGCATCAGACCCAACTATTCAAACGTGTCTTTCTCCCTCTTCAAAAACATACCGAAGACAAAATTTATATGCAAACTGTAGGGAATTTCGTAAACTTTCCAAAAGTCCATAATTGCTTTCATCGGAGTTACGAGTAGAAAGTTATGCCCCTTTTACTGAAGGTTGTTCCATAAATACGAAAATAAAAACCAAAATTAGTGAACATGAGTTCTACCTCTTTCTCTTGCTTCCAAACTCTTCCAACTATCCTTGCTCTTCACCCAACTCTGAAAATCATCCGACTTCACTCCAGATATACTCCACTTGCATATCACTATTCGTCACATTGCCCTTTCTTCTCCGAGAAGCAAACATCAATCATACTGACTCGTCCTCCTTCGAATGTCTCAACTGGACCGACAGATAAAATCTTGAGTCCATACTCTCGTCGATTCACAACAACACAGCTCTGACAACACTTGCACTCCTACAATCAATATCACCTTGATTCAACTTCACATACTACAAACATCTCTGAGAAGTAAACTTCTCCCCCACTTGTTTCAAACCAACTCCTGCATACCATCGATTAGGAGAACAAACAAGTACCGACAGTGTTCCACACACTTGTCGCGTACTAAGGGATAAACAACGTTAGACAACTTGGCCGGACAGACCGACCTACTCTGATACCACTAATGTAACACCACATTTCTACCCGGCGGATAATAGTAAAATCAGAGTTATAAAATTTCAACAAACAATAGGATGCTACACTTTCATCTTAAAAACAACTTAGATTAATTTCATATGAGCATATACATAACACTTTGATCGGATGAACCGATAACAACAAAATTCATATATATCTTCTTTTCAAAGCAAAACAACTTCAAGATATGAATATTCAACTTTGATTCACTTAACATTTTTGTTCGACTAAAACAACTTCAAAACAACATAATTCTTAATAAATTCAACTTAAAAATTCAGCAACATAAAACATATTCAACAATAAACAACAAGTGTCCATCCCCTGAGTGTTACGTATCAGAGCAAGACCCTTTTGACTTGCCATAGAGCGACAAAAGACTTCATAAAGTTACTTCGAACTTCCACTGCAAATCTTGAGTACCTGCCCATTTCCCATGGTAGGGGAAATATCAGCAGAAGGGTTGAGATATCGAACAATATAAATAGAAGTATGATAATCAATACATTAGATTAAAATCATACAATTTCACTACTTTACAACAACAACAACAAACAACAATCATCAACAACTCAACAACAACTTTATCAGCCTAATACTACAACAACTTTATCAATCAAATACAACAACAACTTTATCAACATAATACAACAACAACTTTATCAACATATTACAACAACAACTTTATCAACCAAATACAACAACAACTTTATCAACATAATACAACAATAACTTTATCAACAAAAGTAATGCAACACAAAATGCGACTCAACTATGCGTATGCATGTGGTACCGATGGAGCAAAACTCCCAACTTAGAAACTGCCAGGTTATCGAGGCATCAAGGCATAAGCCTTCAACTTAATATTTTGCCAATCCAGGCCAACGTGGTGAGCATTAGCCCCAACTTAAAAATTGTCAATCCAGGCCAACTTAATAATGATATGCTATGCATGCGACAACAACCACAACATCAACTTATTCAACACAACACAACAGCGACAAAAATGCAACAACTGCAAACAACTTAATCAACATTGGTCACAAGACCTGCAACAGCAAAACAACTTAACAACGTTGGTCATAAGACCTGCAATTGCAAAACAACTTAACAACGTTGGCCACAAGACCTGCAACTTAATAATGTCCATAAATCGGGACAATTCAACACAATTCAACTTCACCTGCAAATCAACTTATTCGAGATAATTTCAACAAAATAATCTAACCAAGAATACCTACTCGTATACACGACTTACTTCGACAATTTTCAACTAATACCGGACAACTAATCTTACCGCTTAATTCTACTTATTCGACTAATTCCATACATCAACCAACCAAAACTAACTACAACCACTTACGAATTATTTCTGCAAAATTTCAACTAATTTCGGTTAAACAATTATATCGGTTAAAACTACTAATATCATTATTCGGTACTATTTTCATCAACCTCTATTATTGCTACTAATTCCCACTGTTTCTATTTATTTGATTCCCTGATATCAAATCTCGAATGCTACTAAATCATGTTACTGTTATTAAATTCAACTCTGATACAAAACCTGCTACTGTTATTTCTAAGTCCCCACATTATTGCTATTCCTCTGCATTATTAATCGGTTAACATTGTTGAGGCATATTGCACGATAACACCTCAATCGCACACATTCACGACGGTAAAAATCAACACAACGATACGGTTTCAATTTTATGCTATAATTGAACCAGATACAGACCTCAAAACAATTTTTCCTAGAAAGAACATCTCGTTAGCTTTCCAACGCATCGAACGGGGGCCAAAACCGACTTACGGATCAAAATATATGAATTTTCCAAACTTTTCGAAACCATAATTTTTCTGCATAACAGCCCTACGGGATTTTGCATTTTCGTCTGAAAATCTGACCGATTCAATTATTTTCTTCGAAACAAACACATACTCATTCATACCAAACATATAGTAGTGATTTAAAACCATCAAACGTGAATTCTACGACTTTCGATTTCAATCCGAATCTTGAACCCCCAAATCTCCAAAAATGCATAAACTTTCAAAATCAACCAAATTCAATAAAACAAGTATACTCGATCACGGCCTAACATTTCTCGACACAACTACGCAATCTATTCCGACTTTCGTCCGCGAAAACCTCGATTTCTATCGATTTAACCAAATTCCAACCTAAGTTTAACACTATAGAACAACAACCAAACAATCTAGCAAACATCAAATTCCACAAAAACAAAACCAATTCATCAATACACTTCAACACATTCAGTAGAAAATTATATAAATCTCAATCCCACGTATCAATTATCATATACCCGGTTATAAAATTCAAACCCCGCCCTTACCTTGGATTGAAGGTTGCTCTAAATTTTTCCGGTTGAAAACTTGCTCTAGCAGCCTCTACGAATTCTCTCTCAAAAACCCTTGTTCCTCTTTTCCTCTTCTCCGTAACTTCCACGTTCTTCTCTCAAAACCCTTGTTTTTCTCCTTTATTTTCTTTCTATTAATTAAAAACCTAATATAATAATGGGTTTGTTAATTAACTTAATGGGCCTACTACATGATACCCCCACTTTGCTATTTCTCACACACAACTTAACCCAACTAAATTAATTAATATTCCACATAAATAAATATTATTTGTAATATTAATTTCTCCCGACTAAATCGACTAATTACCCAATTAATACTCATTAGCATCAAACAACATATTCAACATAATCAACAAAATATACGGAAACACTCCATACTATTTAATTAAAATATTTAATTAAATACGGGCGTTACACCAGGTGGGTACTCTTGTCTTTGAAGGAAGCACTTAATATCATGATACCATGGTTTGTCATTTATGACTGCTTCAATTGTGAAGATGTAAGCGGGCCTTTCAAGGCATATTATGTCAATCTAAGGTACGCCGTTCCATTGACCTACACTAATCATGGATGATAAGGTGACTAATGCATCAGCCATGTGATTTTCTTCACGAGGGATATGATGAAACTCAATTTTGTTGAAGAATGGTAACAACCTTCTCACGTAGTCTTTGTAAGGACTCAATCCTGATTGGTATGTATTCCACTCTCCTTTAATTTGATTGATAACCAGGGCTGAGTCTTCATACACATCCAAGTTCTTTATCCTTAAGTCAATTACTTCTTTGAGACCCATGATGCAAGCTTCGTATTTGGCCTCATTGTTTGTGCATTTGAACGTCAATCTAGCAGTGAAAGGAATATGGGTACCCTGAGGTGTTACGATGATTACCCCAATTCCATTTCCATAAGTATTGACGGCTTCGTCGAATATTAGTCCCCATTGGGAACCTGGTTCTGGCCCTTCGCTGGGTAGCGGTTCATCGCAATCTTTCATTTTTAGATACATGACATCTTCGTCTGGGAAGTCAAATCCGACTGATTCCTTATCGTCAATCGGTTGATGAGCCAAATGATCGGCTAAAATACTTCCCTTTACGGCTTTTTGAGCATGGTACTCGATGTCGTATTATGATAACATCTGCCAACGGGCAATCCTTCCCGTGAGAGAGGGCTTTTCAAAGATGTACTTGATCGGATCCATTTCAGAGATTAACCAAGTAGTGTGACAAATCATGTACTGGCGAAGACGTTTGGCTGCCCAAGCCAGAGCGCAGCAAGTTTTCTCAAGCATAGTGTATTGAGTTTCACAGTCCGTGAATTTTTTGCTCAAGTAGTAAATGACAGACTCTTTTCTTTTTGTCTCGTCTTATTGGCCAAGTACACAACCCATGGAGTCTTCCAAGACTGTTAGGTAGATAATCAGTGGTCTTCCATCCGCTGGAGGAGACAGAATAGGTGGATTCAACAGATATTCTTTGATGATGTCGAATGCTTTTTGGCAATCTTCTGTCTATACATAACTTTGATTATTTCTGAGTAGTTTGAAGATCGGCGCGCATGTCACGGTCATGAGGGATTTGAATCTTGAGATGTAATTCAGACGTCCCAAAAATCCTATGACCTATTTTTCAGTCTTTGGTGAAGGCATTTCTTGAATGACCTTAACCTTGTCAGGATCGACCTCAATTCCTTTCTGGCTGATGATGAATCCTAAGAGTTTTCTTGAGCGAACACCGAATGTGCACTTATTAGGATTCAAGCGGAGTTTGTATTTTCTTAGACGCTCGAATAACTTTGATAGGTGTTCCACATGCTCTTCTTCTATTTTAGATTTGGCAATCATGTCATCGACATACACTTCAATTTCTTTGTGCATCATGTCGTGAAATAGAGTTGTCATGGCCCTTTGATAGGTTGCCCCCGCGTTCTTTAGACCGAATGGCATTACCTTGTAACAAAAGGTGCCCCATGGGGTGATGAATGAAGTTTTCTCCATATCTTCCGGCGCCATTTTGATTTGATTATAGCCCGAGAATCCATCAATGAAGGAGAAGACTTTGAATTTTGTTGTGCTGTCTACCAGCATGTCAATGTGTGGTAGGGGAAGTCATCTTTTGGACTTGCTTTATTCAGATCTCTGTAGTCTACACACATCCTGACTTTTCTGTCCTTTTTCGGAACTAGCACTATGTTGGCTAACCATTGAGGATATTCTGAGGTGTTGAGGAAACCTGCGTCGATCTGTTTCTGCACTTCCTCCTTAATTTTGATGGCCATATCTGGATGAGTCCTTCTCAGTCGTTGCTTTACTAGAGAACATTCTAGTTTCAGTGGTAAGTGGTGTTCCACGATGCTGGTATCCAACTATGGCATGTCCTGATAGGACCAAGCAAATACATCTGGAAACTCTTTAAGAAGTTTTATCAAGTCTTCTCTGACAGTTGAGCTAAGTAGTGCTCCAATCTTAACTTCTTTCTTTTCTTCTTCTGAACCTAAATTGAGCGTTTCCAACGGCTCTTTGTAAGGTTCAATGGACCTTTCCTCTTTCCTGAGTAGTCGGGAGATCTCTTCTGGAATTTCTTCGTCCTCTTCTTCTTCAGCTTCAAATACTGGGAATTCAAAGTTAAGATAAGGCATTCGATCGTATGTTTCAATGGGGTTTAAAACAAGCAATCTGCATGACGTGATGATTCCTTTTTTTAGAAAAGACAGAGAGAATGCAAGAGTGTGTGCAGTGTATTTTCTGAAAATGCTTGTTTTTATTTTGGGTTTTTTTTAGGATTACCATTTTCTGAAAAACGAGAAGTGAAAACAGTACTAAAATCCGAGAATTGAGAATGACATTATTTATTCATGATTTGTCGATTCTTGAAACACAACCCTATAAAAAAAACTCTGTCACTTTGGGCGAAGCGAAGAGGGACATTTATAGAAAAGTAAACTCTATAAAAGATCCATTTCACTCAGGCAGAGTTATCCAAGGAGATCATTGCAAGACACCCTTCTGATGAGAAAATCACTTAATGTACAAAGAAAGTCTCAGAGTCTTGTCTTGTCTCTAAGCTGGAACCAAGGATGAGTTCTATCATCTTGAATTAGATCATTGGAATAAGTGTCTATGGTGTGTTCTATTCTCACAGCACTGAACCCTTGTTGAAAGAATTCTACAATACTGATGGATGTGTTTCTGTAAACACTGTTGAAACAAAATAAGGTAAGACAAGAAGGGGTTGTGCTCAACTAGTGTGGATGAAACTGATGTTGAAGGAATATAATGTCAAGCAGAATGTTATGACATTAGATTGTGAAGATTTTAATGTTATCAGATGTGTTATTCCACTTGGCTGGAACAACAACCCTGACATGTATAATCAACTAGTCAGGAATCTTAATGGAGGAAAGGTGATTATTTAAAGCATGTGGACTCTAAGGATCAGCTGACTAACAAGTGTACTAAAGCCTTATATGCAAATCAATTTGAGGACATAAGCAATGGGCTAGGTATTTGACCTATGAAGGATTTATAGCAGTTACAGGTATAGAGGAAGGCAACAACTACAGTATATTTCCTCTATTCTCTGAGGCATAATAAGCCTAAGAAGGTTGTCATTATTAAGGGTTTGAACAAAAAAATCTCTGCTAGATAGAAGGGCATTTTTGAAGAAAACAGGTTTCAAGGTTATGGCAAGGGAGTTCAATGTCAACACCCCTAAGACTTGTGACAATAACAAGAAGTGCAGAAGGATCTTTGACAGGGGCAAGAGATAGCAGAGCTCTTTAAGTTGATCAAGATTATATGTTTCCATCAAGTGATGTGTGTTTCCATTTCTTTGTGTATGCTTGAATACACTGTGTCTGGACATTGTCTATCTTTGTGCTATAAAATTCAGGGGGAGTTTTGCTAATGGTCCTGTGATGTCAGACAAGATGTCTTAACAAGTTTTTTGTGTGTATAAAGTTGATGGTTGTTTCTTTTATTCCGGTGTTTGCTTCTAATAGTTCTTCTTTTAATAAACTACTTTCTCTGTAGTGGGAGTGTGGCTGAGATGGCTGGTGATGCTATGTATAAGAACTGGAATTGCTTAAGTTGTTTTTACTTGGTCTCCATCTTCAGAGGAAGAACTGATTATGTGTGATAGGGGGAGATGTGTACCCGTCTGCTGCGTAACTGCTTCGGTACATCCTGTACAAAGCATGAATGTTCTCATGCGGCCTATTTTGTTTACCTCTAGTGAAGGTATAATGTCAGATAAGATGTCTTGACATTGCTCTGTTAGGCAAGGAATTTGGTGGGAAGCTTCATGTTTGGAGCATGTTTTGTGTCTTTGGCTGGTTCATAGGAGTATACAATGTCTATCAGAATGTTAGGACATTGTGCCAAGTTGTTTCAGTTAAGATTGTCAAGAGTCTTTGTGTGGTCAACATGCCAAGGACAGTGTGTCTAGTCATTAATGCTCTAATAGTGGGCCTGAAAAACGTGTTTTCTGTGTGCATGTGTGTTCATGGATAGCATGTTTCCATGATATGGGAATTGTCATGGTCATAGCTTGGAAAGAGAGACCTAGAATTAAAAGATTTGTGTCCCACATGTGGACGGTGGTTCATTTTCAAGACTGACTTAACTTCTTCCAATATTCCTCTCCTTGACTTGTCAGACGTTACAAATAAGGAATTGTGTTATATAAAGTCTGAAGCCTACTTGTTTTCACATCCCATCACGTTGTACTTCAAACATGAGCCAATCCTCCAAAATTTATGATAATAAGAAGGTTCACTTGAAGAAAACTCTAAACGAAAAGAAGGATCAGTCAAGTGTTGTGACATCTGCTAGATCAATAACCGGAGTTGTCCTGACAGGGAAAACATCTGTGACAAAGGTTACGTCTATAAATAAAATTCGTCCTAAGGATCTTGTTTCTGGTGCAGATGATAACATAGACTGGATTCAATTTGTTAACTCAGGAGGATGGAGGGAATAGCTAGTTCAAGAGGAGAACTTGTTTTTGTTTGTTGTATTAAGGTCCTATTATTAACTATTTTCATTTGGGGTCTTAGATTTCCTTCTTTGGTGTGTTTTTTTGTGTTGCTAGGTGTGTTTCTGTTCTTACAGAGTCAGTTTTGTTTACTTGTTATTTGTCAAATTTTAGCTCAAACAGAGGGAGATAAAATAAAAGTAAAAGTAAAAGTATCTAAAGATGGTATTGTTGGTTTTTGAGCTTGTGTTGTATGCAAAATGTCCTACCAGATGTTCTGTCATTCTGGACGTGTTTCTAATGTGTTTCTAATGTGAGTGGCTTCTGCCATATGTGTTTCTAATTCCTTTAACTAGTTTAGTTCAAGTGTGTGTCCAGGTTGGTTTTCTTTTGCTTCAAAAAACTTTCTTCTTCCGTTTTGAGAGGGAGATTTATTCCTCCGTGATAAGGATCAATTCTGTGGTCTAGGGGAGTATCTTGGATATTCCTGAAGATGCAGGTTATCTTCTTCCTCATGTACACAGTCTCCAGGTTTATTGTGCAAAAGGTGTTTTATCCAAAATTTTCCAAAGGGGGAGATTGAAGGTTCCATGGTTTAAGGATTGGCAACAATTTTGCTAAAACATGGTTCACTACAGGATGTCATGTGTGATGTTGTAACATGTTGATCAGCTCACCTTGAGAGAAGATGTTGTAACATGCTATACCAGAACATCTGTTCTGGCTGGTTTGAATTTTGACAGATTTGTCCTAATTCTGTGATATCTCTTTTGGATATATCTCAGTATTTTTCGCATGTCAAGAAGATGCTATTAGGAACAAGTTTATGGATCTCCAACTGTACACAAATTGCTAAGTTTGGATGATGAGACGTTTTAGGAAACCTTGCAGATTTGTTCTTGTTATTATATAGAAGATTCTGCAGGTGGTTTAAAACTGACAAAATGGAATTGATTGAAGAGCCCAAGCCCATACTACACGAGTCTATATAAAGAGACTTACTCAACTTAATATACGCAGTAGAATTATTGTTGAAGAAACCGTGTGAGCAAATAAGGGTTTAGGGTTTGAGTTTTCTTTTAGTGTGTTACTGTATTGTGTGTCACTCATGTGTCATCTGATACATTGAGGTAGACTGTTTGTGAGCCATTCATTCATCGCCTAGATGCTTAAACTGAACTGATGTTATTGAGTTGTAAGTGTCCACTCTAAGATTTTAAGCAAGAGTGTATTGTCCTTGATCGAAGCTTTTAAGCAAGATTAAGTATTGTCTTTGAAGTGTGTCTTCTTCTGATGTATTGTTATGTCTATCACTGTTGTTTGTGACTGGCAGGAAGTGATAGGGAATTCTCATACCTAGATGAGTCTTAGGTAGAAATTGCACTGGGTAGGTATTAAGTGAGAAGTTGTAAACAGTGATTGTTTAGCTTTGAATTGATACTACTAATAGTGGATTTCCTTCCTAGCTTGGTAGCCCCCAGACGTAGGTGTTGTTGTACACTGAACTGAGTTAACAATTCTTTGTGTTCTGTTATTTTCTGTACCTTTAACTTAGTGTTATTTTGTCCTTGTGTTTTAAACCGATATCAGTGCCTCGACATCTCTTAGGACATCTGATATCTGCCTACCAGAATTTCAAGCTTCAAGCATCTTCTTTTGAGCTTACAATTTAGTGCTTGCTTCCGCATTGCACACATACTCTCATGTTTTCTTCACCTCTTTCACTTCTTGTTCTAGTTACTCTCTCATGATTTTCTCTTTGGCTTTTCTGGATTTTGGCATTTAGCACTTCGGCATTTTAGCATTTGTGCTCATCTCACATACACACCAGCTGCGGCAGCCACAACAACATTTCTTCAAGCATTCAGATCTTCAATATATAGAGCTTGAGAATAGATCCGTTGGAGGGTATAATAGGAAACATATTCCAACTGTAATATCCCAACGTTCACTTACAGGAATGGTCACATCATAATACAAAAGAGTTATCCTTGTGCCAGCTAATCTAGGTAGTGGTCACAGACTACTTTGTACTTTTAAATTCATTGGAACATGCAAACCATTCTTGATCTTCTGTCTTCTAATCTTCAGAGGCTTCAGATGTATATTTGATAAAGCATGTATAGAGAGATCACTACTTGTAACTTCAGAACCTAAGTCTTTAGAATCTCACATCTTCGTTCAACAAAACTATCTTAAGAGTCTTCAGCACTTGGCCTTTAGAAGTGATGTCTTCAGAAACTTCAGAGCTTGTTTAGCAGAACCTCGTCTTTAGAATCTTCACAACTTGTTCAGCATATATTTGTCTTCATAGTCTTCAGAGCTTCGTTCAATAGAACCTTGTCTTCAAAGTCTTCAGAACTTGAACTTCAGAGATGATGTCTTTAGAATCTTTAGAACTTCATTCAACAGAACCTTGTCTTCAGAAACTTCAGAACTAGAATAGATAGAAGCACATCTCTTAAAAAGCTTTCAAGGTTTACTTACAAAGTCACAATCATAAGCTTTAGTACAAACGTTCTTCAGAATCGTTGTATTTAGAAGCATTCCTGAGTATTGACTTTATCTTATGCACAACACATGTTTTCTTCCAGAGTGTTTAGATTAGAGCCTGATGACGTCATACGCCTTTCAATCACTTTCAGATCTTGTTTAGAAAAATCTACACACTAGAGAGAAACCATAGAGTACTGAATTTTTCTTTAAGATAACATGTGCAGTTATCATCAAAACTTAAGGCCAGATGCAGAACCACTCTTTTTCTTATAAGGAGTTATAGCCTTGACATCCTAACCTTGGATGCGCCTTCATGAGTAGTCTTGAGAACCTCTCAAGCTTCTTTTTCTTTAGAACAAGTGTTGATTAGTCTGAACATATTCTTGTCAACACCATTGAATATAACATTCAAGGCTTTATCATTACCAAAAGCTTTATCATCTTCAGCTTTGGAGCAATCAACTTCAGGCTTCAAGCTTGTTGAACCATCTTGAGAAGTGATCACAAGATGTTTCCAACTTTTAACCACATCTTTCCAAATTTTGTTATCAATGGATTTAAGACAAACAACCATTTTGGCTTTCCAATAGTCATAATTTATACCATCCAAAATAGGTGGTCTATTGACAGAACTTCCATTCTTTGTGTTTTCCATCTGAACAGAAAATATCCTCCTTGAAGATCACCTAAAATGAATAGGGTGCCTGCTTTGATGCCAATTGAAATTCTATTCCTCAGGGGACAGATGTCGAATGTTATGTCCTAGACAATTGGTTCGACAAGTTACACCAGAACACCACAATACCTAATACAAGTTAATAGAGCATAAAAGTAATAATAACACAATCAATTAGTAACCCAGTTCGGCGAAACCACACCTACGTCTGGAGAGTTGAGTCCACAAACCAAGAAAGGAAATTCACTATTAGTATTTTAGTACATTTAGACTTACAAGCAAAAAGAAGTCAATGATGTTCAAGGTCTCTTCCTAACACTACCTAATGACTTTATATTTATAGTCCCTGTCTAAATATGAGAACCTACCCATTTTCTTCTCTATCACACAATCCGTGATAGGGGATAACAATCCCTAACCCCTAGTGACCAACTTTAATCAATAAGATGAAAGATGTTGAATTTTACAACTCAACTAGACAAACCTTCTATACCAAGTTACTAAAATATAGAGATGTACATAAACATTATACCCTAATCCTATTAGGGCATTAGTGTGGAATACAAGACACTAAACCTAGCACTCTAAAATATTCAATGTGAATATTTTCCCTCCAATGTAGGTTTTGAGCTCCTTATATAGTATAATAATTTTGGGCTTTTCTTCATGAATTTGAGATTAAATTTCGTCTAGAATTAATGCATAATTTGTTGATATTTGATTTATTCCTTGAATATCTCAACTAATAAGATATGATTTGGTTTGTTACAAATTTAAATTTAAATCTGATTTGATCTTCACAACTGTCCAACAAATCATATAATTATATTGCTAAATAAAAGCAAAAACAAATAAATGAATCTTCTCAAAAGATTCATTCAAAATGCAGCAATCTGGCGCCTGTTGAGCAAGGCCTATATGTTGTACCAACATGCTAGAGCATCGCATCCATCATGTGTCCATTCCGCACCTCCATACAGCTTAAGCTATCTAGATAATCTTGAACACTTTGTACACTTCTCCATGTTGTTTTTTTGCTAAATGCAGGCAATCCAAAAGGAACGACAATCTCCGCCTTTGGCAAATTGTGGCAAAACAAATTTTCAAAATATAACAATTATTCATATCATAACAAGTGTCTGACTTTAAAGCATACAATCATCAGCAGTTCTCCAAATATTAGAGATAAGCTCAGTAGCAGAAAATCAATAAAATTCACCACAAATGCCACACAAAACAATGCTCTAGAATCAATTAGAATGACATGCAATCAGTCACAACTTAGTCATGTGTGACACTCAGTCAGCTCATAGTTAGTAGCATACAATCCAACTAACTAAGAGTTATCAGCATGCAATCATTCACATACTTAGTCATGCATAAGACTAACAGTTTGTAGCTAATAACATAAAAGCTCACATCATATGGGCTAGACGTCTTGCCCGACGCTCCAGCATGTGAGCAGAACATTAAAGCTTACCCAGATGGTAAGTAATAAACAAATATTTGTGTTACGTCAGCAACACCATACTACTAATCCCCCTTTTTCCATAATTTGGCACAAGTGCATGAAAAGAGACAAAACCAGAGGCATACTACCAAAATTAAGTACTTAAACATTTATTATTACAACAAACCATCTTATACCATTGGTTCGATGTCTAATTTCTAAAATTAAGTACACTTATGTTCAATTTCAACACTAACTCACGTCATATACAGAATTACTACTTTCCACAAAGTTATTCATATAAACCTCGTAAGAATATACCATATCCACAACCTCATTCACACACATAAACATCATGAGGCATTACCATACTCATGAACTCATCTACACATTTAAACCTCATGAATTCATTATCCTAAGAAAGGTCTATGTCTTGGCTTTCCAACACAATTGACCGCACCTCAAACAGACTTACGAAACTCAAGTTAGGCTTGAAAAGAGATGGCTAATATTGTCCTGTGTTTTCTGCGATTTATTTAGTTAATTTCAACATATTTTGACTTATTCGACTTATTTTTAACTTATTTCGACTATTCGGCATTTTGCGATTTTTCTCTCTGCAACAGTTCTAGGATTTTATATTTTTATTCTCATGGCGGTTCAAACTCAGAAACCAACATTTACTCATCAACAGTAACATTTGTGGGATGCTCTTTAGGCTGTGGAGAGCAAATACCATTTCCTAAGAGACAAAGTTGGCAAGGAGAAGTTGAAGATTGAATACGGCAAGACTAAGCTACAACCTGCAGATATTCTAACCAAACCCTTGTAGAAAACAAGATTTAAAGTTTTCAAAGAATTGATAGAATTGATGGGGATGAGAAGATTAATTGATCTGAATTAGTAGGAGTTTTAGTAATGCAATTCAACAATAGTGACATTTTGATTGTGTTGCAACAAAAGCAACTTATCACAACTTGACAACTTTAAAAATTAGTTAGTTTATATATATATATATATATATATATATATATATATATATATATATATATATATATATATATGGCTTTTTATTCATTGTCATCTCAATAATTTTGCTAGATGTTTTGAATGCTAGCTTGCATGATTTGGTTATGGTAATGTAGCTCATCTATTGTAGCCTCCGTCCCCGCTAGGACCTCATTGTCTTTAAAGCTGGATGTATTTTTTGTGCCCACCATTGAGAGACAATAGTCGAGTTAATATGAAGATTTCACAAAATCGATGTGTCTAGGTTAGTTTTACCAGACCACATGATGGACATCAACTCTACTAATGGTGAGTACAATAGAGATGACATTGCCTATGATTAATCAATCTAAGGCTTTTATATTTTTGATATGTGAATAAGTGATGATCAAACCTACCTGTTGAGTTAAGCCTTTTAGTTTTGGTCCTCCCCTAAAGGAGTGTGATATTTTTGTCTATAATTTCAGTTGTATGCAGTCATACCTTGACCAGATAGCAAAAACAGTGGATGAGTCATCCCTCAAATGTAGAAGACGTGTTTAATTCATTAGTGAAATATGTGATTCTTTAGTTATGATTAAAAAATTCTCACTAGTTACTTAGACATTTCTGACACGTCAAATTCTATGAAATAGAGGGACGTGCCAAACTCTTCCACGTGACCACACTCCACTTCTATATAAAACTCTATTCAATTGACGAATTGAAGATTTAATGAGCTGAAACATTTGACACTCCTTCGAATTAAATTATGACAAAGTGCATAGTCTTTCAAGCATGATAATTATAAATAAATAAATAAGTGGTTTAATTGTGAAGACATGACAATCCAAATATAAACCCGAATTTTATTACTTTTAATGAGAAATTGCAAGATATTTTAATTCATCATATTTTAAAAAAATCTTAATTTCTCGAATTGAAAGATATTTCTCAATTTAGTTTTTAATTAAAATAACTTTTTATTAAATATTAATGAAAGCCAACAACAAACATACATACTAATTTAAACAATCTATTGATGTATCAAAACAAACATATAATTTTCAAAATTGGTATGGCTCAAATTTGAAAAGCTACTAAATTAATTGAAATTTCTTAGTTTAAAAAAAACAAACTAAATTGTCATAAATTTAAACAACTAAACCGACCAATAACTTTCCCGGTTTTAGTAGTTAGAGTTACCTTTACATAGTTATGCGATTGTCCTTTTGTCTGCTGTCGTACTCTGCATCAATCAAGACATTTCGTTGTCTTTGTCAATACTCTGTTAGACCGTTACTCCAATTTTATTCAAGTCTTTATCATGTATATCTTTTGATGAAATCATGATTACTAATTTAACTTATTCTTTAAGTGCACATGGGTTGGGTTTTTCCCTCTTTTTGTTTGATCAAGTCATAATAAAGAAGATGTATTTATTTTTCTCTTACAAAATTTTCCCTTTTCATGTCTTCCAAATTCATAAACAGAGCTGTAGAGGCGAGGCTGGAGAGTGATGACAGCGGTAGTGAATGTGAGGTAACCTGCTCACGGACCACGACGGTAACTGAAAAGTTAAAAACATTGACAATCCAGCTACTACTGTTGGGTTGGGTCATTACAGTGACTTTTTCAAAACATTTATTACTTATTATGAGTAAATAGTAGGAGACAATGAAAATGTCCTCCCTCTTTACAACCGTAACTAAGGGTGGAAATAGATGTTTTAGAACACCGGAGTCTGATTTACAATAAACTATGGTATATGGTTTGCTATAGATTTTTTGTTTTGAAAATTTTATCTTATATCCAATTATTTATTCTCTTACCCCTACATTATAATTTTTTTACCAAAATGTTATCATATAAATAATTTATTAAAAATAAAAAATATTATAAAAATTCATTATCTCAATTCTTTTGCAAAGTTTTTCGATACATAAAATACAAGTTAAAAAAATTTCAAAAAAACTTATTACTATAACTCTTTTCTAAAATCTTCCGATACACATAATAAAAGTTAATATTAAAAATTGACTACTCAATTTTTTTGTAAAGTCTTCCGATACATAAAATAAATGTTTTAAAAAATGACTACCATAACTCTTTTACAAAGTCTTTCGGTATACAAAAATTGACTATCGAAACTCTTTTGCAAAGTCTTCCAATACACACAAAAAAAAATTTAAAAGTTTAAAAAATAACTAACTAAACTCTCTTACAATCAATCATTGTGTTGTGGCAGTCCATACAAAGCTTTGTTCTGCCTTTGAACGGGGTCTCGCTAGTGAACAGTAGGCATTCGCAAGGGCGGCTTCCAAGATTTAAAAAAAAACAAAAATTGACTACCGGAACTCTTGCAAATTCTTCTGGTACACAGAAAAAAAAGTTAAAAAATACTTGAAAAATGACTATCGAAACTCTTTTGCAAAGCTTTCTGGTACGCAAAATAAAATTTAAAAAATAAAATAATAAATTAGTTAAAAATATATAAGGACAAAATTGGTATTTTTTTAATAAAATGTAGGATATAAAGATAAAGGTAGGGGTATGAGGTAAAATTTTTCTTTTTTTGTCTGACCTGGCCTTTTTAAAAGTCTAGCCTGGCTTGAAAATTTATTTAAAAGCTAGTTTCTTATTAAAGTTTTCAATTAATTCATATTACTTAGTATTACTTAAGAAGTCTTATACGTCGATCCATATATGCATATATAGGCCGGCCTATTTAGTATTTTTTTAAATATATATGCATATATTGGTCAATATATTTAGACAATTTTTAATATATATGAAAATATAGTTCGGCCTATAAGACTTCATAGGCTTTTTTAATATTTTAAATCTGACCTATTTAATTAAATAAGCTTTTAAAAAAGCCTAAGCCTGACTTTTTTATTAAATAGGTATGTCTTGACCTGACCTTAAATAGACTAAATTATAGACCCTGTAGGCCGACCTAACATATTCTCATCTCTAACTGTAACACAAAGGCTTTGGATAGAATTTGAAAGTTTCCTTTCTCTTTTTGACGTTAGGCTTTTCGGCTCACTTGTTGTCACTCTTGCTTGCACTAGATTAAATGTAATTCAAATTCAACTTATTACTTTTAATTTATATTTATATTTGAATTTTATTTAGATTAATGTATATAAGCTCAAAGTTAGTTACTAATTGTAATAGATTGAATTTTAGAGAATCTGAGTTTGTTGAAAAAGTTAGTTACATCCTCTCTCTCTATATATAGAGAGACACTACAAAAAATAGGTAAATTGTGGCGGTTAAAAAAGTATTATTATGTCGGTTTCAACCGCCGTAATTTACGAAAACGACGTTGAAGCGAAGAAAAAATGGCGGAACCGTCGTTATATACTTAGTAAAAATGACGGTTTTTTTGTTGTAATTATTGTCAGTTTAAACCGCCACATTATTAACTAATTTTCCAAAAAAATTGTATATTATGCCGTGAAGCATCCATTTCCTTTTAACTTCTTTGTCAGTATCCTATGACACTGTACTTACCATAAAAACCACCACAATAATCAATAATTATAATAACTACACAATATAGACAAGAATGCTCAAATAGTAATATGTCTAAAAAATTCTCAAATAGTAATATTTTGTGAGACAATCTTAAGGAATTACATTAGTAGTAATGTGTTTTGAAACTTTAAAGAATTACACTAGTAGTAATGTGTTTCGAAACTTCACTAATTATGCTACAGGAACGGTATGCATGCATTTTAATCTATGTATTCTATCGCGGATGTTACGTAGGCTTGTTCGGGGCCTAAATAAACATATCTGGCAACTCTGACAACAAGTTGCAGGTTCAGATCCATCATGTAAAGCACATCAAAATGTAGTTATATGATGCCCTCTGTAAAGTTTAATATCTTCACTAGTTGACGTAGACTAAATCCTAGTTGTTGAATCAGAGGAAGCTGCAATGACAATGTATTAGGATAAAAATTTGGATGAAGCAATAATTGATAACCAATAAGCCAATAACAATAATTATAGTTCGCTCAAATTCACAATTTATAACATAAGATCTATTTTGCAATAGGAAGAGAAATAAAATAGGAAAATGATGAAATCGTGCAAAGAAATACTTTCAACTACAACACATTATGCAACTAATCTATAGTTATAAAAACAGTCTAGCATGTCGCTCAAAGTCACCACTCTCCACCATTGTTTCAACTTTTACAATTTTCACTAAATGTTTTTCATCTCTTAAATAAAAATTTGGTCTGATAGAGTACGATTAAAACCTATGAAGCACCGACACCTCTGAAAAATGGCGTGTCCGTGTCCGTGTCGGGCGCCGACACCTGCACCGACACTTGTAATTACCTTTAATTTATTCATTTTTTAATTTTTATCGATATTGCCGTGTCGGTGTCGGTGTCGTATTTGAGGTGTCCGTGCTTCATACATTAAAACACAACTTCCAATATAGGATACTAAAATATTCTAAGAAGAACAATTTTAAATTATATATTAATATCCAATTTAATTTTAATATTTTTATTAAAATTACATATAAATAGCCAAGTTAAGTTTGGCAATGCACTTTGTCCAGCATTATTTAAGTCTGGATTCAGAACAAGGACATTGTACTGCAGTTTTAACATTTTACAAATTACAAAAGAGGAAACCACTTGAAGCATCATAATTACTCAACACAGTATATAACACTGAGAATTTTCAAAAGATAAAAGTCACTATTTGCAAGAATTAGAAGAGAAAACACACATGAATAGAAAACTTGTGTAAAGAACACATACCCATTTTCAGCGGCCTTGGTGCATTGTCTCTTTGATGCATGCTCTCGTCATTAAAAAATAAAGGATGCAAAACAGATGACAAAATAGCAGCAATCGAAGCATCTCTTCGCTTGTTGCAATTTATATGTAATATCCAATATGAAAGCACCTAATTCCAAATAACCTAATTATTACAATTTTAATGTCAGTAGGTTAGTAAACACTGCTGGTGGGGTGAGAAGAGGCGTTCAGCATGGATAAAACAAAAATTTCTTCAATAAGAAAAGTTAGAGAGTTGTTCTTAATTGTCATACCTACAATATGAAAAGCTAGAGACTTGTTATTAATTGGTCAGATGATGAACCTAATGAGGTGATATATGTTAAATTTGAGCTGCACGGGAAAAGGCTAGAACTAACATTAAAATCAAACAAAAAAAAACCAACAACAAAGTAAGCTTGCAATTAAGGTTTTTTCAGTAACATGTTAATCATGGCATACAAAGCATATAAAATAGAAAAAGGCCATGAGGCTTAGTTTATGTTTTTATAGGCCTAGGCGTCGCAATAAAAGCTTTTACAAACTTACAAAGTTTTCTTATTTTAGGGTCATTTTAGCATGGAACAATGATGTCATTTCAGCCAATATTCTCCACTTGATAGATATTTCAACACACTGTTATCGGCACAGGTCAGCTTTCAGACATCATCGTTTGAGATTACGAGTGTGACCTAGATTTTTTTTATACTCATTCTTTTACTTTTAGAAACTTTGCAAATTATAACTATAGATTAGTTGCAAATTAATTAGAGTTATATAGTATGAAAATAAAAAATTTGATGAAAAAATAAAGTTAAAATAAGTAATAATAAAAAAAAAGAAGGGAATGTGGACACTACGTTAAGATTGTGCATTAAACTAAATTATGGAAATAGTGGCGTTTAAAACCACCAAAATATTATTCACATTATGCACACAACTTTAAGTAAATTGTGGCGGTTTAAATAACCGACCTAATAAAACCGCCACAATTAACACGTTTTTTTGTAGTGGGAGAGATAATTCTGCAATTCTTCTTCTTCTTATGCAACAATGGAGTTATGTAGTTAACTCGAACAATTAGTATGCAGAGCTCCGATGCTGATTCATGGAAAACATGATTGTACATGAGGTGTGTGATTAATTTTGTTCCTCAAATTCGTGTTGAATTGAAGATTGAAATCGAAGAGAATCAAATATCTTAATTCTTAAGCATTGGGAAACACGAGTGTTGGTGAGAACTGAGTGATTTGCACAAGAATAAAGATGAACGACGGAAACGGTAGCTTGAATACAAACCACTATTCGACGGAAAGAATTGGAATCGGTGGTCGATTCAGATGCTTGTGTTGTTTGATGCTCAAGATGTTCTTGATCTCGTCAATTATGGTTACACTTGGGTTGCAAAAATGCACCAGAAGCGCCAAAAAATATGCAACATGAAATGAGGAAGAAGGATCAGAAGGAATTGTTTTATATCTTACAGAGTGTGGATACGAAGGTATTTAAGAAGATTCCTATTTCAACGACGACGAAGACGGAGTGGGCTACACTGGTGCGGTGCTATGGTGGTGACACATCCGTGAAGAAAGTAAATTTGCAGTCCCTACGCAAGAAATACGAGAAACTCGGCATGAATAACAATGAGAATGTGCCTGATTACATCTCTAAAGTGATTGTGGTCACAAATGAGATGAAATCTTGTGGAGAAACACTCTTTTAACAAGTAATCGTTAAAAAGGTACTAAGATTACTTACTCCCCAGTTTAATTACATAGTTGTAGCCATAGGACATTCAAAAGATACTAGCACCATGAGAATTGAAGAGCTTCAGAGTAGTTTAGAGGCACAAGAGTCGTGTCTGACTGAAATAAACTTTGAAAGGGAAAAAATCGTGCTTTGAAAGCTTCTTTTGTTAAGAAGAACTAGAAGAAAGAATGGCTTGAGAACAAGAAAAATAATGGTGGTGGTGCTCAGAGGTCAGAACTCTCTAATCCATATGAGAAGAAACATAAGAATGTTCAGAAGGGAAATGAGAAGTTTGATAAGAGAAAGGTTCAATGCTACAATTGCAACAAGTTTGGCCATTTTTATATTAATTGCTGGTCAAACAAGGTTAGCAAGGGTGAAAAATCCAACATAGACAGAGGAGATCCTGAGGATGAACTTGTGCTATTTATGGCATCTGAGAATGCAGGTGGAACAATGGTGGACTGGTGGTATATGGACACCGGCTGCTCAAATCACCTAACTGGAAACAAGCAATGGTTGGTTGACTCTTGTAGAAATACCAAGATCAGATGTGTTGATGTTGAGTATCTGGATGCTAAAGGAATGGAAAATGTTAGAGTGAAACTGACGAATGGAGAAATTGTACTGATCAAGGATGTATGGTATGTTCCTTGCATGAATAAAAATCTGATGAGTGTATGTCAGCTTCTTGTAAAAGGTTTTTCAGTAACCATGAAGGACAATCTCTTGAAGTTGTATGACTATAATCAAAATTTGATTATGCATTTTGAATTGGGAAGACACGGGACATTCAAGGTGAATGTTGCAGACACTCAATGCCTTATTATGAAAAGTGTTGAAGGGGAATGTGAGCTTTGGCACAAGAGATAGGAACATCTGAACTTCATAAGCTTAGGGTATCCGAGTTCAAAGAATTTAGTACATAGAATTCCAAAGATTGTGGAACCAGAGAAATCATGTCATATATGCATGAGAGGCAAGCAACCAAGATTGTCATTCTCATCAGAAATGCCTCCAAGAGCAACTCATGCTTTGGGTGTGGTACATTTTGATGTATGTAGGCCATTTGAAGCACCTTTACTTGGAGGAAACAAGTACTTTGTGTCATTTGTGGATGAGTTCATAAGAATGACATGGGTAGCACTCATAAATTTCAAACACGAGGTGTTTGCTGAGTTCAAGAAATTCAAAGTGAAAGCTGAAAATCAAAGTGGACAAAGGGTTAAGATCCTCAAAACCGATGGTGGAGGTGAGTTCAACTCAACAAAGCTCAAGAAGTTATGTGCGGAGCATGGAATTGAGCATGAGGTGACTGCTCCACACACTCCACCACATGATGGCCTTGTTGAAAGGAGAAATAAAAATCTATTTGACATGACAAGGAACACGCTGAAAGAAAATAATTTACCTCACACATTATGGGGTGAAGCAATTGCCACATCAACATATGTGCTCAACAGATGTCCAACAAAGAAGTTAAAGGAAGTAGTTCCTTTTGAGAAGTGTACTGGAAGAAAGCAAAATGTGAGCCATTTCAAGGTGTTTGGTTTTGTATGTTACAAACATATACCATATGTTACTAGAAGGAAATTGGATGACAGAAGCAGAGTCATATTGCTTATAGGTTACCACTGTAAAGGTGTGTATAAGCTCTATTTCCCAGTCATCAACAAAGTTGAAGTCAACAAAGATGTCATAGTGAAAGAATCAGAAACATGGGATTGGAATAAGTCTCAATACAACTCTAGTATATTATCAACACTAGAGTCTCATTCTTCCTCTGAAGGAGATTTTTCCTGTGAATGAGATTTTGCCTCTGAATGAGATTTTGACTCTGAAGGTGTGTCTGACTCTGACTTTGAAGGTGAGTCTGACTTTGAAGGTGAGTCTGGACCTGAAGGTGACTTTGACTCTAAAGGTGAGTATGACTCTGAAGGTAATCCAACCTCTCAAGGTAGACCTTCTAAAGGTGGATCTGCCTCTGATGAAGGACCTAGATCTGAAGGTTAACTTGCACATTTTTAGAGACCATAGAGAATTCGACAGATACCAAGGAGACTTGTAGACTTCGAGTTGCTACATGATACTGAGATTGACTCTGACGAAGAAGTCATACAGTGTGTCGTGATGGTACACTCTAAACCTGTCGGTGTCAATGAGGCACTCAATCAGAATGTTTGGGTGAATTCCATAAAGGAAGCAATTGAGGCCATCGAAAGAAACAAGACATGGGAGTTAACAGTTCTACCTAAGAACAAGAAGTCCATCAGTGTGAGATGGGTTATTAAGATAAAGTTGAAGCTATATGGTTTAGTTGCCAAGCATAAAGAAAGGTTACTAGCTATAGGATTCCTACAAAAGTCTGGTTTAGACTACTTTGAAGTGTTTGCACCTGTAGCTAGGCATGAAACCATAAGATTGGTTATTGCTATAGCTGCAAATAGGAATTGGCCTCTAATATCTAATGGTCTATTGCAAGAAGAATTTTATGTGTTATAACCTCCTAGATTTGTGATAGAGAACAAAGAAAGGATGATGTACAAGTTACATAAAGCCTTTACGGGCTTAAACAGGCTCCAAGGGTTTGGAATCTGAAAATTGATTCATTTTCAAGCATCTAGAATTCAAAAAAATGCAAAATTGAGTATGGTGTGTATGTGTAACATACTTCGAATGGCAATGTGATTCTGGCTGATAAGTGCAAATTGTAGCTATTTTTGTATATAAGTGTTGTTGCACTTATCAGTTCTTTTTGCGAATAAACCCCGCTTTGTTCGTAATTACGTTTACTTTACGTTTTAGTGTATATATTGCGTATCGTGTAAATATCATTGAATTTAATTGATTTTCATTTATTTTTGCAGGTGTTCCAGCAATGGGATTTTGCCATTGTTGTATAGAGCATTGAATAAGCTTTCCAGCGCTTTAAACCGTGCGTCAAACGGAGTTACGGTTCAAAAGTTACGAATAAAACAGTGCAGAATTTTTCTGCAGACTGGTGTGTTGCGCCTCTGCTCCGCCGGGCACTCCAAAAGTGTGGAAAACTTACAGAATATCCGTCTTACACCGCCGGGCGACCCAGAATTCCGCCGGGCAAAACTGGGCGGACAGAAACTCCATTAAAGGCCCAAAAACACAATTTTTAGGGATGGGTTTTGATATTTTTAGTTCCAAATCCATCCAATAGCATTTTTTTAGTAGATTTAAGCTAGAAAACACATTGGAGCATGCATTAGGATGATCCGGAGTCGAATCCTTCATCAATCGGAGCCGACAACTCAAGAGATGTTTGGTTTTTCTCCATTTCTTCTCTATGTTTTTCTCTTTTTGTTGGGTGTTTGTATATTTACTATGAACATATGTATCTTTATTGATCATAATATTGTATAAAGCTTGCTTTACAAATCATTATCGATGTCTTCCTTGATCTTTTTGCATTTATGTTTGGATTTGTGTTGTGTTAGAGATAAACTTCACAAATCTTGATTAGGGATGGATATCTATTGTCTAGATGCTAGAGATAGATTTAGATGATAATCTTTATGGTGTCGGAACTTAAATGCCTTCCGTGTTTCGAGGCTTCGTGCGCGAGAGTGACGAAGAGAGTGATACGGTTGCTTCTCAACTCAGTGTGCCAGAGATGGACACTGTTGTGAGCGATATTGGATGATTTTGACGAGTATTGCAGGTGGAGTATAATTGGTCGGTAAATTTATGTTTGTGACGAGTGGAATATATACATGCTTGATACGTCTTTTCTCTTCGAAGAATGAATTGTTTTTATGTTTATATTTACTTTTTCGCATTTAATTCAAACCATTTAAACCCAAACTCATTAACAATTAAATTGTCGAACGGCAGTTCAGTAGCACCGATCTCTGTGGACACGATAATTCCCGGAAAAATACTTCCAAATCTTTTTGTTTACTTCCGCTATTCCGCCTCAACAAAATGGCGTCGTTGCCGGGGATTGGTGTTTATATTGAATCGCATTGCGATAGTTTCTTTGTTTTTGAGTTTTGTAGATTTCATACATTTTGTATATTTTCACTTGTTTATTATGATACTTGTACATTTTTTACGTTTGTTCAAGTGTTTGGTTAGGACGCTTGCTTTTGGTTGCGCGGTGAGACATCACCATGGCATGAATGAAGGAAGTTTCTAATTAAGCACCGTAAAGGCGTCGAGCTTATGACGTAAAACAAGCATGTTTTTATTGTTTTTCATTTCTAATGTTTTTGGTTGTTGTTTGCTCGCAAATTTTGATTGACTTATTTGAGGATGCTTTGGTGATTTTCCAAGTTGGTTCGTTTCAACTTGCGGATGTTTGGTAATGATATTTGTTAAGTTTTGTACACGTGCGAGGTATATGTTTATCGCTTTCTTGACTTCAGCATATTCATGATACTTAGGCATTTTACAAACTTCCATGCCATCCATTCTTTTGTATACTTGTTCTATTGTGAATCACTTTAGTTCCTAACCTTTTTGTGAGGTGGCTTTCCATTTGTTCATATACGCGCGGAGTTCGAACATTCTTGTTCTAACTGGATTTTATTATGTTGAATCTGTTGTTTGTGTTGTGTATATGAATGCATGAAAAGGATCAAGGCAATTGTTTCATTTTGAGCACAACCACCCTAGCCAAATAGTCAATTCACCTTGTAAGTGTGTGATCATTTGTAACCCCTTTGAGCCTTTGGTCATTATCCATGTTGTTTGAGTTTGATGTTTGTCTATGAGTGTCAAATTTACTTTTTGTATGGATTTTGATTGATTATTTTTTCTTGAACCCTCAACTTTGTGTTGTTGTATGAGTTTTTTCCTTGCCTTAGAAAGTAGGGAGTATTCACATGATGGTACGGTTGAATTCAAGTTGGGGAGAGGATGATTGTATACTCATTGGTTGGATTCTATGAGGATTGAAAAAGAAAAGAAAAAAAAAGAGAAAAATTTGTGAAAGAGAAAAAGAAAGAAAAAAGGAAGAAAAAGAAAAATCCTTGAAAAAGGAAACAAAAAGAGTTTCAATAATTGTGCTAAATAAGTATTGTGTGTTGTGTACCACTTGGGATTTTGGAAGAAGTTGGTTGAAATTTGGTGTTTGAACTTTTGTGAGTTTTCACTCCCTTAGGTTTAGGCAAGTTTTTGTTTCAATTACCTTTAGAAATTGCCCCTTGTTTGTTTACCCGGCCACGCTACAACCTTGAAATGCCCTTGTGATTCTTGCCTTTGTATTCTCAATATGAATTTGTGGATGTATGCATAATTTAGTCTTTTGTTTGCATGAGTGTTGTGTGAGTGTAAAGTACCTTATTGTGTGTTTTTCATCTACCGATGACTGTTTTTACTAGGTGTGATTCACTTTGGAACTTGTGTGTTGCGGTGAAAATCGGATAACAAATTATTAATTAACTTGCATCATATTTCTTTTACAACCGACTTTGATTTATCCAAAGGAAAGGTTCAAGATCGTTAGAAAAACCTAAAGGGGAAAGATCTAAGGTTCGGGGGTTGGTTATATTAAGGGAAGGTATTAGCACCCTTAATATCCGTAGTACTCTACGGGAACCTCTTGTTTTAATGTTATCTTATGTTTGCTAAAGGTTCTATGCTAAAGGCTGAAAACCCTAGGGGTTAGTATCTAAGTATACTCGATAAAGCATCGCACTTTACGCCTACGTATCCTCGGGAATAGAATCAGAGTATGCGTAGTTCTACTTCTACTGAATGATTGATTGTGGTCAATATTCAGAGGGGAAATGAGTACAAGCTCATTGTAGAGTTTAAGAACTCTCTAGATCTAGTTGAAATGGACCTATGTTGTATTTAGTTAGTAAAGAGAGTGGTGGTTCATGTGACGAACACCACTAAGAGTTAAAGAACTCTTAGAGTAAAAATGACTTAAAAGTCAACCATAAAACCTTCCTTTGGATGTGGAGGATAAATAAAAGTTGCATGATAAAGCATGATAAGTAAAGATATAAGATAAAGTATTGATATAAAGGTAACACAAGCATAATAATGGCTTTATGCTTGAGTGATAAAAAAGGTGAAGGTGAAATGGTAAAATGTAAGTGTTAAAATGTACAAGCATAATAATAGCTTTATGCTTCACATATAGGATAAATGAAGATAATGAAAATAAACATAAGATTAGCATTATGCTTAAATAAATAAAGGTAAAGGTGAAGTAAAGGTAAGCATAAGATTTGCATTATGCTTCCAGATAGATAGTGAAGATAAAGGTCAAAGATAAATCAATGACATGTGAATTTTGAGAAATAAAGCATACATGCATAGAGATCAAGATAAAGTGGTAATCTTTGTACAAAGCCCAAGAGGAGGCTAAAGGGAGGTCGGTTGCGATCGTGAAAACGATCGACTTATCAGGTATGAAAATGGTTGACACGAGGTCCAAGTATTAGTTCAAAAACATTTTGAATAAACACACAATGGATAATATGAATGAGAATAAATAGTCAGGACGACATAAAATGAAATCAAGATATTATGAACAGTAGATATCGGCATAAAGAATAAATCATGATGAAATTGGTCATACATGCAATTATTGGCCAAAGCATTGTAAGACATAATAAGAATGAAAATTCAAAATTAAATAAACATGGATTAAATGTAAAATAAACCTTTTTTAAAAGAAATTTTAAAATGAGATATAAATAATAATATATTAAACCTAAATAAATATCTAGGAAAATAAATTACTAAATGAATAAATGTTTTTGGAGTTTTGAAAATGAATAGAATTTCTAAAAGACAAATAAATTGTTTTTGAATTTTTTAAACTTTAAATAAAAATAAAGGATTAAAAAAGAAGGGAAATGCCCCAAGCATGGTTTGAACCCATGACCCTCTGTGTACAGCCCAAAACGAGGGCCAACTGAGCTATGCGCGCGTATTGAAACATAGAAGCGAATACACATATATATTTAAGAAACAAACGAAATGGAAAATTAAAATAAAAGGACTGGGGCGAGGGGGATTCGAACCCCAGTCCTAAGGGTTGGCAAGGCGTTTAAGTGCAAGTGTGTGACCGTTGGGACGGCGTGTTTCATCCGTTTAATATATGATTCCATAAATATATAACTTGAATATGTGCGCCTTTCCCAAATAAATCAAAACCGCCCATCAGACCAGTCGTGACAGCCAAAAAGAAATCGTGCGCATCCTAAAACATTCATATACAAGAAAAAGGTATATCGTATGCTCTATCTGCTTCAAGTTCTCAAACTGGTTAACAGCCATGAATTGAATAAACACACCTCATACACATAGATCAAGATCACAATATATTGTCACACAAACAAATCAACTATGCCAAAGTTCAAAGGATCGGCAACGGACTGTAAAGCGAAATGCAGGGTTCAGAAATGAATTCTTATACTCCCAACAGCCACCAATCAACCGTTATTAACCTATGCTAATGTCAAACAAAAATACAACAAAACATGTCTAAACAATCTAAAATGTACAAGCAAAAGTCTTATCATGCTCATGGCAAAGTACATTTCAATACACATGGTGCGAATACTGCAGAACAAATTGAAATAAGCATGCTTATCAAGATCATTCATCAACAAAATTATGTTTATCAAGCATGGAATAATTCAAGACACATAGGGTGATATCAGTACTTTACACTTCATAGCATAATGATTTAACTTGATTTCAAACAAATGGACAGGGCAATGGTGATAAAACTGGTACACCCATATCATGAGTTCATTTACAATCTTTGTTGACAGTAGCAGGGGAACAAATTAACATGGCATGAGATATGTATGAATGCTTGAAAATAAGTCAATTAGCATGATGGTATTGGTAGTACAAGCGACACACATACATAATACTTGACAGATCAACAGCTTGAGACAGTAATAGTTACTCATATTAGAACAAGATTTTGCATACTAGTTCAGAATTTGTACACATATACAGTACAAATGTTTTGAACAGATCATGTGTTTTTTATCAATTAGGGACATACAAAGTAAATAGCTAAAAAACGATGTGTACACAAACATATAGAAACCTTATAAGCATCAACATAGATGGTATTTGAGAAAAAGTATCAAGTAAGTTCCTATGTGATATTCAATGCTTAAACAATCATATGAGGGCAGAGAGTTATTAAATGATACACAGCTTAGGCTAGAACTTTAAATGACAGTATGATGAGCATGACAGTGAGTTTCAAAGAGATGTGAACCAAAACAAACTCCAACAAAAAACATGGACAGTAAATCAATATCATATATCCATCTTGCTACACAAACCAGACTTTTCAAGCTGTTTGGAGATATCAATATGTTACACACACAAATTCAAAGCCAGACATCCAATCTTCCAAAAAGTAAGTAACTTGAACAAACTCAGAGGTTTCAACATATCATGAAAACAGTGTATACTCTTGACAAACTCAAGATCATGGACTTGAGTGCAGTGGAAAACATGTGATGTCATTATGGCACTGAGGTTGCAAGCATGAATTTGTACCTTACCAGTTATGGCTAACAACAACAAAACCAAAGCATTCACTTCTTGAAAGCAAAACATACATAGCAAAACAAGGGATTACCCACTGAGCCACCACAGACTAAAGTCTTAAAACATGACTACTAAGGATATCAAGTAGCTTAGCTATGAACACAGCAACTACACATTAAGAACAGCAAGTGGAATAATACCAAAACAACCTCACATGAATATTCAGAATAAAGACATAATGGCAATATCAATGTATATGAGCATGAATATAGAGTATGAAGAAGAAATGTTACCAAGTGGAATATGTTCACTGCACCTTCCAATATGCCCAAACTTCCCTTGTTGAAATAGAATTTCTCACTCTGCTAAGCCTTTCTTTCTCCTTCTCCTTGTAAGCTCGAGCTAAGAAGATTTAGAATGTTTTTGTGAAGAGTTATTGATGAAAATTGTTGGTGTCCTCAAGTGTAGAATCAAGCCCCTTTATATAGGCTGAACAAAGGTTGAGTGTGTACATCCATCAAACACTTGGAGTGCTGAGTTAGAATCACAACGGCTCTTTTGAAATTCAAACGTTGGTCCAAACCTTGGAGACAAACGCTCCTTGTCACAGAAACTCAGAAACTTTACAGGGTCAATGCTTAACTCGAGTATTGCTTCTCTACCTCCCTTGTGTTGTAAGCAAGTGTAGGTAACGTTTTGGGAAAATGAAAGAGACAACGCTCTGCTTGTTCTCAGGTTGGGCAGAGGAGAGCTGATAAGGGAAAGCTACACAATTGCTTTGTACAAGTCAAATCTTGAGAGCTTGAAGGGGAAACTTGGGGTAAATTGAAATTGTACAAATTGCGCGCCAAGGATTTGAGGTTGAAATGGTTTGAACGAATTGACTCACTTATTTCCTTTGTATCTCTCTTCCATTCTGAAACTTTGCGAATACGACCAAGGAAGAGGAAAACGTTTTTGGGTTGATTTTGGTTTCTCATATGCCACACGTCACCTCTTCGTTGGTTGACCAATGAGTTGAAAAGTCAACACAATTATACTTGATTCCTATTGGCTCTTGGTTAAGAAAATTAATTCCAAAATAGTTTGCAGTACATTTTGCTCGTTGGCCTCACGAAATTGGGCTTATGAATTAGAAATGGCTTTCCATCTTTGTTATAGAAAGGAAATGAAATATTAGGAAAATAAAAAAAAAGGTGGACCAATTGATTAGGGTAAATGATAATTAATTAAGGCTAATAAATTAAATTGAAAACAAATCACCGACAAATTAGTTAATTAAACTAAAAACAAAAGAAATAAATTAAATTAGTCGATGACTAATTAAGATTAAATAAGATAAAACTATTTGGATATATAAATAAACTTAGAATAAACCAAATTAAAATTAAAATTAAATAAAATAAAACTATTAAAATAAGTGCTAAATTGAAATAAAACAAATGAAAGTAAAAAAAAAAGAGATATTAAGGTGACATATAGAGAAAAAAATAACACTTAGCAAAAAGATGAGGGTAAAATTTGGGGTGCAACATTGTGTTGTTTTAGAATTTTTGGCATGATTTTTGTATTTTGCATTTGTTTCGTGACTATGTTGTCGTCGTAGCCAGTGGTAAGTATTTACCTTTTGTGTGTACCGTTTTCATTTGAACCATACATTTGTTTTCCGTTTTTCAAAACCTGTTGATTCATCGTTCTTTGGATATTGCATGTGCATTTTCAAGTTTGTTTGATTCTTGTTTGTGGACAAACAATTAGGTAAGTTGGGGAGAGTTTGATAAGTGCAAATTGTAGCTATTTTTGTATATAAGTTTTGTTGCACTTATCAGTTCTTTTTGCGAAGAAACCCCGCTTTGTTCGTTATTACGTTTACTTTACGTTTTAGTGTATATATTGCGTATCGTGTAAATATCATTGAATTTAATTGATTTTCATTTATTTTTGCAGGTGTTCCAGCAATGGGATTTTTCCATTGTTGTATAGAGCATTGAATAAGCTTTCCAGCTCTTCAAACCGTGCGTCAAACGGAGTTACGGTTCAAAAGTTATGAATAAAACAGTGCAGAATTTTTCTGCAGACTGGTGTGTTGCGCCTCTGCTCCGCCGGGCGAAGCAGCGGCGGGCCGCGCACTCCAAAAGTGTGGAAAACTTACAGAATATTCGCCTTACACCGCCGGGCGACCCAGAATTCCGCCGGGCGAAACTGGGCGGACAGAAACTCCATTAAAGGCCCAAAAACACAATTTTTAGGGATGGGTTTTGATATTTTTAGTTCCAAATCCATCCAATAGCATTTTTTGAGTAGATTTAGGCTAGAAAACACATTGGAGCATGCATTAGGATGATCCGGAGTCGAATCCTTCATCAATCGGAGCCGACAACTCAAGAGATGTTTGGTTTTTCTCCATTTCTTCTCTATGTTTTTCTCTTTTTGTTGGGTGTTTGTATATTTACTATGAACATATGTATCTTTGTTGATCATAATATTGTATAAAGCTTGCTTTACAAATCATTATCGATGTCTTCCTTGATCTTTTTGCATTTATGTTTGGATTTGTGTTGTGTTAGAGATAAACTTCACAAATCTTGATTAGGGATGGATATCTATTGTCTAGATGCTAGAGATAGATTTAGATGATAATCTTTATGGTATCGGAACTTAAATGCCTTCCGTGTTTCGAGGCTTCGTGCGCGAGAGTGACGAAGAGAGTGATACGGTTGCTTCTCAACTCAGTGTGCCAGAGATGGACACTGTTGTGAGCGATATTGGATGATTTTGACGAGTATTGCAGGTGGCGTATAATTGGTCGGTAAATTTATGTTTGTGACGAGTGGAATATATACATGCTTGATACGTCTTTTCTCTTCGAAGAATGAATTGTTTTTATGTTTATATTTACTTTTCCGCATTTAATTCAAACCATTTAAACCCAAACTCATTAACAATTAAATTGTCGAACGGCAATTCAGTAGCACCGATCTCTGTGGACACGATAATTCTCAGAAAAATACTTCCAAATCTTTTTGTTTGCTTGCCCTATACCGCATTCAACACTGGCATGTATTTATGTAGATGACATACTTTTGACAAGAAGTTGTACTTATCAGATAAACAAGTTCAAAAAGGTGCTAATGAATGCATTTGATATGAATGAACCTTGGAAATATGGTATATTTTCTAGGAATGGAGATTCTACACTCTGATAAGGGAATCATTATGCACCAACTGAAGTATGAGTTTGAATTGCTGAAGAGATTTGAGCTGATGAATTGTAAGTCAACAGACACACCTGCTTAGACAAACCTTAAACTACATTTTGATGCTGATGGTGAAGAAGTAGATGTTATAACCTTCAAATAGTCAGTTGGCTCTTTGAGATATCTGTGTAACACTAAGCTCTGGTATATTTTATGCAGTTGGATGGTAAGTAGGTTTATGAGTAAGCCAAAGTGGTCACATTACCAAGCTGCAGTCGGGATACTAAGGTATGTAAAAGGACTTAGAGGTATGGAATTTTGTTTCCATATGGAATGTCAGATGATGCTGAGTTGAGATGTTATTCAGACTCAGACTGGTGATGGGATAAAGTAGATATAAAAAGTACTACAAGATACATGTTTATGTAACTAGGAGCTCCCATTTCATGGTGCTCCAAGAAGCAACCACTAATTGCACTGTTAAGATGTGAGGTAGAGTACATAGCTGGTGTTTTGTCAGCATGTCAAGCTGTTTGGCTTATGAGTTTATTGTAGGAACTGAAGTTCAAGGTGAGCAAACCAATAAGGTTGATGATTGACAACAAATTAACCATAGGTCTTGCAAGAATCCAGTGCTGCATGGAAGAAGTAAACACATTGATACTAAGTATCATTTTCTGCGCAATCAAGTTCCAAACAGAGTGCTTGAGGTTTTTCATTCAGCACTCATAAGCAACTTGCAGATGTGCTGAACAAGGCAATCAAAACTAAACACTTCTTCAATTTGAAAGATGGAATTGGTGTTGTTGATTTTTAATGTTGAATATAAATTAAGGGATGATTTAAATGTAATTCAAATTCACGTTGTTACTTTGGGTTTGCATTTGAGTTTCATTTGGGTTAATGTATATAAACCCAAAGTTAGTTACAAATTGTAATAGATTTAATTTTAGAGAAATTGAGTTTGTTGAAAAAGTTAGTTACACACATACACACACACACACACACTCTCTCTCTCTCTCTCTCTCTCTCTCTCTGCAATTCTTCTTCTTCTTTTTCTTCTTCTTCTTGTGCAACAATGGAGTTTTCTTGTTAACTCCAACACACCCTTGGACAAAACCATTTGGTCTGCTTGGATACCGAAAAAACCGGAATAAAATAGAATTTGCGGGTGCATTCTTTCAGGACTTGAATTTAATGGATTAATTGGATCGGTTCAGTTGAGCAATTTTAATCTATTGAATCGATTTGGTTAAGAGAAATTGATATTCATCTTCTGGGTAAAATGGGTCACATGCATCACCGACCCTTCACATACCTTTTAATTTTATTTATCGAATCTAGTTTCATTTAAAGTAGATATCACAACCTCTGATATTTTTTACTCAATAAAAAAATACACGATAAGTGCAAAAAGAATTGTGGTTTTTCTTCTAAAAAAATAAATACAACAACCATATATGAAGATAATATTGTATGCGTCACTCAATTGTAAGATGGCTACAGTAAAAGAGACTGGATAAAACATATTTCTTCAACGTTTCTTTTCACTCATGATCCTCAGAAAAATGGTAATACAAGCATCCAACAAATTCGCTCATGTGATAATGTTCTAAACTTTTTCTCAAAGTCACTCCTAAATTGAACTTTTAACCAATTAGTACGGAACATTTGGTCTTCATCATCAAAGAAATGATCGGTCAATTGAGGAGGAGAAATGAATTTATGTTAAAAGGATATTGTACTATTTTTCATTCACTAAATTTTTTTCCACTGGGGTTTTTAGTAAGGTTTAACGAGAAATATCCCAAACAAAAATCCAATTAGATTGTTATGAATAACTAGGGGTGGCAAAACGGGTTAGACCCGTTGGGCATGCCTGTTTTGCCCGCACTTTAGTACGGTGTGGGCCAAGAATTTAGGTCTGCGCCCTCTAGTGTGCCCGCACCGCCCTGCTTTTATTTGCAGGCATAGACATTTACATGAGTTTCTGTATTTTTATGCTTAAAATGTGTAGTGCCCGCGGGCTTGCCCCCGGGCCGCCGTCCTCACTTTTAGTGCAGGGTGGGCAAAGGTTTTATGCTCGCACCCTCAAGTATGCCCGCTCCGCCCCATTATTTGCGGCCTTATGTAGGGCGAAGATGCCCGTGTGCCACCCTTATGAGTAATGGATGTTAAATATGATTTTCTCCCAAATATGTTCCTTCCTTATTTGAAATAATTTATATCGATTAATAACGAGGTAACTCCTTAACAAAAAATATTGTACTATTTTTTCCTTTACTAAAGTTTTTTCCACAAATTTTTTACTAGTAAGGTTTTAATGAGGTATATTCTTGATGGATATTTAAGGGGAGTGTTATAAATAGAATGATTATGAATGTCCATTAATGAAAGAATTTCATATTGATTCTCTATTTATGACATATGTCCTATAAATAAAACTCATATTGTATTTAAAACGAACCCTGATAATAAGAATAATACAAGAATAATACAAGACACTTTATTCCTCTCATTTCTCTCTACTATAATTTTATTTAGTTTCATAACATATCCTAAATATATGTCTATATATAATATTTTAGTAAGTGCATTTACTATAAAGATGCCATTTATTAATACTACTCATATCTTGGAATATTGTTAAGAGTCCCACATGAGATAATATATGGCATGATCATGTGTTTATAAGTGGGGGCAATCCTCACTCTACAAACCGGTTTTGTAGGGTTGAGTTAGGCCCAACCACATTTCTTAACATGGTATCAGAGAATTGCTTAAGATCCGGTGGGCCACCTTCTATGGTTTCCGCTATCGGGCCACCCACCATTTATTTCCATGCTCCAGTTGTCTAGTTATGAGCGTGAAGGGGTGTGTTAAGAGTCCCACATCGGATAATATATGGCATGATCACATGTTTATAAGTGAGGGCAATCCTCACTCTACAAACCGGATTTGTAGGGATGAGTTAAACCAAACTCTAATTCTATCAAATATGAAAAGAAAACCTTATAAACATTAGTAAAAAAATGTTATACATTAATTTGTCTCTTGATAAGCATTTTTGTGAGGAAGATCTTCTAAAATCTAATTGGGAGGGTTTTGGTAAGTTGATGTAAGAGAAGAATTAATTTTGTTTTGTAAACAAAACTAGGGTTAAATAGTGTTTACCCCCTGCCATATAGGCGTGTTTTGGTTTACCCCCCTTAAGAAAAAAAAATTTTATTCCCCCCTCAACTTTCCCAGATTCCATTTACAAAGACCCTGATGCACCCAAGGGTCAAAGATTCTGTGACGTGGCGTGTTGACCTTGCTGACTGGGCACTTTGTTGACTGCCACGTGTAATTCATATTTAGGTTAAAGTAGCACCATCTTCTTCTTCTTCTTCATACGTGATAGCACCATCTTCTTCTTTTTCTTCGTTCTTGAAAGTTGCTCTTCTTCTTCTTCTTCGTTGTTCATCTGGGAAAACCCTAAACCTAAATGGATAGAAGTCAAAGTGTTGATAGCAACAATTCTTGTGAAAATCCAACTGGTCCTTTGTGTGGCTGTCGTCGTCCGATGAAGATGTTGGTGGCGAAGACCATACAAAACCGCAATAGGAGGTTTTGGAAGTGTCAAAACACAGGGGTGAGTGGAATTCTTTGAAACACTGTTTGTTATCGTTTTTGGATAATGCTTCATTAATGTTGTTGGTTTTTGCAGATGGGTGGTAGCTGCGAGCTTTTTATTTGGGATGATGAAATAGACAACTCCATGAATGGCTTGTCAAATAATGGTAGCTGTTGCAAAAACTGTGATGTGGTACATTTGAAGTTGGATATGACTGCAAATAAGCTTCAAAAAGCCAAGTTGAAGATATATGTTTTGAAGAGGAAAAATTTCCAACTGAAATTGGCCATTTGGGTGTCTTTGGTTATGTTTGCAGTAGTTTACAAGGCCATGTATTTGTAGTTGTCCTGTATTGGTCTGATTTTATGCTATTGTACTGTCATTAGTATGTGCTATAGGATTTTAGTTGTTTGAATCAGTGTATGAATTGGTTGCAGCCATGTACTAAGAAGTTTATGTAATGAATTCTTGAGTTAAATTAGTAAAGCTTCATTTTTAAAGTCATTTAGCACAATGTGTACAAATTTTTTTCTCAAAACATTGGATTTCATGTCTTTCAAAATAGGCCATAACAAAATGGCATTGTCAATACAAAAAGGCATTAGCCATAACAAAATAATGTTGTCATTACATAAAGGCCATAACAAAGTGGCATTGTCATAACTTAAAGGTTCCAAGATAACTAATAACTAAGTCCTAGATTGCAACCATCAAAACAGCCCTGAAACTATTTCCTCATTTTCTTCTTGGCTCTAGAAGAACCACCTTCTTCTTGTGTTAAAACCCCTCCCTCTTGTTCTGGTACACAGATAGGCTGGTTAGAATTTGAACCAGGTCCTATGATTGGTTTCTGAAACCACTTCAGCTTGATTCTTTCACTTGACCTCTTCTTGATTGACATGAAATCCTTCCCCTTCTTCTTAACTTTACCCTTGGCAGCAGGTGCATTTCCTTGAATCACCTCACTTTGACTTGCAGAAGGTGGTTGTGTCTGAGTTGTATCAGGTATGCATGAAATAAGCTCATCAGAAATGTCACCAAAATAGTCACCTGGTTGATCTGCAGCACCTGCATCTGTTTCATTTCCTGGTACAGTGGGAGCATCACCTGGCGCAGGGGCAACATTTGGTTCAGGGACAATATCATTTTGCTCTGTTGCAGCATTAGATGCCTTGACCTTTTTCTACAAAACAAGACATATACCATATCAGACATCATGACATACACATATACCAAGACATATACCAAGACAGATACCATATCAGACAGCATGACATACCTTTCTTTTCAGCCCTTTTGGGTCTTGTGTTGGGCTCTTACATGTTTGAACATTGTGACCAAACTTGTCACACCTTGTACACCTGTAGGACACACCAGGCAACCTCCTTCTAGCACCATCTTCACCACTCTCTCTAATCCTCAACTTTTTAGGCCTACCTGGTCCTTTCTTGTATTTAGGTGGTAACAGTTCCTCACCCTGAACTTCTGGCCACATTTCCTGGCCATTAATTAGACTGACAGCAAAACCATAACACATTGCATACTTCTCCCTTGAATAACACTCATCCACAAATTCATCTGGCTTTTGTTTCCTAAACCCAAGAGCTGCTATAGCATGCCTACATGGAATCCCAACCAACTCCCAGAAATTACAAGTACAAGATTTTTTAGCAATGTCTACTATGAACTCCTGAGTGTTGAAAGAATGGGTGACTTGAAATTTCTCATCCATTGCCCAAGTGGGCAGCCAATGGCCACTCAATACAGCCTCATTATCAAGTCTCTTCCTAGGAATAGGCATAACTTTATGGGGCCACTTGTCTAGTTTTAGGGTAGATGTGGAGCACCTATTTATTAGATACTTTCTTATCCACTCACACATAGACAAAATAGGCTTGTCCCTAGCAGCTAAGATTGTGGCATTAAAGGATTCAGCTATATTGTTCATAAGAACATCACATTTAGGGTAGAAAGAGAAAGCATGCTTACACCAACTTTTTGGAGGAATTCCCATTAACCAAGCCCATGCTTTAGGATCAACTTGTTTCAGCTCAGTCATCTTTTGCAACCACCCTTGGTAGTAAGTTGATTTTGCAGCCCCCATCATCAGATCTCTAATTAAACTGCCACCACCAAAACTTTTTTTGAAATTTGAATAAAGATTCCTTAGACATAGCCTATGTTCAATTGTTTCAAACATTTCCTCAAAAATAGCTACCAAGCCCTGCATCATGAATAGATATCAGTAAACATAAACATGTTACTAGGATTAAAAACAAAAACTGACAGATAAACTTACCTTCTGTTGATCAGAGATAAAAACATATCTCTTGTCTTGTCTAATATCTGCCATTAACAACTCAAAAAACCATCTCCAGCTGTCCTTTGTTTCTGTCTCAACAACTCCAAAGGCCAAGGGAAAGTATTGATCATTAGGATCCCTTCCCACAGCAATCAATAACTGACCTCCATACTTTTTTTCAGATGACAACCATCCACTCCCATAAAAGGTCTACAACCATTAATGAACCCCTTTTTACAACCATCAAAGCAGAAATAGAAAGCACCAAACCTTGGTTGAATGGAAGCACTTGGTCTCTCCACTGTGATACTTAGAGTGTTGCCAGGGTTCACTCTATGTAACTCAGCCGCATATCTTCTCAAATTTACATACTGTTTGTCAGCATCTCCCTCTAAGATCTTCTTTGCTATGAGTTTAGCCTTCCATGCCCTCCCCACAGTGATCCCCACAGAATAGTTTTGTCGCATATCCTGAACAATGTCACAGATCCTAACATTTTCTGATGTTTGCATCTTTTTCAATATAGCCTTAGCCACCCACCTAGAGTTAGCAGATTTGTTATCCAAAACCCTAGCACATGTATGTTTGTCCACTATGGTTTTAATAGCAAATGTGTGCTTGTGGCCCACTTTAGAGCAAAGTACCAAAAAACCACACTTGGCCCTACACTCAACCCTAACTTTGTATGACTCATTTTTAATGAAAGTTATTTCCCTTCCATTTAATACGGACCACTCACGTATTGCTTCTCTAAAATCATCAAGGGTATTAAATTCCATACCCCACTCAAATTTAAAATTCTTATTCAAATGCTCCTTCCTAAACTTTTCAAACCTTGGCCCTTTCTCATCATCACTTATATCAGGATCAGAGCTATCAAGCTCATCACTCACATACTCATCATCCTCCTCACATTTCTTCTTATTGGATCCACTAATAAATCCACCAATTGAGGGTGATACATTAATAGGTACAGTGGCATCAATACCTTCAAAGCCATCAAGATTTGCAGTTGCTCGTTCATCCTCACTATCATCTAGTCTTTCCACTGCCTCTTCATCACAAACCTCCAGTTTGACAATCTCATTGACACACCTAGGAGATCTTATTGAGTTTCTTATATCAACTACATCATGCTCAAAAAACATTTCCCCTGCTACTTGGGTTGCACAAGCATATGCTGCAAAATCGTAGCAGTCATCATCATTCTTAAGCTGGAAAAAGTTTTCATCAATTTCAATAATCTTTGTCCATGTTCTATAGCTCCCTAAAACATAACCCCACCCGGTCACCAACCTATGAACACAATCCATTCTCCATTTATCAATTTTTAACCCAGACACTAATGTGGATACACCTCCCCTATAAATGGTAACCCCATCACTTAACTTTACAAATTCACCTCCATGGTGAAATACGGCTTTGAAAACTTGCATGTTCTGAAAATCAAAACAAACGAACTAAATAACCTAACAAAACCATAAGATATCAGAAACGACATTGGAAGGTTTGAAAAAATACGAACCTTGTCAGCTTGAGCATGACAAACACCATCGTCTTCCTTGTGCTTCTCAGGTTCAACACATTGGTTGACGACGGTGGCTACAGTCGGTTTACGGCTTTTCTTTGATTGCTTCCCTTGTTTCGATTGCTTACGGCTCTTCTTCTTCATCGCCTCTTCGTCTTCCTTCCTAATTCTGGGACTGAATAAACCCTAATTATTCTAGGGGGTAGAAGCAGAAATGATTTTTGAAAAATGTTTTCATATTAATATAACTTTACTTATCACACGTGGCAGTCAACAAGGTGCCAAGTCAGCAGAATCTTTGACCCATCGGTGCATCAGGGTGTTTGTACATGGAATCTGGGAAAGTTGAGGGGGAAATAAAAAAAAATTCTTAGGGGGGGGGGGGGGGGGGGTAAACCAAAACACGCCTATATGGTAGGGGGTAAATACTATTTAACCCAAAAAAACTTGTTAGAACTATGCCTCTCACTTTCTAACATTCATACGAGTCTTTTTAGATAGATGGACCTAGAAATAGGAGTAAAAACATCATTAGGTCGATTTGAATAAAACTATAAATTTACGGATTGTGTTGGTTAGTGGGTCATCCAAATTTTTTTTCTTTTTCTTTCTTGTAATGATGTCTCATATTTTTTTTTTTCCATAAAATGTCCCACTATTTTTTCTTGAAAAATAGTTTAGTCCTATTAACACTATTCTTTTAACATCAAATGTCTAAACATTCTATAAAATTTATATTAAAAATATTTTCAAAAATCAAAGTTGTATTACAGTAGTATCTAGAATTAGAATTACATAAATTACTCAGGACTTACTAGTATGAACATCAAAATAACTAAAGTGCAATATCATAAATAATTCAAAATCATGACTCACAAAACAAGAGCTTTAAATTGAAGTAAACAAGTATAAATACATTAAAGTCACAATTCATCAAATTACAAAAAAGAGTTAAAAACACT